>CM076570.1:765301199-765460627 GCA_034641835.2 Pinus albicaulis
CTTGTGGAGAACAACGCGTACTAAGGTTTACATACTTCAAATCATCTTGAGTTCCTAATTTAACTTGTTTGAATGATAACTTTGAGCTCTGATTCTTAGTGTTAATTGGTCCTCTGAACTGGTTTTGTAGGTCATATAAATTTTCCAAGGACACTACACCTTTAGGAATAGTATTTCCTTTCAATGTATCAGTTGCTTCTTGCAAATCCTTGTCATATTCATCCTCCTCAATGGTTGCATCTTTGAATACGGCGGCATTATCCATAAAATGAAATATTTGTTGGTCATCATTGAAAACACGAAAATTATTTATGTTATCTGGCTCAGATGGTTTATATATAATCTCTATTAAAAAAAAATTCAAAGATGACATTCTATTGGTTGCATTAGCTAATGTGTTTGCTGCAGAATTTCTAATTCTAGGAACATAAATAATATTAAAATCTTGAAAATAAGTAATAAATCACCATACCTTTTGTTGGTAGTTTTTTAAACTTGGTGAAACATAGTGGATAGTGTTTTGTACCTATCGAGTAACCACTTCTATGTCACCAATTACCTTGAGGAGTTCTACCTTCAGGTTGATGGCTTTCTTTAACCCAAGAACGAGTGCTCTATATTCGACAGTATTATTAGTGCACTCGAACTCCAAACGACATGGTAGGATGTAAACAAATCTAGAGCCATCTTTCATTTTTCAACCATCAAAGTACAAAGTCCAAATATTATCATCTACTAAATTGGCTCTTATATTATTATTACTATTTACATCTATGTTACAAGATTCATTAGCACCAGTTGGAGTGTAAGGAAGGAGCTCCAATTGTGTATCCGATGGGATGGGTGATGGTTGTGCTTGATAACACTTATGACCAATTTCGAATATTAGATCTACGAAGGCAAACGGCTCATTATGACCCTCAAGTGGTATCACAGTGATCTGAATTTAATAAGGAACGAGACACAATACAGATATAATCACAAATAAAGAGATGAAACGGAAATAATATTTCATTTCATTAATATCAAATATTGAAAATGCTTATAGACATAATTGAAAGAAACTAGCTCTGGTGATGGTAACTTATCTCTAAGAATATATGTGGTGGCTACATGCCTCTGAATTGTGTTACAATGAGGCTCAAGGGCCTTTTTATTATTGAACAATAAGATAAAACCCTAAACAACCAAAACCCTAACCCGAGGAGATGTAACACCAAGAGTTTATGGGTCGCGTTGGGGTTAGTTGGGCAGCCAACTTCTCGAGGTCGTAACTTGGTCATATTATCTTTTTTTAACGCATATGGTACATTGTTGGAAAGATATATCCGAGGAATACAAGTTTTGCTACAATCACCTACCTTCGCTCATGGGACTGCATCAGACCTGAAAAAAATGTCGTTTATGGGATCAAAATTGCTTCAGAAATTCAGGACCCGAAAAATTGCTAAAAATAGTAAATAAGAAAATTGATGAAATTGTCTAGGTGGAATAGGTGGGTGGCCACAAATATCCACCTAGATCACTCCTCACCCCTTAAGAAGCAATGGTCCCCATTGTGTGCAGAGCCTCCATGAGGTGGGGAAATTTCTATTGAACCTGGTCCCTAGTGAACCACATGCCCTGGTGAAGGAGTTGGTCTGCTTTGACAACTCGATATAGTTGGATCCTCTGCTTGTGGGTGTTCTTGATCTGTGTTTCCATGATCCGATCAATTGTGGCTTGTTCCATGCATTCTAGGTTTAAATATGTTGGTGTGAGTTGTTCTGACATGTCTGATGTGTCCAGTAGAGGTGGAAAGTAGGTTGAAGGTGGTCCACATTGAACACTGGGTGCATACCAAGGAATGGTGGAATACTGACCTCGAAGGCATTTTCCCCTACAGCCTTGGTGATAATGTATGGCCCATATCGAAGCAGGCGAAGCTTTCAATGGGGTCTATTGAGGCACTCCTTCTGTAAATGTAGCCACACTTTGTCACCCACCTAGAAGTTTTGTGGCACCCAATGTTGATCATGTCGTTGCTTGTACTTAGCATTAGCTTTATCTGATATGTCATGAACCTGTTGGAGGATGTGTTGAATGTGTTCAATGAATTTTCTCGCCTTGTCAGCTTCAGACTGGACATGAGTTGAATCTTCCTGAGTAGCTGCAAATGGCATGGCTATGTCAATGAAACATGGTGGTTGGAATCCCAAGCCCACCTGAAAGGGGTTGTGGTCGATTGAGTTGTGGAGAGCTTGGTTATAGTTGTGTTGTACATAGGGGAGGCTCTCATCCCATATGTGTGGATTCTATGAGTTGTACATGCGTTGAATGTGTACAATCATCTTGTTGATGACCTCTGTTTGTCCATCGGTTTGGGGATGGAAATTTGTGGACTTGGTGTCCAGCATCGACCAGAGGCTGGACAAAAATGTACTGAGAAACCATTTTTCCCGATCTGAGATGATAGACTGTGGAATCAAAAATTGTACCCACACTCATTCAAAGAAGAGTTTAGTTGTGGCTTATGTTATGATATTCTTCTTGTAAGCCACCATAATGGGCATATTCAAGAATATGTCGATGACCACAGAAACACAGTCATTTCCATGCTTATTTGAAGGAAGGCCCGACATGTAATCCATGGAGATGGATTCCCAAGGTCGACTAGGGGTAGGTAGTGGAGTATATAAGCCTTGCTTATTGATGGTAAGTTTGGCAATGGCATAGGCAGAGCAGGATCTAATGTACTTCTTGACATCATGTCGAAGGTTCGGCCAATAGAAGTACTTATGTAGTATTGCCACTTTTTTCTTGACCCCGAAATGCCCAGCGACCTAACTATAGTGCGCTTACCAAACCATCTTGGCACGTTTGTTTGAAGGAACACAAAGGTGCCCTAGGTGACATAGCAGTGCATCCTGGAGGTGAAAATTTGGAACTTGCTTACCCTCCAAGGGTGTCTTGTATGTGTGGCCGAATTCTGAATCACTTATGTAGATAAGCGGTCAATCAAAAGTCTCATGCCCACAAGAGTTGAGCATGGTGACTAGCTCCATGATCGGTGGTCGGCTGAGGCAGTCTACAACATTATTGGTGTTTCCATTATTTTACTTGATGTTCAAATGAAACTGTTGTAGGTATGTGGACCACTTCTGATGGAGATCATTCTACAACTTCCCTTGTGTTTGTATGAACTGAAGGGGTCGGTGCTTTGCGTGGATGACCATTTCCTTCCCTAAAATGTAATGCTTCCATTTTCAGCAAGCTTGCATAATGGAATACATCTCTTTGTCATAAGTGGGATAATTTCGGACTATGTCGGAAAGTGTCTCACTGTGATATGCCACTGTTGAATAAGAACTACCCCAATAGCATAGTCAGAGGCATTTGTCTCGATCTAAAATGGTTGTTTCAAGTCTGGTAATGTGAGCACTGGTGCAAAGCAGAGGCAATGTTTCAACTCTATGAACGTCTTCTATAGATATTCAGACCAAAATAATTTTTCTATCACTCCTCGCTTGGTGACTTGACTCAAGGGCCAAGTGATATGAGAGAATCCCCACACGTACCTGCGGTAGAAATTGGCAAGACCCAAAAAGCTGCGAAGCTCTGTTAGAGTGGTTGGGGTTCGCCAATCCTAAATTACTTGGATCTTGGTTGGATCCACATGCACCCCCCGCTCATCAATAATGTATCCTAGATACTAAACCTGGGTCATGCCGAAAGCGCACTTATCCAAATTGGCACACAGCTTGTTTTTCCACAGTGTTTGGAGGACCTGTCGGATGTGGTGGAGGTGTTCTTCCCAAGTCTGGCTGAAGATCATGATGTCATCCAAGTACACCACCACAAATGAGTTGGTGAATGGCTACAATATGTCATCAATCAACCATATGAAGACTACGAGAGCATTCGTCAACACGAAAGGCATGACCAGCTATTCGAAAAGGCCCTCATTTGCTTTGAAGGCAGTCTTCCACACATCCTAGGGTTCCATTGGTACCTAGTGATACCCAAACTTGAAGTCGATCTTGTTGAAATATTTGGCCCCCCTGAGTTGGTCCAAGAGGTCATCGATCCATGGGATTGGATACTTATTCTGGCCAGTGATCTTGTTGAGTGCCCGATAGTTAATACTGAGTCTCCAGGAGTCATCCCTCTTTTGTAGCAACACGATCAAACTCCCAAAAGGTGAGGAGCTTGGCCTGATGTTCCCTTTTTGCAATAGCTCTTGGATTTTCCTCTTAATTTCATCATTCTCCATAACAGAGTGTTGATAAATCAGCCCATGACGTAGCAGTGCACCTGGGGTCAGCTCAATGGAGTGCGTGATCTGACAGTGTAGAGGAACCCTTGTGGGTGAGGCAACGGTGCACCTGGGGTCATCTCAATGGAGTGCTTGATCTGACAGTGTAGAGGAACCTTTGTGGGTGAGGAGAAAATGTCCTTGTATTCCTCCATGACTTTGTCCATCTCTGGCTACCGTGCAAGGGAGCCTTGTTTGCAGACTGCGGTCACAATATTCTTCTTGCCCTGTGGGCGAATCCTAATGAAAACAAGTTTCCTGGTTTCGAAAATAATATTACTGCATTGTTTTTTAGTAATAAAATATATGGCAGAAGGCGGTACTACCTATAGTATCTTGTACAACTTATTTCCCAAAGTAATAATAATAGAACGAGGCCTAGATTCATACACAACATGTCGCTTCCACAAGTATGGTTGGCCTAATAATACATCAGAAACTTCAAGAGGAGAAACATCACACAGTACCTCATCCATGAAGGGTTTGATGTTGTAAGGAAGGCGACACTGTTGGTTGACGCATAGATCTCTTCCTTGGTGAAGCCACCGATGGTATACGGTTACAGGTGTGTTTTTATCAATAGGTCGAGCCGCTTTATGACCTCTGCTGAAATGAGGTTATTTTGGCTTCCTCTATTGACAGTGAATTGTAGTGGAGAACCCTTCACCCACATCTAGGAATGGAAGAGGCATTCCCCCTCTTTTGGATCCTTGACCTCCTCCCTCTGGAGCTTGGTGGTGGAAATAGTGGCACTAGGTTCCGCACCAATGATCTGCTTCCCTTTTTCATTCCCCTTGTCTGGTTCTGACTCACAATCAGAACATGCATCTGATTTAGATACCTTCAACTCAGCCACTAGTGACTATTTGGCCCAATACTCACTTGTGTTGAGAGTGGAGCTTCTATGAAATTCACACCAGTTCTACGTGTCCATCTTTCGCTTTGTGGTGTTGTTCTTTGCTTGTTTCTTCAGCGAGTTTTCCTAAGTCACCCCACTTTGAATTTTCCCCTTCTTCTGTGGTTTTGGGGTGCCTTTCTCTGGCTTCGGATTCGCAGATCCAAAGTCTCGCTTCTTCTGCTTAAATTTATGCTCAACCTTGGCAACATATTGATATTCCGCACCAAGCAAGGTAATTTCAAGGAACTCCATTTCCTCCTTAATGTATCTGTGCAAACAGTTGCGGTACTTGAGAACCAAATGTTTCTCTGAATCTTTAATACCCAACTTTGTGTGCAGGTTATGGAAAAAATTTGTTAGTTCTTGCACATCTTGATCCCCTTGTTGCCGCAGTGTGGTCCATTGCATGTACTTGTCTTCATAGCTCCTCACGGGGTAATATTATTCCTTGATGTCATCTCAGAACAAATTCCAAGTGGGTGTGGTTGAAAAAAGTGAAGTTTCTTCCTCATCCCTCTATTCACAGCAGTTTTCTCGCCAATCTTTGACATGGGGGGCGGCTTTCAGGAGTGCAAAGGAAAAAATTTCTCGATCGGAGATATCATGGACCGAAAAATACCCTTCCAGCAAATTCAACCATCTATCTACTGCATTTGGATCTATCTGGCCTTCAAATAAGGAATTTTGAAGTTGAATTATACCTTAAAAGGAGTGGCACCTCCATAGTGGTTGTTGGATGAAGATGTGTCATCAATGGGTAGTCATTGAAGGATCTAGGAAAAGTTTTCCATCACCACGTTCCTTTGCTTCTCGAGGGCCTCCTTGAGAAATATTTTGATAGGATCCCATGCTCTCTCGTCTTTCTTTTCTTTCACCATGGGAGGTCTTCGGGGTTTTCAAGGTTGATATCGCAAAGGTTCAACTAGATCAAGCCCTAACTCCTTATACCCCGACCTCGTTGGGGACATGCAAACAAAAATCGAGAAAGAGAAGACTGCTCCGATACCACTGATCCGAATTTAATAAGGAACCACACATAATACATATGTAATCAAAAATAAAAATATGCAACAGAAATAATATTTCATTTCATTAATATCAAATACTACAAATTCTTACAGATAAAATTGAAAGAAACTAGCTCTGGCGATGGTAGCTTATCTCTGAAATGATATGTGGCAGTTACATGCCTTTGAACTGTGTTACATAAGGCTCAAGGGCCTTTTTATTATTGAAAAATAAGATAAAACCCTTAACAACCAAAACCCTAACCCGAGGAGATGTAACACCAAGAGTTTATGGGCCCTGTTGGTGTTAGTTGGGCAACCAACTTCCTAGGGTCGTAACTTGGTCGTATTATCTCTTTTTGGCGCATATGATACCTCGTTAGAAAGATCTCTCCAAGGGATACATGGTTTGGTGCAGTCCCTTTCCTTTAGCTATGGGACTATAGTGGACCTCAAAAAAATTCCATTTAGGGGGTCAAAATTGCTTCTAAATTTCAGGACCCAAAAATTGCTAAAAATAGTAAATAAGAAAACTGATGAAATTGTGTAGGTGGAATAGGCGGGTGGCCACCGATATCCACCTGGATCACATAGTATATTTCATGTATGGTTCAATATTCACTCGAATCTAGTTTTTTCTGCTTTTATATGGAAGCCATAAGTGTGACCAATCTGTAGAAAAATACCCTACAATTTACTAGACCAGTCTCTACTCAAGAGTACACGATAGGATTCAGGAATGTCCACAATTACAATGTTTATGTATTAGTGTACCCAATGGTCATATGACAAGAAGATAATAATGTTATTGAGTTCACCAATGGTCTGGACAAGTGATTTTTCCAGTTGAATGATTTGAACATCGGTACTATCCCATTTAGCGTTAAGTTTCTTAGTCATAGATAATGACCTTACATTCACAAATGGATTTGTTGTCGCACAAAATTTCTAGGCACCGCGACAACGGCTCAGATCGGGGGCTCTCACCCTGATCCTCAATTTCTCTGTCTAAGTTGTCTCCTTGCAAGCTAAGGGAGGTAGACCCTAATAGAAATGAAAAAAAAAAAAGAATTGGTTTAAAATCAACCAACTCAGGAGACACAGCTGAAAGACCAAATACTTGATGAGATTAACGAGATTTCATAGATCCAATTATATCTAAAACTTTAAAACCAGTGCCTTATGGAGTCAAAAGATCATGTTATGGAGTTAAATCCAAGTATTTGATATGTAATTGTTGCTATGAAAAATCGATTCACCACAATGATATTCGATGAAACACCCTCACAATTATGCATTAACAATGTTTGATGAAAAGCATGCGATTAATCATCATTTGAAATATTCCCAAAGTTGACTTGAACAATTAATTACCAATTTCAAGTAATTTAGAACCACAATTAAAGATCATCAACCACAGCTAAGCAGAAAAATACTTTGAACCAACGATTTAAATATTATCATGAGGGTACCATCAAAATTAAATGCCAAATACTTTCAAAATTTCCAAATTTATGATATTCCAGATAATTCCGTTTCAGAAATCTATAGTCAAACTTTAGATAGAAAATTAAAACTTAAATGACTGTAAAATTTTGAGAATTTTCTAAATTTTTTATTTTTTTATATTTTCCTTTAAAATCTAAAAGTTAATGAAAACAAAATATATATACAACTAAAACTAAAGCTCTACAAAATTAAAAAATTAAAATTTTTTAACATTTTTTATTTTTTAATTTTTATATCTTTTTAAATTTCAAAAAAATTTATAAAAAAAAAAACAAAACTAAGGAAAATTTAAATAAAATCTAAAAAATATAAAAGCTACTATTAAAATAAAACTAAGAAATAAGCTAAAATCTAAATGAAATGAAATTCATTATCGAAAAGCTAAAAAAACTTTAAAAATCGAAAAGATAAAAAACTAAAGGTTTTAAAACGAAAATCTAAGATTTAATTAAAATTAAAACCTAAAAAATCCAAAACTAAAGATCTACGACTAAAATCTAAAATCTAAGGTCTTCAAAAAAAAAAAAAAAAAATACTCCAAACTCTACGAACTAAAAGAATGAAATACGATTTTATTTTATTTTTTTGATTTGATGAGTCTATTCATTCGCATGTCAAGAAGGAGGGCAAACCGCAGCAAAATGACACAATGTGAAGATGGACGTCGAAGGCTACAGATATAAGCAAGCAGCACGCAATTTTGAATGGAGGGTTGATAGGAGGGTTGCGGATCCGTGAGCCAATGAAGGTGGCAACAGCGAGAAAGCAAGAGGTGAGGAAGAATGGACGTCGATGCACATGAATATGAAGTTTGCGGATTGCGAACAGCGAGGATGTACGCAGGGATAGTGTGGGAAATTGCACTGTGGATAGCAAGAAATGAGCATAGCATGAAGGCATGAGAAGGAAAAACAGAACGCACTGGTAGCTTGAGCGGATGTGTGAGGAATTAGAGCTGACGGGAAAGCAGAGATGGAGAATTGTGTGAGAGATATGGCAACGATGGGAAGGAGACAGTGTATGTGGAGAACTGAGGCAGCGTAGAGAAAATGAGCGGCAGAAATGGAAAAGTGAGAGGCAACGTGGATGAAGCTGAGGAAGAAAAGTGACGTACAAGAAAAGCGTGAGGAGCTGTGGTTTACACTTTGAGGCAAAACCATGCCCAGATCTGCAATCCAAAGCGATCTTGAGGCTAGATCTCACAGTTTTCTCAAAATCTCCATGTAGAACCTGCACAGAACAAGAAACTAGAAACCATCAAACCTAGTAAAACAGTATATGTACACAGTAAAAAGAAAACCCTAAAAAATTCTAGTAAAAAAAAATGAGCGGGATTTACACTGTTAATTTACAGATCAGAGGCCCTCTTGGCCAGATTTAAAACAGGTCAGCACAATTTAGAAAATGAAAATTTAAGAGATAGGCACAAGCCCAATAAAGAACCCTGCAAAAAACGGAATTAAAGATAAGCCTGGGGAATTAGATCCGGAGGGCTCTTCAGATCTTATCTCCTGGGAGTCAGCTGGTCCAAACTAGGACTTCCCCAAACGCCCAGTTTTAAATCCGAAAAATTTATGCAAACTTAAAGTTAAACTGTCAAATTAATAGAGAAATAGTGATAAAACATAAAATTTTCAAGAGCTAGAGATAACAGTTAGCTCGATCCAATTAATATTCTTACCCTAGATCCAATAACCTGGGTAAGATACATGTACCCAAAATTATTCTACAAGAGCCATTAATCAACAATCCATTAGAATAATCACCAGCATAATATTAAGAACAAGTTTACCATAAAATGTTGAAGAGGAACACCACCATCAAAATAAAACCTCAAAGTCTTCGTTTGTATTATTCCAGAAAATATTACATGAGAGCTTCAAGAGCGAGTGCACGATCCAAAGATCGGATGACTGAAAGACTAACAAATACCTCTAATTTATAAGATAAAAACTCCAACGGCTAGTTCGGTTGATCCATGTCAAAGTAATCTCAACCATCGAAAAGATTTGATCATATTTTAATCTGGACCGTCGAAATTATAAATTTGAGGAAAAACGAATTTATCATTTAATTCCATTTTAATTAACTCAAAAATAATATTTTTGAGTTACTTACCTCAAAATTTTGACTTTGACTTAACCACCAAGGCCCAAGGGTCCAAAAATTCTTGAAATTCTCAATATTCCCTTGGCCTGGGACCTTTAAAATTTTATTTTTTAAGGACCAACGAATTTTGCCTTCAAAGAATTTTAACTCACCTAGGACTTAAAATTAATTAAATTTCTGGCTTATAATTTTTAATTAATTTGGCCAGAAAATTTAATTAATTGATTGAGAGGGGATTTAATTATTTTTTCCAACCCTCTTTACATAAGATAAATACATTTAGACACATGGAGAGGGAATACCCATTCGTATAGACCCTCAAAAAGCTACCCAATTATGCGACTCAAAACATGATCTAGTAGACCAAGTAGCTTGTAATAAAATAATCTAGCCAATTAGCTAAGATTGTTCCCAAACTACTTTTACAAAGACTCGATAGAAACACTGGGACTCACTTATAATCTTGATGCAAAATCCACCCTAGTTTTGGGGTGAGGCTGGAGGGGAAAACTCTGCCAATCACTTGTGTCAAAAAACACAAGCAAATCAGGGAGACAAAAAACCTCCTAGGATAGAAATCGTCACCAAAATACTAGGCTTATCTAGGTTGTCACATACATGGTGGTCTTACTTAGATAATTTACATCATAAACATGCAAAATGGGTTTACATCATTCATAAAACTGTCGACTGATGATGGAATCTGAATGGCGCGAACACGTCGAACATGATGAATCCCATTTGAAAAAATGGGGGTGTACTCTATGGGGTCATTGACAAAGTGTGGTCAACATCTGGCTCTACTTGGGGACACGTTGCTTCACCGGAGGAATGTGAGAATCCAGAATCTGTATCCAAGCAAAACACAAAATTACATAAGTAGCATCCATCCAAATATCATCATATAACATTAAGCACATGAAAAATAGAAACTCTTCTATCATTTATTATTCTACTTAACATGAAAAGTAAATCGACTCTAACTACAAAAATGAAATGTTGAAATAACAAGGTGTAAGGTTAGAGATACAATACAAAGGATGCCCTGTGGCATCAGGTGTGCTCAATATAGTGCATGTTGAGCATTTGCCTACTTTCAAGCAAATTTCTAGGCTGCTTTTCAGATGTTCCATGTCCAATCTTGCTAATTGTAGGACTCTGTCTTATCCAAATGTCAAGCTGCTCTCGGCTATCAGACGAATCAAACCGCTTACTTCTTTTCTACTTTTTTCTCTTCTTCTTAGTGGGTTACGATGTCAGTAATGAGATCACTGTAGATTTCTTGTCCTTATCTTGAAAATTCTTGTACAAAACATTTGATGAACCTGGAGTGTGACCAATCTTATTCTAAATATATTCTGTTAAAGGTGACACATAAGCTTGGTCTTTCTTAACGTCCTTTGTAACCATAGTTAATTTTTCCTTGATGGGAAAAGTGACCTCCGTGTGATGAGATGGAAATTGCTTCAGAAAAATGGGAGGCCTATGATCTGTTGACAAATCTGACTTGGGTTGGAAATTCTACATGTGTGATCTTTCCATTTTTTCCAACTTATTCAGAATAGCAGTCATTTGATTAGAATGCTTAACATTAACAACAGTAATTTCCTTCGCATGACTCTCTTCAATAGTCGACAAATTGTGTTGAAGAGACATATGATTAGAATGATTAACTTTCATCATCTTTAACCCGTTTTCCATGACATTTATTTCCTGTGCATGACTTGCTTCAATGGCATTTATCCTATTTTGAAGATTGATCTCGTTAGCTTCCATGTTTTGAATCATTTTATCATTATCTGCTTTCATGGCCATGAAGATATTTTGCATATAGTTCATCTCCTTGATATGTTTTTCTTCCAAGGCCAATAACCTACTCTGCATAGAACCAATTTCCCTGGCGTGATCCGCTATTATTTTTTCTTGAAAAAATTCCATATTCTTAATTATCTAAGCTTGATTTAGTTGTATATCCTTAACCATCTAAATCAATTCGTTAACAAGATGCTTATCATTGTCAACACTGATTTGACAACTTGTTTCTACTTCACCACTATCATGGATTTGTGTTGTTGTGGTACAAGTGGATTCATCCTGAGAACCGTCTGGAAATCTCCTATTGATAGTTGAGTTCTCTATAAGATCAATTTCATTATTTTGCATAATACTGGGAGCACAAGGCGAGTCATATTGTTTTATATATTTATCTTTAAAAGCATTGATTATATGTTGTAAACAATAAAAATACTCCTCAGGACAATTTCGAAACCAATCGATAGCATCACCTTTTAAGGAATAGCCAAAGATACATATCTTGACATCTTCATGATTATATTGTGAAGGACGAAAATATTTATTTATTATAAAAGTGGTTGTCTTCAAATGCTTTAGAGCAATGGCTACATTACCACCTGAGAAAAAAGGAAATTTAGGAATGGCCTCTTCCGGTATGTCATGAAAGGTGTCATCCATGATAACCTGCTTAAAGGTTAAGTGGATGTTTTAGAAGAAATAATCGAGAGTAGCATATAGATGTCACGGGGGGATTCTTATCTGGGAGTAAATAGATGAACAAGTGGAGTCGCCACCCAAACAAGAAGTCAATCGAAATGTCTAGGTGCTAAATGTGTAAATGATAAAATGATTAGTGATATGACGAAAGATATGATGATGAAATGACGCCAGAAAATTCTATGTTGTGCGACGAGCTAATGAATGGCGAGTAAAGATTTAAAAGATTAGAAAATGTCGTTAAGACCAAGGACAGAAAAATTATATCCCCGGCAACATCGCCAAAAAATGTTATCGCACAAAATGTCTAGGCACCGCGACAACGGCTCAGATCGAGGGCTCTCACCCTGATCCCCAATTTCTCTATCTAAGTTGTCTCCTTGCAAGCTAAGGGAGGTAGACCCTAATAGAAATGAAGAAAAATAATTTGTTGAAAATCAACCAACTCAGGAGACACAGCTGAAAGAACAAATACTTGATGAGATTAACGAGATTTCACAGATCCAATTATATCTAAACCTTTAAAACCAGTGCCTTATGGAGTCAAAAGATCTCATTATGAAGTTAAAACCAAGTATTTGATATGTAACTGCTGTTATGAAAAATAGATTCACCACAATGATATTCGATGAAACACCCTCACAATTATGCATTAACAATGTTTGATGAAAAACATGCGATTAATCATCATTTGAAATATTCCCAAAGTTAACTTGAACAATTAATTACCAATTTCAAGTAATTTAGAACCACAATTAAAGCTCATCAACCACAGCTAAGCATAAAAATACTTTGAACCAACGATTTAAATATTATCATGAGAGTACCATCGAAATTAAATGCCAAATACTTTCAAAATTCCTGAATTTATGATATTCCAGATAATTCCGCTTCAGAAATCTATAGTCAAACTTTAGATAGAAAATTAAAACTTAAATGACTGTAAAATTTTGAGAATTTTCTAAATTTCTTATTTATTTATATTTTCTTTTTAAAATCTAAAAGTTAATGAAAACAAAATATATATACAACTAAAACTAAAGCTCTACAAAATTAAAAAATTAAAATTTTTTAACATTTTTTTATTTTTTAATTTTTATATCTTTTGAAATTTCAAAAAAATCAAAAAAAAAAACTAAACTAAACTAAGGAAAATTTAAATAAGATCTAAAAAATCTAAAAGCTACTATTAAAATAAAATTAAGAACTAAACTAAAATCTAAATGAAATGAAATTTCAAAAGATTAAATTCGACGCTAACTAAACTAATTTAAAAAATCGAAAAGCTAAAAAAACTTAAAAAATCGAAAATCTAAAAAACTAAAGGTTTTAAAACGAAAATATAAGATTTAATTAAAATTAAAACCTAAAAAATCCAAAACTAAAGATCTACGACTAAAATCTAAAATCTAAGGTCTTAAAAGAAAAAAACTCCAAACTCTACGAACTAAAATAATGAAATACGATTTTATTTTATTTTTTTGATTTGATGAGTCTATTCATTTGCAGGTCAAGAAGGAGGGAAAACTGCAGCAAAATGATGCAGTGTGAAGAGGACGTCGAAGGCTATAGATATAAGCAAGCAACATGCAGTTTTGAATGGAGGGTTGATAGGAGGGCTGCGGATCCGTGAGCCAATGAAGGTGGCAGCAGCAAGCAAGCAAGAGGTGAGGAAGAATGGATGTCGATGCACATGGATATGAAGTTTTCAGATTGTGGACAGCGAGGATGTACGCAGGGATAGTGTGGGAAATTGGACTATGGATATCAAGAAATGAGGATAGCGTGAAGGCGTGAGAAGGACAGACATAACACATTGGCAGCTTGAGCGAATGTGTGAGGAATGAGAGCTGGAGGGAAAGTAGAGATGGAGAATTGCGTGAGAGATATGGCAACGATGGGAAGGAGACAGTGTATGCAGAGAATTGAGGCAACGTAGAGAAAATGAGCGGCAGAAATGGAAAGGCAAGAGGCAACGTGGATGAAGCTGAGGAAGAAAAGTGACGTACAAGAAAAGCGTGAGGAGTTGTGATTTACACTTTGAGGCAAAACCATGCCCAGATCTGCAATCCAAAGCGATCTTGAGGCCAGATATCACAATTTTCTGAAAATATCCATGTAGAACCTGGGCAGAACAAGAAACTAGAAACCAGCAAACCTAGTAAAACAGTTTATGTACACAATAAAAAGCAAACCCTAAAAAATTCTGGTAAAAAAAAATGAGCGGGATTTACACTGTTAATTTACATATCAGAGGCCCTTTTGGCCAGATTTAAAACAGTTCAGCACAATTTAGAAAATGAAAATTTAAGAGATAGGCACAAGCCCAATAAAGAACCCTGCAAAAAACGGAATTTAAGATAAGCCCGGGGAATTAGATCTGGAGGGCTCTTCAAATCTTATCTCCTGAGAGTCAGCTGGTCCAAACTAGGACTTCCCCAAACGCCCAGTTTTAAATCCGGAAGATTTCTACAAACTTAAAGTTAAACTGTCAAATTAATAAAGAAATAGTGATAAAACATAAAATTTTCCAGAGCTAGAGATAACAGTTAGCTCGATCCAATTAATATTCTTACCCTAGATCCAATAACCTGGGAAAGATACATATACCCAAAATTACTCTACAAGAGTCATTAATCAACAATCCATTAGAATAATCACCAACAGAATATTAAGAACAAGTTTACCATAAAATGTTGAAGAGGAACACCACCATCAAAATAAAACCCCAAAGTCTTCGTTTGTATTATTCAAGAAAATATTACAGGAGAGCTTCAAGAGCGAGTGCACGATCCAAAGATCGGATGACTGAAAGACTAACAAATACCTCTAATTTATAAGATAAAATCTCCAACGGCTAGTTCGGTTGATCCATGTCAAACTAATCTCGACCGTCAAAAATATTTGATCATATTTTAATCTAGACCATCGAAATTATAAATTTGAGGAAAAACGAATTTATCATTTAATTCCATTTTAATTAACTCAAAAATAATATTTTTGAGTTAATTACCTCAAAATTTTGACTTTGACTTAACCACCAAGACCCAAGGGTCCAAAACTTCTTGAAATTTTCAATATTCCCTTGGCCTGGGACCTTTAAAAATTATTTTTTAAGGACCAACGAATTTTTCCTTTGAAGAATTTTAACTCACCTAGGACTTAAAATTAATTAAATTTCTAGCTTAGGATTTTTAATTAATTTGGCCAGAAAATTTAATTAATTGATTGAGAGGGGATTTAATTATTTTTTCCAACCCTCTTTACATAAAATAAATACATTTAGACACATGGAGGGGGACACATGGAGGGGGAATACCCATTCGTATAGACCCTCAAAAAGCTACCCAATTCTGCGACTCAAAACATGATCTAGTAGACCAAGTAGCTTGTAATAAAATAATCTAGCCAATTAGCTAGAATTATTCCCAAACTACTTTTACAAAGACTCGATAGAAAAAACTAGGACTCACTTAGCATCTTGATGACAAAATCTACCCTAGCTGTGGGTGAAGCTGGAGGGGAAAACTCTGCCGATCACTTGTGTCGAAAAACACAAGCAAATCAGTAAGACAAAAAACCTCCTAGGATAGAAATCATCACCAAAACACTAGGCTTACCTAGGTTGTTACATACATGGTGGTCTTACTTAAATCATTTACATCATAAAGATGTATATTGGGTTTACATCATTCATAAAATTGTCCACTGATGATGGAATTTGAATGGCGCGAACACTTCGAACATGATGAATCCCATTTCAAAAAATGGGGGTGTATTGCTATGGGGTTGTTGACAAAGTGTGGTCAACAGGATCCAAATCAACTAAAAAACTATGTACATTGTAATTAAATATTTCGAAAGTTATCAAAAATGGGGTGAAGAGATAGTTAGCATCTAAAGTTACAACATTAACCACATATTCGAGAGTTCAAGAAGACTTATCATACACCCTTTCAGAAGTAGAAGCTTTGTCATCTAATGAACGGTGTGAGAAGGCTTGGACAAGCAGCGCTCGCTGGCCTTCTATCTTTGCAAGCTTAAAGACATAAATGTTGGCACGAGCTCTTTTCAAGTCTTTGACTATATTATAATCAATAGTTTCATTTCTAGAAGGAAGTGTTGAAGTGTCTAAATGTGTAGTTTTATTTGAAACTTTCAGAGTGATAGACTTATTTTTGTTGCCAGTGGAAGTGTTCTTAGAAACAGCAGCATTTCTAGACTTGTTTTGTACATTTTAAGCGGGATAGGTTGGTTGTGAGATCCTTCTTAACAATTTTTCCTTCAATTTTTTTCTCGTTGCATACTGTTCATAAATGGACCCTTTGCTTCTCAAACTATAACGACCAGTTTGTTTCTAAGGGGGGGGGCTCACTTTGAGGTGTTTCTTCATCACTTTTCTTGTCATTATTAAGAATGAGATCAAAGGTATTAATTGGATTTCCAATACATGTACTTTCCTCAGCAATTGCAAGCTCGTTTGTTTCTTTTCTCTGCTCATACTACTCAATTATTAGTAAAGTATCAACAATTTGTTGTCGGAGCATTCATGTTGTGGTTCCACTATGGGAAATTTTTTTTCCTGAATGTCATCCCTGATGGAAGGAACAGTAGTTATCCATGACTATACTTTCAACATTCAACACAACATTTGAACTCGGAGTAGATTTGGTCGGTTGATTATTGTTATTCCTTTTGAATAAGAAAAACTTAGGGGGATTTCTACTAGTAGAAGTCTCGCTTAACTTTCTCTTTAGTTCTAAAAAGACATTAGTGAGTGTCTTTAAATATTTAGTCAAGCTTTTAGTATCAACAAAATCATTTTATTTAGCCTTACTTGAAGAAGGTTGAGACTTCTTTCCAGTATCCTTAAAGTCTTTAGATTCTTCATCATCAATGATAGCTCTAATTGCACGCAAGTCTCTCTCCATGGTGATTTCTTCTGCAAATTTTAAGGCCAATGTATCCTTTGCAGCTCTCTTAACAAAAGAAAAAAAAAATCGGCAAGGTAGTTGTATAATAATATATAGTGATAGAATCATGAGGCTGCGTGTTTGGGGCAAACTTTGTTAATATGTGATTGAAAATTTGATTTAATTCTTTGACTTTCTTTTTCCCCCATATTAATATTTCTGAGTTCTTTTAATAACATGGTGGGAGTCTTATCATCGACGAATTTCTCCAAAAACAATTTTTGAAACTCCATCCAACCATGGATTGAATTAACATGCAGACTATGATACCATGTTGTTTCTCTACCTTCTAAAGTGAAAGGAGAAAACCCACAAGCAACATCACTGCAGCGTACCTCCAACATTTATATATGCATTTATAAATCATCGATATGATCTTCTGCCTTTGTCTTATTGTGAGGATCAAACTTAGATAACAACTTCTATGTATGTCTAGGCATTCTATGAAGGTTAATAGGAAGAGCGAGAGACCCTTCAGCCATCCAAACCGAGTCTTAATCAGCCATGTCTTCATCTCCTGGTTCATCGTCATTTTCCGAATTTGATGAACCTTCTCCTTCACTACTTAAATTGTCATTGAACTCGAAATAAATTGTTGGTTGTTCTCTATCAGAAAGAACAAGATCTTCCTTGTACTCTTCATGAATGGGTGGAAGTGATTCTTGTTGAATTATGTCTTCTAAAGACCTGTTAATTCCTCAAGAGTGGAAAAGACCAAATCTTCCACCAATGCAACATGTACACTAGTACGAGTTGTTTCTTTCTTCTTGGGATGATGAGAAATATTATGAGCAATGGGAATAAAACCGATATTTTTTGCAAACCGGCGAGTAATAGGTCAAATTGCCTAGAGTTGTTTGTAGGTAACTTCGTAGGCCAACTCCAAACCAGTTTGAGAAGACCCTCCTACCTCGGGAATAGGAGTTGGGGTAGTACTCTTGGAAGGCGCAAGGCGCACTTCTGAACAACGAAGGAATATTGATCAAGGCTTAAGAATGCGACATGCTTTCCTAGCCTTAATGGGTTAACTTTTGCAACCAAAATTTGTGTAAGTCTGGGAGATAAAACAAGGGGCGAACACAATGATCTTAGACATGAAATCAAGTGCAACACATACCAACTCATCAATAAGACTTAAAAAGGTTTGAACAATGAGAAATACACATCAAAACAAAAATTTACAAACACTCCCCAAGTACAATAAACAAAGTGTGCGCGACTGCGACCAAAAGTGTCGTTTTACAACAAACAAAGGTATTGTAACAATGAAGTGCACTAGAGATGTTATAAACAATGCGACGACTCCTAGGAATGATCAAGAACACTTGAAATATGTGGAACGACTTGAAACGACACTTGAAGACAAAAGTGACACTTGATGTGACAGTTTGATAGGCTCCAAAATTTTAACGTAGTGATGTTTTGGAGGGTGTAGAAAAAACAACACAATCACAGGGTTGCAAAAGAAAGGAATTAAATTCCAATGGACAACAGAATGTGCAACCAATTTTGAGCATTTGAAACATCTGCTCACACATATTCCAATATTGAGGATAGAGATCCACACACAAAAATTGTAATGTGTACAGATGATTGCAAGGAAGGGCTTGGTGGAGTCCTCATGCAAGAAACACAGGTGGTATGTTATGAATCAAGGAATTTGAATGAGCATGAGAAAAATTATGTCACTTGTGCCTTGAAATTAGCAGTGATGGTGCATGCATTGAAAATGTGAAGGCATTAGCTCCTTGGTAGAAAAATTTGTTTTGATGTCAAATCATGGAAGACTGAGGTATCTATTTGATCATCCCAAGTTGAATGCAAGACGGGAAAGGTGGCTAGCCTTGATTAGTGAATTTGATTTTGAAATCAAGTACATCAAAGGCAAGGAAAACAAAGTAGTTTTCACTTAGCAAAAGACTGCAAGTGGCTCATGTGACAGAATCAGTACTTGTGAATTTGACATCCAAGAAAAGATTATAGAATAGATATAGTAGGATGAGCATTACCAACAAGTAATAGAATGCTTGCAGCAAGAGCCAAAAGGGGAATTGAGCAAGAACAACTCCCTCATGAGGATGGATTGTTAAAGTTCAAAGGAAGGTGGTGTATACCTCGCATGGGTGACTTGAAGAAACTCATCTTGGATGAATTTCAAAAAAAACATATTTAGGCCATCCTGATTACTAGAAGATGATAACAACTATATATATATAGAGAGAGAGAGAGCATTGGCTAGGCATGAAAAAGGATGTATTCGAATACACTACTAAATGCTTCAATTCCTAGCATGTAAAAGTGGAATGTAGACATCGAGTGGGATTGCTACAGTGAATCCCCATTCAGGAGTGGAAGTGGGAAGTCATTTCAATGGACTTCATCACCGGGCTACTAAATAAATATTAGCAGCATAATGTCATATTGGTGGCGATAGATACGTTGAGCAAGGTGGCTCATTTCATTGTTATTAAATCCACTTACAAGGAAATTGATATTGCTCAAATTTTTATGAAAGAGATATTTAGACTGCATGGTATACCCAAAAAAGACTATTTCGGATTGGAATTATAAGTTTACCTCAAAGTTTTGAAAATTGTTATTTGTTGGTTATGGGACAGAATTAACTTCAGCATAGTGTACCATCCTCAAACAAATGGACACGTCGAAAGAGTTAACAGGGTGTTAGAGAACATGATCAAAATGTATGTCATGCATCAGCCTAAAAGGTGGGAAGAGTATCTTCCTTTGGTAGAATTTAACTACAACAATGGTTACCAAGAATCATTGAAAATGAGTTTGTTTGAGGCTCTCTATGGTAGGAAATGTAACACACCAATCAGTTGGAATGATCCAATAAACAAAATATTTCTTGGACCTCATATGTTGAAGGAAATGGAACAAGAAATAGTTGTTATCAGGAAAAAATCAAAAACAACTCAAGAGAGGCAAAAGATCTATTCAAATCAGCAGCTAATGCACAAAGACTTCCAAGTGGGGGAACCAAGGAAAAGTTCATTGAGAATTGGGTCTTGTGCAAGCTAGCACCTAGATTTTGTAGACCATTGCAAATTATTGAAATATTGAAGCCAGTGGCCTGTAGATTGGCCTTGCCACCCACAATGAAGGCACATGATGTTTTCCATATTTACTTTCTTAAAAAGTATTTGCATGATCTTAATCATGTTGTTGATCGGTATGTGATATCTGTAGAATCTGGGGGAGAATTCCAACCATAACTATATTGCATTCTGGATCAGAAGCAGATAACGCTTCAGGATCTGTAAAAATGGTTTTTGGTTGCCCTTAATGTAAATATTTTCATGTAAATTTGTAATTAATTATGATAAATGTAAAAATCATTGGACTCAGAGTGGACACAAATTCGGATTCTGTTGAGGAGAATTCGCTTGGAAATTGCTTGTCGAAATATCCAAGCTCATAATTCATCATTTAATTTCCACCTATATCCCTATTGAAATTAAAAAAGAGTTGTATAGGCATTAAAGATTGTGTGCATGGGTTCCTGAGAAAAAGGACGAGTCAGTCTTTCTCGTGTGGGACGAGTTGGCTCTAGTCAACATGCCAACAAGAAATGAACATAATAGACAATGGGAAGGCATGGAGACATAATGAGGATGCACAAAAGAGGAATAGGGGAGTAAGCATAGATAATGAAGGTGAAGGTTGGGGAAAGATAAAAGAAGAACATGTGGAGCTGCAAAATTGTGTTATGGATTCCTTTCTTTCATTATCAGTTGGAGCCACTGGATAATTCTCTTTGGATTCTCGTGCTTGATGTGGAGACCAAGTTCTCTGGATTCACGTGGAATTTAGCAGGCAAGGACATGGTGTGCTCTAGAGTTTTGTCAAATTACGGGTGGAGGCACTATGGGCTTTGGATTCCTGCAAAACGAAGCGAGTGGAGATACTCTTGGCTTTGGATTCATGTAGTGATTGAATGGGTGGTTCATTGTGTGCTCTCGATTCCCTGAAATGTTGTTTGGGTGGAGAAATTATGTGCTATGGACTGCTGAGTGTCAAGTGGAGGTGTCATGTGCTCTAGATTGCCATGTGAATTTTTTAACTAGACTGGTGTGAAATTCCCTTGAGCGCTTCACTCCTCAAGCTCTAAATCTAGCTCGAAGGTGGTTAACTACAAGAAAGATTAGCAGTGCAATTATCCTACGCTTCACAGGAGAGTTAAAGTCCCTCTCTTCGTTGTCGGTCATTCAAATAATAAGATAAGTTTTTTATTTGTATATCTATGTATACTCATTGCACTTGAATGAAAATTAATGTTGTTGGATGACCATGGGTGTATCAACACTATTGATGAGGAATACATGTTCCTGTATATTAGCATTGCGAAGTTTTTATGATTATTCTCATGAAGTGAGGATTTTGTAAATCGTTGTAGATGTTGATATGTTCCCTGAACTGCAAATGTATTTACATGTTTATGTATGGTAATAGAATTAACCAAGTTTAGTTGTTATGGTGTGTGAAATTCTATGGCTTGGGTGTTATAGATGTTAAAGAGACCTTGTTGTCTAAGAACTAATGAAACTCATAGTTAAAGTGTATTATATGGCTTCCTAAGAGATTGTATGGAACTTTGTTGTATATGACTGACTACTTAACCCCTTTAGTCATGGACATTTCACTAGTTAAAACCAATGTCGCCTTGACACTACAATGTATGTTTAATAGTGGATCGGGTAGAACTGTGGGTAATTTACTTTGCGGCATGATATGTTGT
Source organism: Pinus albicaulis (assembly GCA_034641835.2). Lineage (NCBI taxonomy): Eukaryota > Viridiplantae > Streptophyta > Pinopsida > Pinales > Pinaceae > Pinus > Pinus albicaulis. Next base: position 765,323,260 of record CM076570.1, read on the forward strand.
TGTTGAACTTGTATTCACTGAATCATGTTAGTTATGGCCTAATCTATTTAAGGGCATGTCAACAACCCTATTGCACATATCATGGCTATGAATGGTATTTAGAGTGTTGGATTGAATGAAGAATTCATTTTGGAACAAATTTATGTTGCAAGTCCATAGGAATACATTTTCATGTATATTTTCAATGAGATGTTTGCATGATTATTCTCATGATGTGAGGACTTGTAAATCCATGTAGATGTTGATATGTTTTCTGGATTGCAAAATTATTTACATGTTTATGTGGTAGTATAATGAACCTAAGTTAAGTTATTATGGTGTGTGAAATTCCATAGCTTGGGTGTTATAATTGTTAAGGAGACCCTACTATCTAAGAACTAATGAAACTCGCTATTACAGTGTCATATATGGCTTGCTAAGAGATTGTATGGATCTATGTTGTTATGACTGATTGCTTAACCCCTTTAATCATGGACATTTGATTGGTTAAAACCAATGTCATCTTGACGCTAAAATGTATGTTTAATAGTGGATCTAGTAGAACTGGGGGTAATTTATTCTGCAACATGATATGTTGTTGTTGAACTTGTATTCACTGAATCATGTTAGTTATGGTGTGATTTGTTTAAGGGCATGCTGACAAACTTGTTGCACATATCATGGGTATGAATGGTGCTTAAAGTGTCGGGTTGAATGAAGAATTCATTTTGGAAGAGATTTGTGTTACAAGTCTAGACTTGTAGTCGAGTCGAATGAGCCTTAATAAAATGGTAAAGGAAATCAAAAATTTATAAGGGTTGAGGCATTAAGTTAATCGTAGATATTACCACTTTAAATCCTAAGATTAATCACATAACGATGGTGATTAGCATTAATATTGCATTGCGCCAAGTGTTAAGGGTACCAACTTTGGAGTTGGTGCATAGATGACACAAAGTGTGAAGTTCATGGGTGCGTCGAACTAGAAAATTCGCTTTGTCAAACGTAGATTATTCACATCGCATTACACCGAGTTTGCTAGGAGGCATTTGTAGAATTAGGGATGCATGGGATGGGATTATGCCAGTCACCTGTTGTCAAGGCTTTCATTGTGTCGCAAAGGTGTGGAACAATTTCTTCAAATATGGATGTGTTGACACTATTAACAAAGGGTGACACAAAATGCCTTTCCCATCCATAAATGGGAAAACATTGATTTGCACGAAGGACCTAGACTGATGGGACCCATGTCATACATTGAGGTGGTAGATGCCACGTAGGCCAGGCATGGCTACATGGATGCCACATGGAACTCTAAATGACATGTACATATGATGTGGCGAGATTGTTGATGTGGCGCACTATTAGCTTAACACATGACAAGCAAAAATGGCCTTTTTGGATGGCCAAGGGTGTTGGTTTTGGATGACATGTGGTCCACATTAAATGTTGGCCCCATACCTTTCAACCTTTAAGGGGGGTGGTGGGGTACTATTTGTTGCTTATGCGACTAAAAAATGCACATCTCCCCTTTCGCTCAATCTCCACCACGTGATTACTTATGTACATTGGTGGTTCACATAAATTGCAGGCCCCCCCACCTTTCAGCAGATAATGAAGGGGGAGTTTGCACTCGTCAATTGCAGCACAATTGTTGATGGAAATATCTTTATTACACCTTTGTCAAACGTGCCTGTTTCCCCAAAACCTCACAACGAATCTTTGCGCTAGACACAAGGCACGACTGAGACTTATTTCTTTGTCAATGCCAAATTTGACTTCGCACCTTATGTTAGTATGTGCCCAATCACAAGGAACATGTGTGGTGGATTGATGTTAGAACAATGTCAACAAAGTATATTCCTTGTGATTAGGCGCAAACTAACATAAGGTGTGAAGTCAAATTTGGCATTGACAAACAAAGAAGTCCTTGTTGCGCCTTTCGTCTAGCACAAAGATTCGTTGTGAGGTTTTGGGGAAATATGCACGCTTGAAAAAGAGGGCATAATGAAGAAATTTCCATCACAATTGTGTTGCAATTGACGAGTGCAAACCCCCCCACCCCCGCCCCCCCACAATTATCTGTCGAAAGTAGCATTAGGGGAATTTTGAGGTCTAAAATGGGCCTCCTAAAGAAATAATAAAATAATAACTAAACCAATAAAATAATATTTATGAATTTGCAATTCACTTTTTTCACCACAATCCATGTAATCATAGTTAAATTCAATTCAAAAGTTGTACCAAAATTAAATTAATAAAAAAATTATATTGATGTGACTATAAATAAGAATGATCTTTTCAAGAAAAAGTCATTATCATTAAACAACTAATGCATTTGTCGCATTTGTCCTTTGTACTTAAATAACTTAAAATAAAATATAAATAGAAATTTATAAATTCTTAATTATTATATGCTATTAATTAAAATTTATATTATTTAAATTGTATAATAACATGTAATTAATATACTATATGAAAATAATATAATATAATATAATAAATGTATAGAGATATGCATTGTTTTTTTTCAAGAAATATGAAATGACAATAATATATTTTTATTCAAAAAGTGTGAAATGACATTTATTATGAGTACTTTACTTTGACTTTAAAAGTACTTAGAGCACTACCATGGTTAACCATGAGTTTTTATCCACCATTGAGAATGTGACAAATAAGTACCTTTAACTCAATCAATGCCACCTCAACCATTAGGGATGATGTCATCCCCTAAAATGTGATTGGTTCTCATAAAGTGAATTTTGATTGTACGTTTTCCTTAGGAGACCCATTTTAGACCTTAAAGTTCCCCTAATGGGGGTGGGCGAGCGCCAATGTACATAAGTAGCCACATGGTGGAGATTGAGCAGAAGGGGAGATGTGCATTGTTTAGTTGCATAAGCGACAATTAGCGCCCCCCTCGCTAAAGGTCAAAAGGCAGGGGATGGATTCAATGTGGACCACTTATGTGTTCTACAATGTTCAAGCTATGTCATGCTAATGAACAAGTAATGAGGGGTTTAAGCCTGGATTTCTTATAAACTGCATATAACATAAAGCAATGAAATAACATGCTAAGGGTCGAACTCATGGGGCCCATGGCTAGGCGAAATGGAAGGTACCACATGGACTTAGCCATGGCCACATTGGAGCCCAGAGGGACGTGTGACCACCTAGGTGAGGTGGTGTTGCTACACATATGCCACATCAGTGCCACATGGCAGGTCTTGCCTATATGGCAGGAATTAAATAACTAAAACTTTAAATGAGCATAACTTTTTAATGTGGACATCGAATCGAGACAAAATTTATATCACGAGAAAGCTCTCAACGAGCTGGATGCAATGGTGTTATCCAAAGTTAATTCCACTAGCTTTGGTGAAGAAGAAATTGTGTAACCCCATTTCCATGATGAGACCATGGAGGTTGGGTTAATTAAAACTAACACCTCCTATTCAGCCTAGAAACTCTAAGGGGGTGGGAGGAAGCGTTACAGACATGATTAGTAAATTAAATAAGCATACCCTAAGTAAAATTTTGTAGAGTATCATTGCTTAGGAGGGAGGTCAAATTATGCATATATATAGTAATTATGCTTAGTTGAATGGGTGCCTCCACATTGGGGCCGGCTTAATTAGGAGATGAGCTGACCTGGGTTCTTTGGAGCCAAAAATTCAAATTTTCTCTTTACAAAACCGACATGAAGAACATGTCATATATTTTCTTCTTTTCACAATAGCATGAAGAACATGCTTTATATTAAATACATCAAGAGTAAAATATTAATTATGAAGACCGACCATGACTACAAAATTCAACTTGGACTTGTATCTAATGGTGAGGGATAGTTGAAATTCTTATTTTGTTGGTTGAAATCTAGTACTTGAAATCAATTATGTTTAGCAAGTAAAAACCACCAACAACATTCTAACAGTCCATGATCTGTAAACAATGTTTTAGCAAGCATTGTCAGCATTGTCTTCATTGAGATTTTAATGATAGTGAATTTGTTATGGATGGAATTTGTGCCATGTAATCTAAACCACAAGTCATTATTGGAATGCATCACAGGTCTGAAAAACTACAGGGTATTCTAATTAGTACCGTAATTGCAGTTATCAGGGAAGAGTTGAAGCTAATCAGAATTGGAAATGATTTGTGCTAACCATCTCTGAAATAGAACACATCTAAGTGGAGAAAATATCACTCCAACTCACCCCTTGTTAAAATACACAACTAGGGCCAAATTCCACTTTTGACAGCTCATTTGTAGAAGAAGATTATTAGATTGAATTCCTCTTTTCGAGAGGACAATCGACCTAAGGATCACTGAATTTGGACAAGGAGAAATAAAAAAATTTGAATACAAGCCCACACATGCACTTTTGGTCAAGGTCGGCCCTACCTTCGTGTAGGCTCATGAAGCCCAAGAGTCATGTTTTTTGACCCACGTTAACTTGTATAAATAGAGATTAAGGAAACCTCATTTTTGCATCTCATCAACGCTCATATCTCTCTCCTCGTCTAATTGGTTCATACATCTGATTAGGCAGCTATTCATCTCAAACATGTGAGTTTTTGGAGGAAAGATTTTACTTGCGTTGACTGTGTCTGGGAGACTTCGACCAGCGTTGATAGAGGCTCATTTGACTTCATTTGACTGCAATTTTGGTGGGTTTCTCTCTGTTTTAGCACAACGCATTTATTGGCACAAATTTTGATGAATTCTAGGCAGGTTGACCTACATTGATCGCAGGCCTGTGTTTACTATTTGACCGCATAGTTGACTTTCAGTTTCGTTGAGTTTGACAGCTCCTTTGATGATTGTTTTTGTTGTTGGTTATCCTCCAAGGAAGGTTGAATTTCTTTGACCTTAACCAAGCTCAAGAAACACTTTTACTACATCATTGACCATTGTTGACTTTCTAGTTAGGGTTATTTGACTACTGTTGACTGAGAAAATAATTGCATATTTTGATTGGGCTATTTATTTGTCTAAGAGCAGTGGTATTGGATCATCTATCATTGTACATTATTGGACTCTCTCTCTCTCTCTCTCTCTCTCTCTCTCTCTACTGAATATTTGATATTTGATAATAAGAATGACTGATTAAGGGTTTTCCCCATCTTGGGGGTTTTCCTTGGCTTGAGCCAAATTCTTGTGTTCTCTTGTCTTGGATTGTCTTCGGTATTTTATTGTTTATGTTCAATCTACAGTTATTGCCAACGTGAATTAATGGTTTATGTGATTTCTATCACAAATTAAGTGGAAATTCTCATTAGGCTAATAAAAGGAAATTGAAGTAAGTGTTGCAATCATAGAACATATCATTGTAATCTAAAATTAACATGGTATCAAAGCCTCGATGACGACAAGCCCAAGCAAGAGAGAAAAACAATCACTAAGATCTATGTTGGACAAAGATTATTGGACAAGTCTCCATGGTCTCTACATCTTTCTTCAAGACTGAGGACAAGCTCAATGACAAATCTAACCATCATGCATGTAAGAAGACTTTGGAAAAGCATTAAGTATTGAACTACATGCAAGGAAAAGTGGTGGATCCTCCTTTAAATGCACTTGTCGCTGCTAAGTCAAAGTATAGAAAATGTGAGGTCAAAGCAAAGAAAATTTTGGTTGACTCATTCAAAAGCATTTGGTTGCCTATGTTTTTTATTTGGGAACTTCTAAGGAAATGTATGATAAGTTGGTTGAAATGTTCAAAGTGAACAATGCAAGTCAAATTCTCTTTCTCAAGAACAAGTTGAAGGATATCAAGATGGATAAAGGGGAGTCTATCCAATCCTACTTCATGGGAATAACTCAAATCAAGAATGACTTGTTATCTATTGGAGAATTTATTGTTGACAGGGAGCTCACTCTTATTTCTCTTGGAGGTCTGTCAAGACCATGGGATATATTTACCACCACCATTCTTAACAATGACATGATAACTATTTTTGATGAGTTATTGGCTAGATGCACTCAAGAGGAAACGAGGATGATGGAGAGAGATAAATCCAACAATTGAAATGAACCTACTCTTTCTCTTCACATACTAAGAGGAAGAATGATGTTGGTCTAAGACAAGTTAAAGGATCTATGAAGGGATTCAAAGGAAGATGCTACAATTGCAACAAGTTCAACCACTATGCTAGAGAGTGTCCTCACAAGAAAAATCCTCCAAGGGATGACAATAACAACAACAATTTCAAAAGCAATGGCAATCAAAGGAACAACATGTATAACAACAAACAAAAGAGAAATGCTCTCGTTGCTCGAGAGGGAAATAATCGACTTCCCAAGAGGACAAGAACTGCCAAGTATGATGAAAGTAATGTTGTAGAAAAACAACATGAGTTCTATCTTATTTCTTCTCTATCTATTGTCTCACCTCTAAATACTTTCGATCATTGGTTAATTGATAGTGGAGCCTCAAGGCATTTCACTGGATAAAAGAAGGCCCTCTCACATTTAGTTGAGAAGAAAATTAATCTAAAGATTATACTTGGAGATAATGCCACCTACCCCGTGAAAGGGATAGGAATTGTCACTCTTCACTTGAATTATGGTCAAACCATAAATCGATAGGAAGTGTTGTATGTGTTTGATTTGAAGAAGAATTTGGTGTCTATCTATGCGATGGAAGATAAAGGCTTCAAGGTAGCATTCATTGATGGAAATGTGCGTACTTGACATAGAAACCCTAAAGATGATTTTACTCTTGAAGGGTCGATGCTCTCTATCAAGTTGGTGGAAGTCATTTGGAAGCTTTGGCAAGTGATACTTCTCTTCAATGTGAGCTATGGCACTGGGGATTTTCCCACTTACATTACAAGGATGCCCAAGTTTAATATGAACCATGAAGGAATCTGTCAGGGATGTGCAACTGGGAAACATATAAAGGGACCATTCCCTTCTAGTGAAAGCAAGATAATTGATATTCTTCAATTGATCCATTCTGACATGTCTGGGACATTTCCCATAACTTCATTAGGAGGATACTTGGATTTATTTCACGCAAAACACGGATTTATTTCTTGAAGAAATATGAAGTGTTCAAGTGGTCATGTTGTTTCAAGGCATTGGTGGAGAATCAAACAAGGAAGAAGATCAAGACGTTGAGGACTGATAGTGGAACTGAATATGAATCCAATGAATTCAATGAATTTTGCTAAGAGGTTGGCATTAAGAGGGAGACAATTGTTCCATACAGTCCAGAACACAATGGTGTTACTGAAAGGAAGAATTGAACAATTATGGAAGTCACTTGTGCCATGATCTATGATCAAGGTCCACCGAAATTCTTATGGAGAGAAGTTGCCAACACTGTCGTATATGTTCAAAATAGGAGCCCCCATCAAGCCTTGAATTTCAAGACACCCAAGGAAGTCTTCACTGGTAAGAACCCTGATTTTTTGCTTTTTAGAATCTTTGGTTTCCTTGTATACTTTCATGTGCCTAAAGAGAAAAGGAGCAAGCTGGAAGCTTCTGGGAAGAAAGGTATATTTTTTGGATACAATGAAAATTCAAAGGCGCATAAAATTTATGTACCTGGTCAAAGAGATGTGGAAGTAAGCATAGATGTTATCTTTGAAGAAGGCACTGCCCTCGGGAAAGCCAGAGATCTCCCCATCTCAAGGAAGGATGATGATGATGCTACTAAAAAAACAAGAACCTCTAATGGATGAGCCTATGCCCGATGTTGATGGCCCAGTGTATCCTCTTGATCCACCTCCTGGTGATCCCTCTATCTCAAGGAAAATACCACTATGGCTTAAGGATACACTTCAAGATGTTGAAAACCATATTGCTCCAAGAGGTACATTTCGCAAAAGTAAGAAGCCTAACAGAAATAAAGGGTACTTGGTTGCCATGAGTAGTATTATTCAAGTTGAAACATACACATTCAAAGAAGTTGTAAAACACCAGGTATGGAAAGATGCGATGAATGAAGAGTATGAGTCAATCATGGAGAATGATGTATGGGAAGTGGTGCTTAGACCTAAGGACAAGTTTGTGGTCATTTCTAAATGGATCTGCAAAATAAAACATGAAGTTGATGGAAGTGCTAAAAAGTATAAGACAATGTTTGTAGCTCGTGGCTTCTCTCAAAAGGAAGGAGTGGACTATGAAGAAATATTTGCATTGGCTGCTCAATATACCACTATCCGATCTATTATTGCTCTTGTTGCCAATCAAGGATGGAGCCTACATCAAATGAACGTCAACACTGTTTTCTTACATGGCTCACTTAAGGAGAAAGTCTACTTGGAACAACCGGAGGGGTTTGAAGTACAAGATCGAAAGTCTCGTGTATGCAAGTTAAATAAATCCCTCTATGGGTTAAAGCAAGCCCCTAGGGATTGGTAAGAAAGGATTGATAGCTATCTTATGAAGTTGGGATTTGCAAGGAGCCATGTTGATCCAAACCTATACTTCAAGGTTGAAACAGAGATGCCACTTATTTTGATCCTTTATGTTGATGATCTCTTTCTAATTGGTGTAAACCCTCTCATTTATCAATGCAAAAGGGAGTTGACTTCCAAATTCGAGATGAAGAACCTAGGACTGATGCTTTACTACCTAGGCTTGGAGGTTTGTCAAAAGCCAGGCGAGATTTTCCTTTCTCAAGGAAAATACATTGTGATGTTGTTAGAAACATGTGGGATGGTGGAATGCAAGTTTGTGTCTACTCCGATGGAACTAAACTTTAAGAAGCAATGTGGAAGTGTTGCTAGTCCCGAATTGGAAAATCCTTCTGAATATAAACAACTTGTGGGGGCCCTGATGTTCTTGGTAAATTCTCGACCTGACATATGCTTCATTGCAAATACTTTGAACCAATTTATGGTTGAGCCTCATCACATACATTGGGTTATTGCAAAGAATCTCTTAAGAGATATTTGTGGCACTATCAACTATGGATTGAGATAGACTGTCGAGAATTTGAGGCTACATGAATATTACGATGCTCATAGGGCTGGCATTGTGGTGGATAAAAAGAGCACGTCAGGATGTCGCTTCCCTTTGGGATCTGCTTCAATTTCTTGGATGAACAAGAAACAAAAATTTGTTGCTCTAAGCATCGCCGCGGTTGAATATATTGCAACTAGTATAGCATGTTGTGAAGCTATTTGGTTGAGGAAACTCTTCAGTGAGTTATTTGAGCATGTGCTAGATATCATTGTTATCTACTACGACAATCAAAGTGGGATTTGTTATGAAACCAACTCACAAAATAGAAGAAAAGAGAGATCAACAACTTAGAAATCAGCCACTTCGAGGGGGCTACCTCCTTTACATTACATAAATGAACAATTCTTAGATGATCCACTAATAATATAAGGCCCTAACATGCCCCTCTCCTTCAAAAAAATGTTGTCTTAAACACTTGAGTAGTTATGGATGCTGCTGTATAAAATTCTCATCCTCCCATATGGAATCTTCAGTGGGTAAGTTCTTCCATTTGATGAGATACTCTGAAATTGATCGATTTCGTAGCTGTCGAGTTCTTATTTCCGTGACTGCTTCAAGTTCCAATATGATTTTTCCTTCCTCATCAAGTTATGGCAATATTGTTTAAACCAGAAGTTTGTCACCTATAACCTTCTTTAAGCATGAAACATGGAAAATTGGGTGCACTCGGGAAGATGCAGGAAGCTCCAATTTGTATGACATAGTACCAATCTTTTGCAAGGACCATAGTACTTTGGCGATAATTTATTATCTTTCTTAGCTAGCTTGAGGGACATTTGTTTGTATGGTTGTAGCCGTAAAAATACCCAGTGGCCTACATCAAAAGTTCTCTCACTGCGATGTTGATTTGCATGTTGTTTCATTTGATTCTGTGCCAAATTTAGGTTATCCTTTAAGAGTTGGAGAACTTGTTGTTGATGCTCGATGTGACTTCCATTGCTTGAACCTTAAAATTTTCTCTTAAAGATGATGTGATGGATGGCAAATGATATCCATAAAGTGCCATAAATGGGGTAACCAATTGACCCATTGTGTTTGTTTATCAGATACAAAGCAACGAAGATATCCTTCCAAACATTTATTCACTATCTCAGTTTTCCCATCAGATTGAGGATGATAAGATGAGCTATGACCTAGTTGAGTACCCAAACAATAAAATAATTATGTCCAAAAATTTCCAGTGAAAATGGGATCTTTATCGCTTACAATAATATTTAGGTTTCCATGTAGCTTTTGAATTGTTTCCATAAATGCAGTAGCAATTGTACTCCCTTTAATTGGATGAAATAATGCACAAAAGTGTGCATACTTGGTAAGTCTATCAACTACCACCATGATGACACTATTTCCTTCGAACTTAGGTAAACATGTGATAAAATCCATTGAAACCTCCTCCCAATGTTGATTTGGAATGGATAAAGGTTGTAGCGGACCGGAGGTCTTAATTGTCTCAACTTTATTTCGCTGGCAAACCAAACATTCAGCCACAAACTTTTGAATATCAGATTTAAGGCCATCCCAAAAAAATTATTTCTTCACCCTGTAGTAAATTTTTAAAAATCTCGAGTGTCCTCCTAAGGGAGAGGTGTGCAATTCCAAAAGAATATTTTGTTTTCGCTGGGAATTCTTACAAAAATATAAGCAATCTTTGTACCATAAGGAATCATTTTTTCAACTAAACGTATTAGATGTACTGGTATCTTGTTGCAACTTTTGAATGAGTGTCCATACTTCTTCATCATTCTTCCATTCCTCCCTTGCTTTGGTTATCCAATCGGGTTGGATAATAGAAATGGCACAAAGCAATGCTTCCACATCCTCATCCTTTCTTGAGAGTGCCTCTGTAACAACATTTAGCTTCCATTTTTTGTAGATGATTTCAAAGTCATAACCCAACATATTTGAGACCCATTTTTGCTTCTCTTCTGAAGATAGTCTTTGTTCCAAAATGTATTTAAGACTATCATGATCAGTTTTTACCTTGAAGACTATCACAATCAGTTTTTACCTTAAAGTGTTTTCCCATTAGGTAAGGTCGTCATTTCTTTAGTGCATGTAGTATTGCCAACATTTCCTTCTCATAAATAGCTTTCTGTAAATACTTTCCTTTGATTGTACAGCTTTCAAAAGCAATGGGTCTTCCTTCTTGCATTAGAACAGCATCAATTCCATTTCGTGAGGCATCACATTCCACAATAAAGGTTTTTGGGAAGTCTGGCGTAGCTAAGACTGGTGTTTGGTACATTTCCTCTTTAAAATGTTAAAAAGCCTTAGTTGCTCCAGGGGTCCATTTAAAATGCATTTTTCTTCAATAATGTTGTTAGAGGTGCTGCTATTCTCCCATAATTCTTAACAAACTTGCAATAATACCCTGTTAACCCAAAAATCCCTCGCAACTGCTTTATGGTTGTGGGGACTTTCCATTCTTTAATAGCTTTAATTTTGTTAGGGTTTACCTTAACACCCTCCTGAGATACAATATGACCCAGATATTCCACCTCTTGTACTCCAAATAAACATTTGGAAGTTTTTGCATATAATTGTTTCTCCACTAGTTTGAGCACCCTATCAACATGTTGAACATGATCCTTCCAAAATCTGTTGTAGATTAGTATATCATCGAAAAATACTAACACAAATTTTCCAAGGGTTTGAAAATGGAATTCATCAACCCTTGAAATGTAGAAGGTGCATTGGTAAGGCCAAAATACCTGACCAAAAATTCATAATGGCACTCATGAGTTCAAAATGTTGTTTTCAGGATGTCTTCAGTCTTCATTCTAATTTGATAATATCCTAAACAGGGATCCAACTTGGTGAAATAAATTACTCCATGTAATTCATCCAATAATTCATCAATCACAAGAAAGGGAAATTTATCTTTAATAGTGAGCTTATTGAGCTCCCTATAATCCAGACACATGCGCCATAATCCATCCTTCTTGTGCACCAATACAACTAGAGCAGAAAAAGAACTTTGACTAGGTTGAATTATACCAGCGTCTAGCATTTCTGCAATCAAATTGAATCAAATGAATAGCATGATCATGATCACTTATAGGTGGGAGTCCTCTGGGAGTTTCAAACACCTTGGAATGATTGTCCAAGACTTTTTGGAGATCTGGAGAAATAGATTATTTTGATGTTGGAACTTCTAGTGAGCATAATTGTGCAATGACGCCTCGTTGTTATTTCTTCAGAAGCTTTGTCATGACATTAGAGTTTATTATCTTTCCCGACTTCCCTGTGATACCCCGTAATTCAACTTCCTTTCCTTCCAAAAAATATTCAAGAAAAGTTCTTCAAAATTAAAAGCTACCGTCCTCAAAGATTGTAACCATTGTACTCCTAGTACAACACCAGCACCAACCTTTGGAATGGAAAGCATTGAACTATTCAATACATATTCCCCCATGGTTAGTTTGATATTATAGCATTTTCTAGAGCAATTTATAGTTCCTCCATTTGCCACCATCATTTGACACTCTGGCACTGGGTATAGGAAGCAATTCAATTCCTTGGCTACCTTACAATGAACAAAATAATGGGTACTACCCGAATCAATAAGCACTATTACATTTTTCTCCTTGATATGTCTTTTTATCTTGAGAGTTTGAGGAGTGGTAATTCCTGCCAATGCATTATAAGATATGGTTAGATTCATTTCTTCTTCCTCTAGGGTTGGTTCTTAGTGTATATCCTCTTCGTTTGAAATTTCTTATTCATTTTCTTCCTCCTCTTCACAATCTATGTAAAATAATTTCTTCTCAGCACACTTAAGACCTTTAGTGTATTTGCTATCACAACTATAGCAAAGCCCTTTTGCTCTTTTTTCTTCCAATTGTTGTGGTGTCAACCTTGTAGGTTGTGGAAGTCTAGGAGTAGTGTTAAAATTGGACAACTAGGTCCAAACTCCGGGTTGTGCTGCTCAGATGACGATCACAATATTTTTATTGGATTCCTCTTTCGGAGAGGTGTAAGATTGATCTAAAGATCATCTCGATCGGATGAGCAGAACATGTACTTTGAATTTATTCCACGTATGTGCTGGGTCGACCTGGAATAAAATATTGACTTAAATGTCTTAAAGGACGTGTCACACACCCCCAAAGATTCCTATATATTGGAGAGACTTGGAGTTCATTTGACACACATTGGTGTGGAGGAATTCTCTCTCTCTTGATGGCATTGGAGCTGCGTATTCTTTGATTGGGTTGTTCTGGGGTTATGTGTGACACGCTTGGCTGAATGACCTATTGGAGACTTTGCTGGTAGAAGCATCCTGCTGATCGCCGTAACGTCATCATCCCCTATCTCTGTTTTGGCTTGTCTTCTATCGATCTATTAGTATGTTCTATCTTCTTCAGTATTTTGCCCTAATCTGAAATGGCATAGAACATGAGCAGAAATTAACATGGTATCAGAGGGTTGGTTGAAGACATTGCCCTAGGCTGAGCAAGTATGCCCTTATTAGCGTGGAAAAAGTCTGCCCTAATGTGGGTACGCTGGAAGGCTAAATGTTTGCGGCCAAATAAAAGTTCCCGGAAGCATTGACGGCTAAATGAAAGGCCGAAGCCGAGAACCGGGAAAATTAGAATTCTGCGTAACCTGGTTATGGGCTCACGGAAAGAACAAACGACGGAAAATTAGAATTCTGCGTAACCTGTTTTCAAACATGGTTATGAACTCGCTGTGGCCGTTTTTCTATGCGTGGATTGGAGGGTTTGAGAACAAATAAATGCAAAGGAAATTAGAAGAGGAGTTTAAACTTACAATTATCATCTAGCAGCAATATTTTTCGCGTTTATGGTCACTTTACTCTTTCTTAATTCTGCTTTCCCACCATTTGTCACAAAAGAAGGCCAACAGAACATAGCACAGCAGGATATTCGTTTCCAAGTAGAATTCCCAGGTGTGCCCGGGGGAAATCGGCGGATTCGATCGATTAATCTCTCCGATTGATCATAATTTCTTTTGGATTTGTTGTTTGAAGAGGCGGGGAGAATGAGTAAAGTATTTGAAGGTTCTGAGCGGCAATATTGCTAGCTCTCTGCAAATCTTTCACGGAAATGCACCTCTGCGGCTCTTCTCAATGGAGGGCTTCCCGCAGGCTGTACACACCTAAGTCGTTCCCATGGATTGATCTCCGCGTGCAGTTTCAGAATCGAGCGAACCTATACCCGGTTTTGATGCCTTTTACTACTCAGTGAACAAGAAAGGTTGTCGAGCCACAGGAAACACCCCAAGGCCAAGACGGAAACGACGTTCTGCTCGGTGAGAAGGGGTGTCATGCCGTAAAGGTATGCGAGGGCAATTTCGAGGCCTTGGATGGTTGCGTTGGGGTTGTCAATCTGAAGTTGGTATTCTTTGGAGAGAAACGAAATTAATATGACAGAGAACAGGTGGCTTTCAAATCCCTGTTTTCTTATGTGATCGCACAGGGCATTAGACGCAGCCTCGTCTGTCCCCGCCATTTCCTCTTCTTCTCGGTCACGCATTTGGCGGGGTGGGTTTAACAATGGGCCATGGGAATCGAACCCGAAACTGATTAACCAAGCGCTGGAGTTTAAGTCAATTTATACTGAATTGGATTGGATCGTCGTCTCTGGCTGGAGTTTAAGTCAATTTATACTGAATTGGATTGGATCGTCGTCTCTGTATCTAAGCGTGAATTTGCGGTGCGGAAACGACATCAAACGCTTTAAATTGCGTTTTTTTAAAAAGTCGGCAAAATTGCAGTGTTGCATTGTTGTATTTGCAACTGCACGATTTTGGCCGGAAGAAAATATCGGAAAGAGGGGCGTGTTAGTTGATGCTTATCCCATGCCGAAGCGGAGTTCCACGTCCAGTTGGGACGCTCAGAACAAGCAATTTCTTCCGATAGATAATCTCTTAAAATTGTATTGTGAAGAATGCATGTTAAACAGCAAGGCCAAGTATCAGCCGCTGATTTGAGGTATAGAAAAGCCTGTTCCGATGGAGCTGTTAGGTGAAAAATTAGATCTATGGACGTTCTAAGAAGGACAATCTTTGTAGTTTTTAGATGGGTTAACACAGTGCGGATACCTCTAACTGTTTGGATAAAAATCTCAGAGATTCAGTGAGCTTATTACAGTAAGCTTATTAGAGACGTTGAAGGAGCTCGGGATTTTTGGCAGCGATTGTTTTTTTTCTAACTCGGATCTGTGTGTATTTATACCTGTGGATAACATTACCCTCAAACCCGTGGCAACAATACTCTCGGATCTGAATAACAGTAAAAAAATCGGACGTGGGCAGTACTCTCGAATTGTTATAGCAGAAAAAAAAGCTTGAATGTAATCTCAGATCTGTGCTCCTGAAGAACTCGATACACCTGTAGCAAGAGTACAATTCGACTTGTTACAAGAACGCAGCACATATAATGGGTAATTCGGATCCGTATGAAAAGATGGAAGTTGCATCCACTACAATCTAGCTAGATGATGTTTTATTTCAGCCATTTATATGTTACTGGAAATATTGCAGTTGTAATATTATATCGTGAATTTCTCAAAATTGCACCCAGTTTGAACAAACAGTTCAGATATATGCTTGAGCAGAGGTAACTAAAGCTTTCATTAAAATAAAAAAATAAAAAAAAAAGAAGGGAAAGACACAGTACAGAGACAGAGGTCAAGGACATTCATTGTGTTTGGAAACTTTGGATTGAGCTGCCCTTGCGACACTTTGAAGAATCTTTAGAAGTCTTATTGAAGAAGATCCTGAAGTATATTTTGGAGCTGTTTGTTGTACATCTCTTGGAACACCTAGTGATAGACTTGAAGAAAACTTGAAAGCAGGACTCTTGGGAAGGTGGTGAAGAGGTCTTTGAAGATCATTCAAGGAAGAACCTGATTCAAAGAAAAATCTAAGTAAGAAGAAGCAAGGGATCTAGACAGACACCCATGTTTGAAGCTGAAATTTAAAGGGTTGACTGCTGAAGTCCTTGGGAAATTCTATGTAGTGGTCAAATTGTTGACGAAATGGGCATAGATGTAAGTCATTGAGCCAGGCAAATTTTGACAGCCCTAGGAGCAGTCTGCTGCCATAACCTGAAATGGGCAGATCTGGAAGCAGCTCAAGGTGCAATGCCTCAAGTGCAGGATAAACCAAGGTAGATTGGATCCCTTGATTCTTTGTAAGCTGCAGTCTTAGAAGGCTGTTTGAAGGAGCTGCTCACAGAATAACAGGTAGTGGCTGAAAGGACTTCTAACACACGCTGAGGCTTGTTGATATGTTCCCCATGTATGTCAGTGACATAGATAGACACCTATGTAGCAGCAGCATGTGACTGTATCAGTCCTACATTGGAGCGTTTAGGTAAACTTAAAATGTGAACTGGGAAGTTTATGCAGTTTTTTGTCACATGGTTGGAATCTTGAATCATGATCAGCAAAGTCTGTTGGACGGCTTTGACTGTGGGAGATCAGGTCCCAATTCCAAGATGGTGTCTGGGATGCCCTCATCTAAAACAGATGTCTTCTCTCGAGAGAGAAGCTGACATTAAGAGGGAGATATATCTGTATATGCTCCTGAGTGGATGTCTTTGTTCAACGAAAGAAGTTCCTCATGGCTCAGGGACATATGGCTTCAGAGGGGGAAATTTCGAAGGAAAACCAAGAAGCCATATTAATAACAGGATATCTAGCAGCCATGAGTACTTTTGTACAATCTGACCTTGGATACCTTTGAGGACGTCGTAAAGCATCAAGTCTGGAAGGATGCTATGCTGTGGTCCCAGGACCATAGGACAAAGCTGTTGTCACCTCGAAATGGCTCTTCAAAATCAAGCATGGATCTGATAGAAGTGCTGAAAAGTTCAAGACAAGATTCGTTGCCTGTGAGGAAGATATAGACTATGATGACATATTTGCACTTGTGGCTCGAGATACCACCATTCGATCTATTATAGCCCTTGCTGCTACGCAAGGATGGAGTCTTCATCAGATGATGTGAAGACCGCATTTTTTTTTCTGCATGGTGTGATAAAGGAAGAGATATATGTGGAGAAACCTCTGGGGTTGGAAGTCCAGGATCGGGACACCCATGTCTGCATGTTGAAGAAAGCCCTCTATGGGCTGAAACAATCACCCTGAGCTTGGTACGAGAGGATAGATAGCTACTTGATGAAGCTGGGCTTCACTCGTAGTATTGCTGATCTGAACCTTCACTGCAAGGTTAATAGAAAGAAGCCTCTCACTCTGGTGTTGTATATGGATGACCTCTTCCTGACAGGTGCTAACCCTCTCATTCATCAGTTCAAGAGGGAGCTCGCTGTTGAGTTTGAGATGAAGGACCTAGGACGAATGTCTAGGCCTGAAGGTCCTAGCAGAGACCTGGCGAGTTTTTCCTTTCTCAAGGAAAATACATTATGAAGCTTCTGGTATGATGGACTGTAAGTCTGTGACGACACTGATGCAACTCAACTTTAAGAAGTTGAGTAGCAGCGTTGTTGGGCGTGTTCTACTGAGTATCGTAAACTCATAGGAACCCTGATGTTCTTAATGAACACTTGTTCGAACATATGCTGTGCAGTGAACACTTTGAGTCAACACATGGTTGATCATAACATTCACTGGGTTGGTGCCAAGAAACTCTTGAGATATCTCTGAGGCACGGTAGACCATGGCTGAGATACACTGCCGGGAGTATGA
The DNA here is from genome assembly GCA_034641835.2 of Pinus albicaulis. Taxonomy (NCBI): domain Eukaryota; kingdom Viridiplantae; phylum Streptophyta; class Pinopsida; order Pinales; family Pinaceae; genus Pinus; species Pinus albicaulis. The sequence continues at coordinate 765,340,897 of CM076570.1, forward strand.
CACTCTGTGGATATACTGATGCCGATTGGGCTGGCAGTGTGGTGGATCGTAAGAGCACATCGGGAAGCTGCTTCAATCTTGGTTCTGTTTCGATCTCATGGATGAGCAGATAGCAGAAGTCGGTGGCTTTGAGCACCGCTGAGGCCGAATACATTGCAACAAGTATGGCCTGTTGTGAAGCAGTTTGCGAAAGCTCTTTAGTGAGCTGATTGGACATGTGCTAGATACCACTATGATACTGGTGGATAACCAGAGGGGGATTCGTTTGTCATAGAATCCCAGGTTCCACGATCGATCCAAGCATGTTGATGGTCGGTACCACTTTATCCAAGATATGGTATAACGAGGCGTCGTAAGGCTCGATCATATAGGAATTGATAAGCAGGTCGCGGATATTCTCACAATGCCCTTAGGTAAGGTCATGTTCCTAACCTTCCGGGAGAATATTAGAATCGTGGAACGGGCCCTATTTTTGAGGTCCTGTTGGGACGCATGAGCTCTCGGGAGCTCAAAAAAGGGGGTTTTGGGGGATAGCTTCCTGGAGCTATAAGCACTATGGTGCTTCGCCTCAATGTTGTGATTATTGGAGTTGGTTCGCCTCTCATTTAATCTGTGCCTCCGTATGCATCCTACCCATTGAGTTCAGGCTCAGGAAGTACTCATTTGGCCAATGAGATGGGAAAAGCTAGAGACTAGTAGCAAAAATTGATGGACGCATCAGAGATTGCCGTACTCTCTATCTAGGATGGCACGGTCCAACCACTTGATCTGGGATCAAGTATAGTGAGGTTTCGGACCTCCAACTGACTTCGGGTCAGGTAAACCAACTTCGGGTTGGTATGAGACTCTTTGTGAGTCCGATAGAGGTTTCGGACCTTAGGCCGAACTGGCCACCGTATGATGTCTTTGTGACTCCGACTCTACTGCTCAAATAAAGAGGCCAAAGAAAGCAAGTTACTATGATGACGCACGCATGTTTGGATTGCACTAGTGGACGGAGTTCTCCCTAGTTGAGAGGGAGTGTTAAAATTGGACAACGAGGTCCAAACTCCGGGTTGTGCTGCTCAGATGACGATCGCAATATTTTTATTGGATTCCTCTTTCGGAGAGGTGTAAGATTGATCTAAAGATCATCTCGATCGGATGAGCAGAATATGTACTTTGAATTTATTCCACTTATGTGCTGGGTCGGCCTGGAATAAAATATTGACTTAAATGTCTTAAAGGACGTGTCACACACCCCCAAAGATTCCTATATATTGGAGAGACTTGGAGTTCATTTGACACACATTGGTGTGGAAGAATTCTCTCTCTCTTGATGGCATTGGAACTGTGTATTCTTTGTTTGGATTGTTCTGGGGTTATGTGTGACACGCTTGGCTGAATGACCTATTGGAGACTTTGCTGGTAGAAGCATCCTGCTGATCGCCGTAACGTCATCATCCCCTATCTCTGTTTTGGCTTGTCTTCTATCGATCTATTAGTATGTTCTATCTTCTTCAGTATTTTGCCCTAATCTGAAATGGCATAGAACATGAGCAGAAATTAACAAGTAGCAACACCTCCATCTTTATAGATGTGAGTGGTAAGCTTCCTTGTCACCATAATTTTACTTTCATTTTTTCTTGTCAACCTTAATGGCTTCTCCAATAAATCAGGTTCCCAAAGGCGAACCTCATGTTGGATGTTATCATTTAAAGTCCCTATGAAGACATCAATATTGTGTTCCTCTAGAATATCAGTTACCCTTATATTCAATTTTTGGAAGTCTTCAATGTGCTCCACCATTGAACCCCTTTATTTGAGATTTATCAATTGGTTAAAGGAGGTGTTGCTCTTTGTATCCTCATAATGTGTTATCATTTCCTCCATAAAAATTGACCAAATGACAATTTTTTCGAGAACAACGCCATCGATATTGTTGTACATATTAGCCCTTCCATTCAAATTTCTAGCCTTCAGACCTGCACAAATCCTTTAAAATCTCCTTATGTGGCCGAGAACAGTCATATTCTGCCTATTGTTGCTCTTTCCGCCTAAAAAATACCTTACCCAAAGGCTCAAATCCATAATTGAAAATTTATCGGGCCTAGCCCCTGAGATCTCAGCCCTACCTGTTTTGACTTCCATGTGACCCGACGCCGTGACCGAAGCGTTTCCCCTACGAGGGCTTTACTCTATCCGTAGGGTCAAACCTTGGTGCCCCCGTAGTTGACTCCTCGGGATGGGCAAAGACTTAATCTAACGGCTGCCATTCACTACAGGGGGTCGCTCCAAAAGTCTCGTGTCCGTACACCTTGGCCCCCCGCAGTTCATCTCTGTCGTCCGATCAAAAACCAATCGACGGAGCGGAACTGTTTCCCGTGGTGGTCCCCGCGCCCGCATTCATTGTGTGAAAACCGGTGGTTTCATTCCACACCATCCATCCATAGTCGGCGGTATTTCCCGCGGACCCAGCGATTCCATACGCTGGGTGACGCGTGTCCAAGTGTACTATTTCGAAAACCACCCATTTCGCGCATTATCTCCCGGACGAAAGCCGGGCAGCGAAATTCACCTGGGCCGTTCGATCTTGGGGACCACATCTAACGGTTCCCGCTCTCCAAAGATGGACGATTATTAGTGTCCTTGTAAAGCGCCCTGTGGCCCACCATCATATCATCCGCTTGACCACCTGCTGACCGAACTTCCCACCACGTCAGCGTTACATGTGTTCACCGTTTCATCCTCCGCTATGCATATATATATATATTTCATGCATATATACATTTCATCGTTTTCCCCTAGTCAACCCGTCCACCTCCACCATCGTCCCTCTGTGTTTTCCTCCACCCTGCTTTTCTTTCATCATCCTCTCAAATCTGTGCCATCATCTCCATTAACCCCACCATGTCTGCCATCCCTGTGATTGGTTCTATTTAACAAGTTTTTGTTTTTGCAGGATTCCCATGGCTAAAATTATCATAATTCGTCATTGCCATTACAGAGGCCAAGAATGCGCAGCAGGACCATGTTTCAGGAGCAAAATTGGTGGAAAAGATCCGGGAGTCGCTATGATGTGACCACCATTAAAGGAAGTAAGGATTTGAATCTATAGAACCCTCCAGAGAAAATCAAAAGGCAGATTTGGGTAGGCGAGAACATTAATGGGGCTGCATGAAATATCAGTGAAGGATCGAGAGACACAACGTCCTGCATTAAAGGCCTTGGATTTAAATTCAAATATTGAAAGGTACAGTGCTCAAAAAGCAATGTTCTCAAGGTAATATTTCAGTCGAGTTTCCCTTCAGGAACGTGTAGAATGTTCAAGAAGAGTTACCCTCATGCCTTGTTCCTGAAGAGATTTTCTCCCAGTGCATTTATTTCTGGGGGTAGATTGCAAAGTACAAGTAATTATATTCAGTCATTCACAGTATGGGCACGAAGATTTTCCGCCACTTGCTTTCAAATCAGATCATTAAATGTGTATCACCTACCTCATTCTCTAGAGTTTTCCGTCTCTTCTATAAAAACCATGAAAAAACTCATTGTAAAGGTTCCAGATTTCTATCAGCAAACTGTGCAGTGAAAGGCTTTTGTATACATCTTGTAAAGTTTATGTATGAAGGCTCAGAGCTCGTAGGGTTTCAGTGAGGAGGAGTTATGACTGTAATGAGGATTCTGGTCTTTAGTATCCCACAGTATGTAATCTTTTCTTATGTGTTAATATAATATCTCATTTAATGTTATTTATCTTCTTGTATCATGTTCTAGAATGCGAGTGGCTCACTGGTCTTAAGTAAGGATTCATCCTAGTTGGTGCCCATACTTGGATTAGTCAAGCGCTTTAAATATGCCTAGTCATGATATACTGTTCCATGTTCATTTCATCCATATTTTCTGCTATATTAGTTACTTGAGGAGGGTGCTTTTAAAACGCCATTGTCATGTATGGATTCTTAGTTGGATAAGCCCATATGTGGCTTTGTTGTGTATCTGGGTATCAGCCTCATGCTAACTAGTATCTTCTTCATGTTGCTTCACTACATCCACTTTCTGATATTTGATTTCTGTGGCATATTATTTGAACTGGCCCTCTTTGCAGTAAGCTGTCTCTTAACTGTCTGATGCTTTTGTATTGGAGTTTTGCATGTTGTTCCTACATTATTCTTATCTTTGTATTAGCTTCTGAGAGAGTCTGGTCCCATTTCAATTAATTTCCTTGTTTTACAAGAGATAGCAGGAGAGCTTTTGGATTGACAACCCAAGCTATATTATGAGCTCCTTGCTATGATAAGATGTCCTAGGCACTGGTCTATGGCAACTCTAGGCTGTCTCTAGGGGGACAAAATTGTCTACAACAGATACCATACAAATGTATTTTGTTCTAAATATAAAGTTGCAATGTGTACCTTTTGTCTGTTTTGCATATTATGGAGATCAAAATCTTGCTCCATCTGTAGTATCCATGTTACGAGATATTTGCCATCGAACTTCTTCATATCGATCTTTGGAATATAGTGGGTCTTCAATCAAGCGTTAAGAGTTTATGAAATCACGATTAACATTTATTTTATTCTCATCATGAGTTTCCTCTACTACCTTTTCGCCATTAAGAATCATTTCTTGTATTTACTTTGTCAAGCATTCTTTCAAGCCTTCCATGTCTTTCTTTAAATATTCCATGTTGTCTTCTATACCATCCATCTTATAGCTTCCATGCCATTTTGCAAACCATCCATCTTAACTTCCACGTCTTTCTTCAAACCATCCATCTTATAGCTTCCATGTTGCCTTTTATACCATCCATCTTAAACTTCCACGTCATTCATCTTAGCTTCCACGCTTTTCTTCAAACTATCCATCTTAGATACCACACCTTTCTTCAAACCATCCATCTTAGCTTCCATTTCATTTTTTGTTACTCTTTGCGAGAGCGAAATTTGTTGCACTTGTTCTTGTAGTTTTGATATATCATGTTGCACTTCTTTCTCTTCATGAGTCATATTAGAGCCTTCTAAGGGCTTAATGGGTGTTGAATTCTTTTTAAGGGTCATTTTAGAACCCAACACTGATATCTATGCTTCAATGTGCCCTTGGAATCCCTTCAAATTGATTTTTCAAACAAAACTCAAGCAATTAAAAAAAAAAAAAAAACACATTTTTCTTGCTTTTTAGGAGTTCGATATTGGATCTGATGTATCTCTGTGATTTCGGATCCCCAAGATTTTATCTTCGGTCTTATTAGCCCTTTAAATCTTATTTCCAATGCCACAAATCTGACCTGATTTGGATTCTTCAAGGCAAAGTTATGCCCAATCTCCCACGATGTCCTAATTATGGACCGATTCAGTAAAGCGAACTTGTACACCGTGCCATGTGTCAATGTTTCCTCCTTCACCTCTAAAATCGATACACAAGAAACTACAGTCTGTGTACTTTCGACCACTTTTTTACAGAATTCCAATCCGATGCTCAGAGAGAGAGTTATGACAATTTTACCAAAGTTGTCTCTTTGAAATAAAATTCGGGAGCCTGCAAAAACCCTAACTTCCACAGATCATATCTATGAAAATATTGCAAACCAAGATCTGAAATTTTTACACGAAGTTTCTCAGGATGTCCTCGCAAATGGGTTTTTTTTAGCATCTGAACCTTCATAGAAAAAAAAGTTATAGTGAAAATGCCATGATGACCTATTTGAAGCAACGAAACTCTAGAATCCAAAGCTCTGATACCAAATGTTATGAAACCAACTCATAAAACAAAAGAAAAAAAATATCAATGACTTAGAAATCAGCCACTTCGAGGGGGCAACCTCCTTTACATTACATAAATGAACAATCATTGGATGACACAAATGACAAAACCTCATTTTTATATATAGGAGTCCATGGGGTCACAATATAATCCTAGTCAACCTAACAATAATAATGTAAGGGCACAACAATAACAATAGTGGGCTATTATGGGACACAATAATAACAAAATGGGGACTACATGAGTACAACAATAACAATAAGGGGGCTACACTAACAACAATAAGGGACTACACTAGTAATATAGGGCCCTAACAAGATTCGCCTTTTAGAGAATCATGTGTTCCACAACCACTCCAAGCATATTGATATCAAGTACCACTTTATCCGAGGTATGGTACAACGGGGAACAATAAGGCTCCAACACATCAGGACAGATGAACAGGTTGTGGACATCCTCACGAAGCCCTTGAGGAAGGTCAAGTTCTTAGCCTTTCAAAAGAGACTTGGAGTAGTGGAAGGACCCTCCCAGGAGGGTCCCACACAAGTTGGGCATTGAGCTCTAAGAGCTCTTGGGGACCTGGAGTACTTCTTGGAGCTATGTGTGACCGTAGGGTGAGTGGTCCACCTTCCCCTATAGGTATGTTGTGTACAGGGTAAGTGGTTCACCTTCCCTTGTGATACCCCATTATGAGATATGTGAGCATAGGGTGAGTGGTTCACCTTTCCCCATGGATGATGACATATGCATAGGATAAGTGGTTCACCTTCTCTTATGGCATATGAGCAGGATGAGTGATTCACCTTCTCTTGCAAACGCCCAAGCATACATCCTACCCTTGTAGTCTATGACTCTTAGGAAGTACATTTTATTTGGCTAATGAGTAGGGAAAAGTGGGTAGGGACCATAGCACTACAGATGGACGTATCGTGTTGTCGTACTCCTTATGTCTAGGATGCACGGTCTTCAACAACTTCATCGCTCAGGATCAAGTCTAATTACGGTTCTACCCCTTGTTATGTGGACTAACTTTTGTCAATGGAGAGTGGTAAGGTCTTATGACGCACTCTCGATCGATCATTCTTATTATCTATATCAATCTTCAGTGGAGACGAGACGAGATGCAGAGATAGTACACGATGATCAAGATGGCATGTTGATAGATGGACATTGGCATGTGGAATTCTCCCTAGTTGAGAGGGAGTGTTAAAATATGCAACTAGGGCCAAATTCCACTTTGGACGGCTCATTTGTAGAAGATGATTATTGGACTGAATTCCTCTTTTCGAGAAGACCAAAATCGACCTAAGGATCACTGAATTTGGACAAGGAGAAATATGTTTTTTAAGACAAGCTCACACATATATTTTTGGTCAAGGTCAGCCCTACCTTCATATCGGCTCATGAAGCCCAAGAGACGTGTCTTTTGACCCACATTGACTTGTATAAATAGACATTGAGAAAACCTCATTTTCGCATCTTATCAACACTCATCTCTCTCTCTTCATCTAATTGGTTCATACACCTAATTGGGCAACTATTCATCTCACACATGCGAATTTGTGGAGGACAGATCTAACTTGCATTGACTTTTGGTGTCTAGGAGACTTTGACCAGTGTTGACCGAGGCTTATTTGACTTCATTTGATTGTGGTTTTGGTGGGTTTCTCTCCGTTTCAGCAGGCCACATTTATTGACACATATTCTGAGGCATTATGGATAGGTTGACCTGCGTTGACCACAGGCCTATGTTGATTGTTTGACCACAAAGCTGACTTTTAGTTTGACCAAATTTGACTGCTCCTTTGTTGATTGTTTTTGCTATTGGTTGTCCTCCAAGGAAGCCTGAATTGCTTTAACCTTGATCGAGCTCAAGAAAGACACTTTTACTGCTGCATTGACCACTGTTGACTTTCTGTTTGACTACTATTGACTGAGAGCAGATGTGCAGATTTTTATTGGGCTATTTATTTGTCTAAGGGCAGTGTCACTAGATCATCTATCATTGTACATTATTGGACTCTCTCTCTCTTTGTTGAACATTTGATATTTGATAATAAAAAGGATTGATTAAGGGTTTTTCCCCGGCTTGAGCCAAATTTTTGTGTTATCTTGTTTTGGCTTGTCTTATGCAGTTTATTGTTTATGTTCTATCTACAGTCATTGTCAACGTGAATTAATGGTTTATGTGATTGCTCTTGGAAATTAAGTGGAAATTATCATTGGGCTAATAAAAGGAAATTGGAAGTAATTGTTGCAAGCATAGAACATACTATTGTTATCTAAAATTAACATCCCTCTACATTAATACTCTTATCCTTTCTGGTCTTTTGTCACTGTTTAACTCAACTCCAATAAAATGAGCAGTTACGGAGTCTCCAATGCTTGTCACATTATCTAATGTGCAAGCAATACATGAAATCCAATAAAGTAAAATGCAAGCATACTTAGTCCTTGATGAAGCTAAGTCAGATGAAATAAGGTAGGTGGTTATTTAAAGCAGAAACAATGCTGCCGACTATCAACATATGTTTGGGCAAAGGGAAATGACTAGGTAAACTGATCTTAAGTATCTCAGTCCCCAAGTGAAATGTTGATTCTTAGCATTTGCAATCTTTGAATCCCATCCCCTGTGCACATATATGCCCATGGATGTATACACACATCTAGAAACCTTTTGATATGAAGACTCAAGTGGAACACCTGCACATGTGACGACCTCACAGACAACCCAGGACTGCTTAAGCAACAAGCTCCCATTCAAAGAAATAGCAAAAGTCAACAGAAAGCTTAAGACAACGTGCGATATGCAAAACAAGGATATATAATGTCAGCATGATTCAAAACCATCACAGGGGATTGCAATCTCTTATTAAGAAGCCCACTGTTCAAAAATCTCAGCTATCTTTCTTCTCCCGCATTTAATTTGTCTAGAGCTGAACTGGAACTGTATCAAATATAGGTCCTGACATTGAAAGATCACCTTCAGCTGAAGCTAACACAGTACATGATGCCGGACTCTGAGGAGATGCGGGGTACAAAACAAACAGCAATATGTACAAATATTCTACGTCCTTTTGGAAATTAATGGTGGTTTGTAAAAACCATTGCCTTGTATCCAAGTATCTATAGTTTATTTTTATTTTATTTTTGAATTGGCAATGAAGAAAACTTTCTATCCAATTGGAATTCAATAAAAATATATAAATTAGTTTCCAAGAAATCTTTGCACGAGACATAGTTTTCTAATGTATACAAACAGAGAGTAATAAGATGTATGTTCCTGCTAACGAGGTCCAAGACTACTTACAAATATTGGCTCTCCTAGCAAATTTATGTGGAGTTTGCCAAGGTGAGGTTCATCTACAGGCTTCAAAAGAAAAAGAGATGGAAACAAAGGACACAAACCAATTGCTTTTATTAGACTGAGTAAATCATTGTAGTAATCATCAATGACAGAACAAGAACAAAACAAAAGGCTAGGCCAACAGTCTCTCTGTGTCTGCAGAACTGAAAACTACGCAATGATCAGTGTTACTCAGCAAGATTCAAGACTCGAGATAAAACCATCCAGAAGATATAGCTAAAGTTGAAAATTATAGAGTCAAGAACATCCCATGCAAAAGCACTCAAAACGTTCGGGAAGAGAAAATAGCCGAAGACAATTCCCTCAAGACTGGCTAATGCCAAGACTTTGCGAAAAGGTCAGTAAGTTTTTAATAAGCAACGAGATACGTGTTGGTTGCCAATCAAATATTGATAGTTGATAAAAACCTAATGGACGCAACTTCCATTAAATGATTGTGGAAAAGATGATAAGAAAGCAGCAACAACTGAGTTAATATAATCTTTGTGCAACTGGCCTCATACAACTGTACATATTTACAGAACTCTTTAGCAGATATGCAGAAAGCCATTTAGTCATATAATGCAGGTAATCTGAATGGCATTATTCATTCTTAGGGTTTGATCCACTTGTACTATTAGATTCTGCTGCTGAAGAAAGTGAAAGTTAAACAGTAACTGGGGCAAAGCAGCATGACTGTCTCAAGGAAAGTCCAGAGTAAAAATTACACTTCATACAATTTCCAGAGTTTGCAGGATGTGTGGGCATCCACACCACAGAGGAAATAGCTTGAATGAACGTTTGAAGTTCTTCCTTCCAGTTTATCCATAGTTCCAGATTGTGACTACCCTGAGCTCAAATGCATGGTTAATCATTCTAGAGGTAACTGCATCTCAGGGCGGTGTTTTCAAATATAGGACTCCCCATGCTCTGACTACCCAAACCTATGTTCCACCAAGACTCCGAAACGGGGTGCATGGGTGCGGGAGACACACAGGGGGACCTGTAGAAGTACCCTCAAATTTTAGGGAAATTTAGGGGGCATCGGGGGATATAACTTTTTGTAATATATATATATATATTCAAATTGGCATATATCTCAAATTTGGCATGTCCCCCCCTCAAAAGGGGTGATTTTGGGCTTGGTGCTCTTGATTAAATGCTAGTTACAAACCCTCATACTTGATAGAATCTAATAGAAACATTGCAATTCCCCAATCCTGAAATCTTGCAAACTGTTAAGTCTACTAAATTTTGAATAGGATATGAATTTATATTTTCTCCATATGAAGTCCAATGAGGTTGGAACCACTCTCAAACATCCTGAATTTCATGGTAATGTTAAAAATTTAAGTAAAATGATGAAAACAGCATTAGTAGGGGCCCTAAGGTTGAATATTAAGCTTCCTCAATCATAAATTATTGTTTTCAAGCAAAATTAAGGGGGGACGCCTGGCGTTTTCTGGGGGGATGTCCATAAGCACCCTTTTTGGGGAGTTTCCTCCCCCCACACTGGGGAAACACTCCCCTGTGTCTCCCCAAAAGGGGAACATGGGGAAACATCTCCCCAGATGTCCCCCCATCCCAAGTGCACGTCCCCCCATCGCATGTGCTTGCCCAGAAGGGGAACATGGGGAAACATCTCCCCAGACATCCCCCCATCCCAAGTGCACTTTCCACCCATCGCATGTGCTTGCGGTTCAAGGGGGGTGTGCACCCAACCCTGGGGGATGTGCCCCCATGAACACTGACTCAAACACATTGTTCAACTAGAATCTAAAAGGTACATGATTCAGAAGATTGTCATCCCCAAAGTGCAGGATGGTATTGATACTAAATTCGAAATCACCCCCAAGAATAGTCCCAAATTCCAATTGCATCATCTTCAGGGGAAATAAAATCTTATTACGATATATCTTAACTTGATAAACACACCACCTTAGCAAAAGCCAACAGATGCACATTGCATAGTTCCATCTACCTGGAAGCTAAGATGACGGTTTTATATTCATATTCAAATTCAGGGACAATGAAATCAGAAAACAGTTTGGCAGTGTAAAAACCTGTGATAAAATTCACCATTAAATTCAATGAAGAGATTAAGTTGATTTTGTTAAGGAACACCATATGGAGAGTTGATATATTAGGCAATAAAGAACATAGCATCAAGGACCCAATAATGAGAATAACAACTATCACCAAAAAAATTCATTAATTTTTATAATGATACATTACCAGCAAATACATCAGATTGCTGACTACAAAGAAAGGGAGAACTGAAAGCAGGTAGAGCAAAAGTATATAAATGCCAATTGAAATCCCATCATACAGATATGCCGCTGTAGTAATGGTTTGCAATTACACACATCACATGTGAATCAACCAGAAGCCCTGAAGGCCCATGAAGCATGATACCAAGACACTTCGCAATCTCAGTAGGGTAATAGCAAATGACATAACAATCAGAGTAGAAGAGATGGGGTACTTAGATTTCTCAGCAAAAAGAAGCAAAAGGATAAAGGCAGGACCCAGGAAGATAGCAGAGAGACAGAAAAGGGTTGTAGAATCAGGAGATGGTGGTGCTGCAAAACAAGAGAGGTAACAAAAAAGTACATCCTTGTCACATTGTACATCTGTAACCATACACAGCTAATACTCACAAGATAAATCCTGCAAGTAAAATAGCCATGTGAGGTTTGGCCGGGGCTTATTGTGCTTAATTAAAGGATCCAGATTCCAGATACATCCATATGGAGAGTTGATACATTAGGCAATTGACATCCTTAAAGAACATATTATCAAGGATCCAGATTCCAGATACATCCATATGGAGAGTTGATACATTAGGCAATTGACATCCTTGAAGAACATATCATCAAGGACCCAATAATGAGAATAACACCTATCACCAAAAAATTCCATTAATTTTTATAATGATACATTATGAGCAAATACATCAGATTGCTGACTACATAGAAAGGGAGAACTGAAAGCAGGTAGAACAATAGTATATAAATGTCAAACGAAATCCCATCATACAGATATGCTGATGTAGTAATGGTTTGCAATTACACACATCACATGTGAATCAACCAGAAGCCCTGAAGGCCCATGAAGCATGATACCAAGACACTTCGCAATGTTAGTAGGGTAATAGCATATGACATAACAATCAGAGTAGAAGAAATGGGGTAATTAGATTTCCCAGCAAAAAGAAGCAAAAGGATAAAGGCAGGGGTATGGCAAGTGACCCAGGAAGATTGCGGAGAGACAGAAAAGGGTTGTAGAATCAGGAGATGGTGATGCTGCAAAACAAGAGAGGCAACAAAAAAGTAACTATGAAGAATTGGAGAGGTGCAATGGAGAAGCATTGACAGTGTGCAACTCCGAACCAGTAGGAAGAAAAATGGACGAAGTGACACTGGGAAGTAAAAGAGGAAGGAAACAACGGAAGGCGACAAAGCAAGATCAAGGAGAGGCAGATAAAAGGGTTACAATCAGTAGATGGCAATGTTGCATAACATAGGAGATGGTAACCAAGAATTAATTATGCAAATTGGAGAGTAACAATAGAGAAGCATTCAGTGCGCCAGTTTGAACCAATAAATTATTTGCTATGGTGAATGATACACTATTGTGCCTGTCTATCCTAAAAATGCACTCATGGGTGTGTTTCTCAAAGAATGCAGCACATGGCAAGGCTTTGCCCAAAAAGGAGTGAATTTGCGCAAAAGCCAATCACTAGGCGTAAGCATATTAGCCTCCACCAACTTTTCCAACACAACCTTGTCACATTGTACATCTGTAACCATATGCAGTTAATAGTCACAAGATAAATCCTGCAAGTAAAATAGCCATGTGAGGCCTGGCCGGGGCTTATTGTGCTTAATTAAAGGATCCAGATTCCAGATACATCCACAAAAATTCTGCAAAATATTGATAGAAATTTGACTGTGAGAAACAGATCCTTTTAATTATTCTAACTTATCCTACTACATCCATTCAAAAGTATGGAGAAACCATAAACAGTCCATATGCATCACCAACTGAAAACCTCACTGAACTACGGAAAAAATGTCCATAACAGTTAGCATAAGGGCAGTTGACGACAGAATAACAGATTCACATTAAAGATAATTCACCATCACCGTACTTCAATTTATAAAAATAATGTTACAATTGCTGAGCCGAATCCCATAAGGTAACAAGCTATTTGAAATCACTGGAAAATATATTTGCTATATGCCTGTTGGCAACATTCTCTTCGAAATAAAATAAAAATAAAATAATAAAAAAAAATAAAAAAGATAACCTTTTAATAAACATGGGATGCTTTCGCATCTAATTCATACTTTTGTTTCACATATTTATTTGTTGATGTTATATAGTGGATAAATCAATTAAAAGTTGAAACTATGCATCATGAGCACTGTAGTGAAGTTTGAACACACCTGAAATTACAATGCCATGCCATAGTGAAGCAAGCTAGTCCATTATCAAAAATGTCTTAACTATGCATTAAGAGGAACACACTACCACCAAAGACTGAGGGATCATTTGTCACAACTACACCATTCCTTTTGTTTACATATCATTCATCAACCTCTGCTTTGATTTGCTTCTGAAGCTCTTCCTTGTATTCTTCAAAAGTGCCTGGGAATTTTCTAACTGTTCCATCTTCCACGACCCAAGTTTCACTTCTTTCTTCATCCTCACATACTCGAGATATAAGCCTAGAATCGTGACTGACAAGCACAACTCCACCAGTGAACTCTTCTAACGCATCTCCCAATGCATCAATACTTTGCATGTCTAAGTGATTTGTAGGTTCATCCAACAAAAGAATATGGGGCTTAGACATTGAAATTGATGTGAAAACAACACGTGACTTCTGACCACCTGACAGCTTTGCTATTGGAGTGAGATGATTATGGCTGGGCAGTCCAAACTTTCCGAGTTTTGCACGTACAGCCTCCTGCTTACTAAAACCCTCTTGTTCTGGATGTAACCTAAGAAGATACTGAACAGGTGTTTCCTCCATGGTTAACAAGTCAATAAAGTGTTGAGAATACCTACCAATTCTCAGTTTCTGACTCCTCCTTACCTCTCCCTCTGAAGGTTGCAAATCACCAGCAAGAAGATTAAGTAAAGTAGACTTCCCTGCTCCATTGGGCCCAATAATTGCAACTCTCGTTCCCATGTCAATACCCACATCAACATTACTTAGTCGGAAATCATCTCTACCAGGGTAACTGAAACTGACTTCAATGAGCTGAAGAAGAGGTGGTGTGAGTTCTGTTGGTTCTGGAAAGTGAAACTCCACACTATAATCTCTCCATCTTTTTGGTGCTTCTACAGGCTCTTCATCCTCATCTAGCGTCTTTCCCTTCCCTTTGCTCTTTGCTGTCTCTTTATTTGCATTAAACTTTGCCCGGTCCTTGACTTTCTCCTGCTGAGCCCTATTTCCACTACGTTTAGCAGCTTTTAGCTGCTTTTCATATACCTCAAACTTCTTGTTGGACTCCTTGCGTTTCTGCTCATATCCACTCTCAAAAGCATCAAAATTACCTCTGTAGAAATGAAGTTTCTCATCATGGAGATGAATGATATCAGTGCAAACAGAGTTCAAGAAGTCACGATCATGTGACACAACAACAAGTGTCTTCTTCCACCTACCCAAATATTCTTCTAGCCATAGAACAGCTCTGAGATCCAGATGGTTAGTGGGTTCATCCAATAACAAAAGGGTCGGCTGAACAAACAATGCTCTTGCCAAGGAAATCCTCATACGCCAACCTCCACTGAAAGATTTTGTTGGGCGGACCTGCATAGATTTCGTGAACCCCAAACCAGCCAAGATTTTCGAGGCCTGTGCCTCTGCTGCATCGGATCCAATCTCTTGCAATTTCTCATAAACCTCAGCAAGCTTTTCACCATTGTCTGTCTCATCATCCGCTCCATCTTCCAGAGACAGATCTTGCAAACGTTGAGCCTCTTGTCTGAATTTCACTAATTCCTCATTTGCTGAGACAACAGCTTCTAATGCAGCTCTATCATCGCCCACAACCTCTTGTTCGACTAACAAGACATCAATGTTTTTGGGTACAGGTATCTTTCTCCATGCTAAAAGTTTCAACAAAGTAGACTTCCCCTTACCATTTGGACCAACAAGCCCATAACGCTTTCCATGAGAAATTTTCACAGAGGCATTCTTCAAAAGCTCCTTACCTCGGGCCGAAACGGAAAAGGAATCAACTTTAATGTCTTTTACATTGGCATCGGCTGTATCATCTCCATCAAGAACGGCGCTCCGGCTACCGATAACAACAGTGAATGCATCCCTGTCATCTTTCATTGCCTCATGCTTTGCAATCTCCACAGCATGGGCAGCTAATTGATCCTTTTTTTCACGCTTCTTCAATTCCTTACCAGTAACAGAAACTTCAAGCTTACTATCTTTCAAATCACTACCTCTACTAGCCTTGGCCGCCTCGTCAGATTCAGAGTCTTCTTCCTCATCGGAAGGGGGTAGGTCAAGACCATCAATATAACTGGATTTGCCAACTGCGGCCTTGGGTTTGGGTTTGGAACCTGCTGCAGATTTGGGCTTTTCAGGTTTGTGGTCCATGCTGGCCAACATCTGAGATACTGACATCTTCTTGGGTTCCTTGCTTTCTTTGGATTTTGATTTGGTAGCGGGTGCCCCCGACCCCATGTCATCACCACCTTTCTTCTTTCCCATGTCCGATAATATCAACTACACCTCCAGAAATACCAACAAAGCCCTAAATAAATAAATAAAACCCACAAATTCCCTTTTAAGGTAACAAAAAAACCATCATCAGATCAACAATCTTCCCAAATGAGAACAAGATCATCCAGCCCTATAATCAATCATCTATATACATCCAACCACCCAACCATTTATAAAAATTCTATCAGATCGATAAACATGCCAGAATCGAATAGAAATATATGAGAGGTAAGAAGAAAAAACAAAACTGTTTCTCAATCAATTTTCCCATTCAAATACACTTGATTCCTGATAAACCCAAACCAAAAAAAAAAACACTGTAATCTTTCAAATGAACAATTTGAATTACTCCAAGACAGATTTCGAAGCAATAATGGTTTTCATACCTTAATAACAATAATATCTTGCGACTATTGAACAAGAGGTAAACCTTATTAAACCAAAATGGAGAGCAGAACATACCTGTAAGTAGTGTGTACTTTGAAGCAAACGAATGCAAGTGAATTTTAACGGTCTAATGAGAAAAAGAGTGGCTATCAAGCGGCCAAACCCCAAGAGCAGCTGCCGAATTCCCAAACAAGAAACGCCACACTCTCACCCATATTTATAAAGCATGATTCGATCAAAGGCACGCTAAGACCGCCTTTCTATACTTTTGGATCTGACATATGTAGGCTTTTTGGCTTCGTAGCCCTATTTTGTAAAATTTGGTGTGGTGCTAGTCCTCTCCCACACCAAATTATGATTAATTATGATAGATGAAATTGATCTCTCTCCCATGTGGATAATCAAGTCCATTTGGTTTTTTTAATGGTACAATTAGCAATTGCATCAGTTGTTGTAAAGAAAACGTTATAAAATTCGAGAAATATTGTGACACATAAAAAAATTATTGAAAAAATGTTGGGATAAGAAATTACTTACATTATGTTAAATTGATAAATTCTATAACATTTCCAACATAGATTGCATCTTAATCTTCAAAGATGAAAATGCAGGTAGTACATGACATCATATAGGCTAAATAAAATAATATTAATTCATAAACAGTATGATGGTTATCTTTCCAAATTTAAATTTGCATCACAACCTCACAAATTTCATACATCATCACATATTAGATGAAAATGAGCCAGACATGAGCTCCCAATTATTCATAAGTTTTGGTGCAAAATCTACAACTTCGATGGGAAACTCTAGTGTAGTGTAGTTGATGATGTTTAATACTCCAATGTTTCCTCAGAGAACATTATCTCAAAAATTGGAAAGAAACATTTTGAATTGCACTGACACTAACAACAACAGACTATTTTAGTATTTTTCATTGCCCCCTCAATAGTATAGGGTTTACATCTCGTGGTGACCATAATTCTAGAATGCAATATAACTTCTTGTATATATCATCGATTTTTATTGACAATTTTAACAAACCATTGTAACACTTCACATGGTGATGAACCCTATACATCGTTTAAGACATTGAGTATTCATAGAATCCAATAAACCACCAACCACCTATAACTTAACCAACTCAAAAATACCCAAGAAAAAAATAAAATAAAAATAAATAAAATAAATAAAAAATAAAAAAATACCCCCAAGGCCCAGTGAAGTAATACAATGTGTAGAATGTGCATTTGAAACAAGACTGAGGGTGGTCAACTTCCAATCCTAATGTACCCTCTCTACAATGATGCTTGCTACAATTTCCAAATGCACAACAATACCTATCCAAGAACTACTATTCAGTAAAACTAGACCATTTTAACCAAAGTGGATGATGCAATTTATTTGTCTCTCTATCTCAACCCCCTAAACACATGTCTCTCTCTCTCTCTCTCTCTCTCTCTCTCTCTCTCTGCCTCTCTCCTCTTCCCTCTCTCCCCCCTCCATCTACATCCCTATCTCCCCTTGTCTCTCCTTCTCAGCCCCAAAACATATTCTCTCTCTCTCTCTCTTTATATATATATATATATATAAGAGAGAGGGGGGGGAGGGGGGGGAATTTGAAGGGATATATATAGAGAGGGAGGGCGGGGGGGGCGGGGGGGAATTTGAAGGGATATATATATATCCCTTCAAATTCGCCCCCCGCCCCCCTCTCTCTCCATATATATATATATATATATATATATATATATTTCTTCCTCGCTCCCTCTCTTTGCCTCCTTTTTCTTCCCTTTCACCCCCCTCCATCTATATCTCTATCTCCCCTTGTCTCTCCTTCTCACCCCCAAAACATACTCTCTCTCTCATCACTGTCTCTCCACCTTTCTCTCTCTATGTCTTTCTTCCCCTTCCAACTCCATTTCTCTCTCCCCCTCTCTCTCTCCTCTCTTTCTTTCTTCCTCTCTCTCTACCCCACCCCCCCTCCTGCCCCGCCACCATCACACACTCTCTTTGTCTCTCCACCCTCCAACTTTGTCACTATCTCCCTCTCTCTCTCTCCTTGCTCTCCCCCTTGCATATCTATGTCTCCTTGTCTTTCTCTTCCCCGTCTTTATGTATATCTATCCTCTCCTTTTCTCTCCCTTCCCTCGTCTCCTCTCTCCCTCATTCCATATTCATCTCTCCCTTATCACTCGCTCTATCTCTCTCTCTCTACATATATATGTTAATGTATTTTTTCTACCCTCCCTCTATTTCCCCTTCCAACTCCATCTCTCTCTCCCCCTCTCTCTCTCCTCTCTCTCAAGTCCCCTCTCTTTTCCTTCCTCTCTCTCCCTCTCTCTCCCACCTCTTTTTGTCTCTCACCCCCATCACACACTCTCTCTCTCTCTCTCCGCCCTCCAACTCTGTCACTATCTCCTTCTCTCTCTCCTTCTCGCTCTCCCCCTTTCATATCTATATCTCCTTGTCTCTCTCTTCCCCTTCTTTCCCTATCACTATCCTCTCCTTTTCCCCCCCTTCCCTCGTCTCCTCTCTCCCTCATTCCATATTTATCTATCCCTTGTCACTCCCTCTCTCTCTCCACCTCTATCTCTCAATGTATTTGTTGTTCCCTCCTTCTCTTTCCCCTTTCCAGCTCCATCTCTCTCCCCCACCCTCTCTCTCCTCTCTCTCCCTTTCTCTCCCACCTCCCTCTGTCTCTCCCCCATCACGCACACACTCTCTCTCCACCCTCCAACTCTGTCACTATCTCCCTCTCTCTCTCTCCTTCTCGCTCTCTCCCCCCTCCCCCCTCCATATCTATGTATCCATTTCTCTCTCTTCCCCTTCTTTCCCTATCTGTATAATCTTCGTTTCTCTCCATTCCCGCATCTCCTCTCTCCCTCATTCCATCTTCATCTCTCCCTTGTCACTCCCTCTATATCTACACCTCTCTCTCTCTCTCCTTCTCTTTCTCCACCTTTCTCCCCCCTTCATATCAATGTCTCCTTGTCTCTCTCTTACCCTTCTTTCCCTATCTCTATCCTCTCCTTTTCTCTCCCTTCCCTCGTCTCCTCTCTCCCTCATTCCAATCTTTGTCTCTCCTTATCACTCCCTCTCTCTCTCCACCTATATCTCTCAATGTCTTTGTTGTTCCCTCCCTGTCTTTCCCCTTTCCAACTCTATCTCTCTCGCCCCCCCCTCTCAAGTCCCCTATCTTTTCCTTCATCTCTCTCCCTTTCTCTCCCACCTCCCTCTATCTCTCCCCCCATCACGCACACACTCTCTCTCCACCCTACAACTTTGTCACTATCTCCCTCTCTCTCTCTCCTTCTCGCTCCCCCCCCTCCATATCTATGCCTTCATGTCTCTCTCTTCCCCTTCTTTCCCTATATGTATCATCTCCTATTCTCTCCATTCCCTCATCTCCTCTCTCCCTCATTCCATCTTCATCTCTCCCTTATCACTCCCTTTATCTCTCCACCTATATCTCTCAATGTTTTTGCTCTTCCCTCCCTCTCTTTCCCCCTCCAAATCTAGATCTCTCCCTCCCTCTCTCCTCCTCTCTCACTTCCTTCCTCTCTCTCCCACATCTCTCTCTCTCTCTCTCCCCCTCTCTCTTATATATCATCCCATTGTATTTTATTTAGGAAAAAAAAAAAAACATAATTGGTTGTAAATTATTAAACTTGTATTTTGGATCAATCATATGAAAGAAAATACAACAAAAAAAAAAAAAACCTTAAAAGAACCATGCACATGTATCTATCATGGTTCTTTATAATATTATATATATTATATAAATTTCACATTTTAATATATAAAATTATTCTCATTTTCTATGAGAATAATTTTAGTAGTGATGAGGATGGTGAGTTTAGATATACCTCAAAAGTAATTATAACATTTTTGCTTTTAGATTAATTAAAAATGTTATAAAATTAAATTATAATAAAGTATTTGTAAAATATTTTGATTTTGAAATAAGTATGTGGGATTGATATTGTAACATAATAATTAAATGCATAGATCCATAACATAATTACAACATAAAAATTAAAAGCATAGATCGATAACATAATTATCGAAAGCCTTGATGGCCCATGGTATTGATAAACCATGGTATTATGATTTTTCTCTTCTCTCTTTCCCTCTCTCCCTCTGGCTATCTTTCTATTGTGGGTATTGGCCCATGGTATTGCAACAAAAATTATTTAGAAGTTAATAATATCGATGGTAAATATTCATGATTAAAAATCTTCTTATATTGTAAATATTATTTTTTTATTGTAAATTTAAAGATGGTTATTGAATCATTATTTTAATTTATAACAATTTTTTAATAACAACATTTTAACTTAAAATTCACCACAACCTAAATTCAATCTAACTTATTAAAATGAAAACAAACTAAAATTATAAAAAACATATATAAAACTATTTACTTGTGAATCTAATGGCCTAAAACATTTCAATCATCTAACATTTGATCCAATGGCTCAGACATGGACACAATGGCAGCTAGGGGCCTTACGGCATAATTAGGGTGCATTTGGTTTTTGGAAATCAAGCGTCTTTGCGCATTTGGTTTTTTAATGGTACAATTAGGGTTTATTTGGTTTTTCTCCAAATTTAATTAGTTGTTACTTGTTTTATGGTGGAATATTTTTTTTAAGCAACTTTCCCGGGTATATGTAGGGTGCATTTGGTTTTTGGAAATCAAGCGCATTTGCGCATTTGGTTTTTTAATGGTACAATTAGGGTGTATTTGGTTTTTCTCCAAATTTAATGTTTTGTTACTTTTTTTATGGTGGAATATTTTTTTTAAGCAACTTTCCCGGGTATATGTAATAGCCCGCAAGCCACATATACCAGTAACTCATGACTTCACAAGGACCGAGGCATCCAGCAACAGGGACGTCTATCCCTCTAGCTTGGTCATTGACGGGTCATAGACAACCCTACCCCCGCCGGTTTTGAACCTGTAACCTCCCAAGAGAAATCACAAGTTCTTAACCATTGAGCCCACTTAGGTTGCCTGTTTTATGGTGGAATAGTTGCTAATGGCAGGTCTATAAAGATAAGGACTTGACTTTTTTTAAACTGGGGTAGTGTAATATTTTTTTATTTATAATTAATATTTATAATATTGGAATTGTTAACATAAATATTTTGACAATGTTAATTGATGTAATGTGCATTTTTTTTATATATTGTTGAAGACTAAATAAGAGAGTAACCAACATAGATTGTGATGCTTAAAAGGGAAGCTAAAGGGGATTTGGGGAAGTTTCCTATCGTACTTTAATTTAATGTTTTGATTTTTTATTTGGTAGTTGAACTACTTTACTGCTAGTAGTTATGAGAATAATGAGGAATGGTATTGAACTAATCTAGAGATATGGGCTACGTATCATTTTGGAACCTTCTAAATTGACCACGTAGTACTAGAGGGACCCAAAATTCTCATATTGGACAGAGCATGTGGGGTTGGACGCAGAATGGTAGACAATGAATTTCAGTTGTGTGCAAAAGAAGAGATTAGAGAGTGATATGTGGAATGTGTGTAAGTAGACATTATAGAGGATGACTATGGATAGTGGAATGTGATCATGTATGTGTGAACCTGAGTAACCCAAGGAGTGAACCAAAAGCGCATGTGGATTCTAACTCTTCAATTGTAAAAATCCTTCGAAGACATAATAGAGTTCTAGGTTACCTAAATATTTAGGAAAGTGTTGAACCCTTCAACCTGAGCTAGAGGGGCAAATGGAATTGCTAAGAAAGCATGTTGAATATATGCACAAAAACCGCTAAGAAATGGATGTACCTGTTGAGATTGCAACAAGATGATGAGCTTAGTGAAAAGAGTCATCTTCACTAAGTGGGCCCACAGGCTATTTTTGGTGCAAAGTCTATTTTTAGACATGTCGATCATATTCTATGAGTTGCAGGATGCTATTTGTGGATGGTTGGTCAAGTTGGAAAAATAGATGGACTTCTATTTTTAGACATATTGGGCGGAATCTATTTTTAGATTGCCAGTCTAAAAATAGATATGTTGAATATTATTAGCTCTTAATAATATGTGGACTCTAAACATTATCTTATTCTCTTGGAGCACTTCAATTAAGTGCACAGATATGGCACAACAGCTAACAGAAGGAATTACGCTATTCCTGAGGTTTAAGTGGAGCTATTGCATGGAGACTTCAGTTAGAACTCATGTGACAGAGTTTGGTGGAGTTATTGAGGTAGTTGGTGGAGTTGTGTTCAGTTTAACTCAGTTGAGCTAGTTGTATCTAGTCTAACTGATTGATACACTAGTGAGAGTGGTGTGAATTAATTATTAATTAATTCACTAAATATTAACTCATTAATCAACTGAAGAATACATAAGTTAACTACAGTGCATGGACAGTTTCAGTGGAGACCAATGGAGAGGTAGGTGAAAAAGCAGGTTGACTATCAATTGTGACTATAGTGTTGCATGAGTTTGCACCACACATTGATGGATATACCAATGAGGATTGCGTGAGTAAGGCTGGACCAATTCAAGTTCATTCAGAGCCAATATTCAGCAGGGATTGCGCAGTAGAGGCAGGCTAGCAGGTGGCAGAGATCGATGCATGGATTTGCTAGATCGGGCCTGATTAGTGTGTAGCGATTGTATTGTACTGAGAGCTTGTGAGAAGCTTTGTATGAGGATTGGTATGAGGATTGTTACATGATCTCTATGAAATATATTATATACAGATAGTTGGGGTTTTTAGCTTCAGGATTTCCCGTTAAAACACTGTGTTCATATGTGTGAATTTTTATGGTTTCAATGTGTGCATGCAATTGATTTAATTTCCGCAAGTAATGATCAATGGTGGAATAGATTATGTATTGTGTATGAAGTCAAATAGTGTATGATCAGGAGAATATTAGACATATAACATATCAGTTATATAATTTCTACAGTACCAAGGGGCTACTAGATCAGCGAATGACTCCTTTGTGATATGCAAATATAATGTGGCCACACTACAAAAGATTACAGGGTCTGGCTTAGCGATTGAAAGGAAGCATATTGAACCCCTATGTATGAAGGAGTGTAGCCCTCATGTTATCTACCTTGATTTGAATTTTATTGAACCCTAAGTGAGACTTCCTCTCAAGGCATCAAATCTAGCTCAGGGGTGGCCAGGTGCAAGAAACATTATGGTGTAGTTGAGCCTATGGTTGGGTGGAGAGTGGCTCTCCCTTCTTTAGTTTCCAACAAGCTTAAGTGAATTAGATAAGTGTATCTACTTCTCTGTTAATGAAGTGAAATTGTTGTTCAATGTTCACGGTTATTAATATTTTGGTTATTGTGTGTGTTCGTAATAACAAACTGAAAGTTATGGTGTCGTGTGTGGGGTTAATAGTTATTAAAGTCCCTTGTTAATGATTATTGTGTGCAAAGGTATTCTTGAATACATGTTACCTATGATAAATATGGCATGTATGGTTTGAGAATTATGATACATAAGATGTTTTTAGCCTAAACCTCTTCATGTTTCTACTTGTATGACTAGCCATTACTAGGTCAATTGTGGGATTGAACAATTGTGTTGTAACCCTGAATGGGAGTGAGAATACTGAGAGGTTGCCTTGATTGGAGACATTTGAAAAGGAGTTTAAAGCCCTGTTTATGATATTTTTTCTGGATAGGTTGTATATTTATTATTAATTAGTCTTGAGGACCTTATTTCCTTGAGTGATAGGCCAAAATGTTGGTTTTTTTTTTTTGTAAGTTTTGGAGTTTGAAAATGAAGTTCATAGCCCAAAGGAGTGAGAAGAAGCTCAACTATGTTGGAGTCAGGTTGTGGGGATTGGTGTTTGGTCATTTTTTTTTCCTTCTTGTGAGAATGCTTGTTTAAGGGTAGAGTTTGAAATCCTTTGAATTTTGAAGATGATTTATATGTCTTAGAAGCTTTCTAGGTAGATTAGTAACTTGTTGCAGTTTTTTTCGGTCCTCAAGACAAAATTAGAAGTGTATAAAAAGTATTATACTTCAAGGATGACCCTTTGAATTTTGGGGTTTTTAATTCAAAATTTGGGTATTAGGGCTTTTATCCCTAGCCCCTAGTCGCATGGGCCAGTAAGGGGCCATGGTCGTGCAGTAGTCGCAAGAGGAGCTTAAGTGCATGTTCCACTCACCAGACTGGCCTTAAGTATTTTTGGAGACTTCTAAGCTCTCCTATAGCCTGATCTTCAAGGGACTAGTGACCAAATTTATTTGCAACAAGTCAAGATCAAATGAAGGGCCTAGTGGCCCGGTGTCTGATTAATGATCTCTTAGCTGACAAAGTCTTACCATTTTGTTAGTGAAGTCCCTCAATCGAACTAGCTTAGAACATTGGTGATTTTTCCATGTTCTCCTAGTGTCCCCATGGTTGATGCAAAAAAAGGGGGAGGATTTGAATGCTAGCAAGATTCATAAATGATGTTAGTTGGATCTATCAAAAAACAAGACTAGAGATCTAGAGTCTATCGAGATCTAGATATTTGAACATCCATAATTTCTTGTGAATGTGTATCAATAAATAATCCAAATGCAAAATGCTAGTGCAGTAGTCCATGTGGGGGTCATGTAGAGCCTACATGGGTACTCACAAACCCTATGGATAGATAGGTGTTGATGTGGCACAAAGGGAGAGTTCGATAACATGTTGTTGACATGGCACAATGGGCAGGTTTGAGGACATGTTTTTAACATGAGATGATGTGGAGTGAAAACACAAATAAGTTAATGTGGCAGTGGGTGTTGTGCTACGTGGCAAGGGTGATGTGGAGTATGAAAGTTTGGATATTTAGAGTTTTACAAGATTGGGATTTTTGGGTTTTTCCAGATCCCGATGGATCCTAATGAATCCAAAAATGTTAAAGAGATATAAATATCAAGATGAGTGGGGGTTTAACCCACCTTGAATGTTATGACATGGCATTAAGTGATGTGGATCAGAGTGCTAAACAACACTAAGGTGAAATCCAGATGGCAGACGATGTGGATATGATGTGGATGACATAGAGTTATAGATAGGAGAGATTCAAACATCCAAAAGGTCCATTCATTGATTGTAGAAAGAAAAAGGAAAATATTAAACTATGATAGATTCAAAATTTTGGAGTCCCTGGATGTATCTAGAAGTCAAGAGATCTATAATTCTTATAATGAGGGTTAAGTAAAACCTTGAATCCAGACATGAGCAATGCAACACAATGTGGTCTAGCTATGAACATGGCCCTATGTGACAGTGATAGATGGGCACAAACTACCATGTTTCATCCATGTATAGTTAACATGGCATTACAATAGGGACATGAGGGGAAGAGGAATTTCCATGTGTTTTCCATGTGGCAATGGTACGAATGTTAATGTAGTGTCTAAAGGGCATATTTTCAAAGAGGCATAACTTTGTATCCAGGGCTCAAATTTTGAAGAATGTTATATCTTTGGAAAGCTCTTGACGAGTAGAATGAGATAGCGATCTCAAAAATGAGTTTCAAGGTGGTTGAAGTAAGAGAAAATTTAAAAGCTTCATCTCCATAAAGTAACCTTGGAGGATCAACTTGCACCAGCTGCAGGCTAGAATGCATTCTCTTTCTTCCTTGCTTGTGCTCAATGGGAACTCCGTCTCTCCCTATCCATTATCATATTTTATAGGCATCACTCCCTGCAAGTGTACATCATATCATGGCTTCCTGAAACTATGTGGAACGTCTTTGTGTGTGCAATGATGATGCTTTAAAGTTCTATGTATTTTCCTTTCCATGATCATTGACTCAAATGAGGGTGTTATGACTTGGCTTAGGGTCAAGTATTAGAGAATTTTACTAGCTCCTCTTGGTCATAAGTGACCAGATACATCCTCCTAGATCTAGTAAGGGTCTATATGACCCTCTCAAGCGTTGAAGAAGAGAAGAGACTTAGTTTTATGCATTATTATATTAGAGGATTACTACCAAGAGATTGTTTCCCTGCTACATAGGTGAGCCCAATCTATGTCTATTAGTTAAAAAAGGAGGAACATTTAGGGATCAAAGAAGAACACCCTACTACTAAGGTATAATGTACTTATATATGTGTGTGTGTGTGTGTGTACATATAAATATATAAATGAATGGTACAACAAGTACATATGAACATACATCGTGATTTCATGTAAACTAATAAATAAAAGAGGGAAAATAGATCAATAATATATATGTGTGTGTGTGTGTGTGTGTGTTTTCCCCCGTGGAAAAAAATCTTTATTTCATATGAAAAAGAACAAACTGGCCCCTAGAATGGGGTTTTTACATATGCTCCTCGAACTGTATGGACTCTTTATAAGAGAATTTTCATAATGTCATGAAGGGAATCCCTCTTTCATAACTGCTATTCTTAAAGTAAACCAAAATATTCCTTAAAAACTAAAGTGATCACACTGTTGTCCTACAAGTCCTTCTTGCATTATATACAAACATATAGTCACATGTTCTGAATCGTGCCGAATATACAAAGCAGAGATAAAATAGTAATCATAATTGATCTCCAAAGGAATTTAAACTAGGTGAATCTCCTTCGAGTTGGAAGAGAGATCCACAATCTTTAGAGTGCCCAGAGGTAGAGTGAGAGCCGCCTTGGATAGACCATCAGCTTCCGAGTTTAGTTCCCGATACACATGTTTGAACGAGAGGAAATGAAAGTCATGTGTTAAGCGCCAGTTGCTTCGAAGGATGGCTTGAAGGTGAGGAGAGTGAATTTGTGAACGTTGAAGAGCCCAATATATGACCATTTTGGAATCCCTAAAACATTGTAAAGAAGTAATGGCTTTGCATTTGGCCACATGAAGAACAACCCATAGAGATGCCAGCTCAGCCTTACTGTTTGATCCATGGCCCAAAGCAAAAGAGATGTGAAGTTTTGTAACCAGGGAGACATGAATGACTTCCCCTGCACTTGTCAAAGGAGGAGAGCCCTGACAAGCACCATAAAAAAATGCCCATGAAGAGCCCTGATGATAACTGGAGGCACCACGTAGCGAATTTTGGATGCCTTGGGCAAACATTTGTGCTCGGTTGCCCACTGAACAATCAATGTCGTGGTCATCTCTTCAGTAATATATTTTCCATTGAAAATAACCATGTTACATGCCCACCATATGCCATAAGATAATAATGAAGGAAAGGCTGAAAAGGAGCTTACCTCGGGCTCCTTCCACCACTGCTTCAGCCTTGATTCAAAGGAGTCTGTCGAGGCCAGATGAGGAGCAGAAATTGAGGAATTAGAACGGGTCCAAACTAATTCTGCATAAGAACATGAGAAAAAAATATGAGAACATGTTTTAGTTGCACAACCGCAGAGGGAGCATCGACTTGGGCCCTCCCAACCCCGCCGCTGTAAATTGTCCCAGGTTAGGAGATGATTTTTTAGAGAAAGCCAAAGAACCAAATTTTCTTTTAAAGGGCCCTGGGATTTCCACAAAGGATTCATCCAAAACAATGATTCCCCACCAGATGAGGATTCCATCACAACTTTATAACCGAGATTTGCAATGTATGCGCCATTTGTGCCATTCTTTGTCCAAACCAACGTATCCTCAACCTCCATATCAATGTGTACAAAATTGCTCATAAGTAAAGCAATAAAATAGGTCCATTTAACTGCCAAGTTTGATGGAAGTCCTAATGAATGAGCTTCTTTCCATCTTGGAGTTCCCCAAGCTTGTGGCATGTTTGCAGCAACGTCCGCAATGGTGTGGATGATATTTTATTTAAGGAGAGAGTAGAGGCCTTCTGAGAGATGGAATTTTTCTCCCGCCCCTACCCAAGGATCCAAGCCAATACAAACCATTTTTCCATTTCCGATATTCCATGTTGTCCATTGACCAATGTAGGGGAAGGCCAAGACCAATGCCTTCCAACCAATGGAAGCATTTTTATGGGATTTGATTGGAGATCTGAACCAATATATAATAGATTTTCCAGGGATATATTTTGCGCACATGACTCTGCCACAAAGAGAACCCGGGTTTTCAGTCAATCTCCATAAATATTTAGCAGCGAGGGAGAGACAAAATGTCGGAAGGTTTTTTATGCCCCATCCCCCCAAATATTTTGGAAGGGCAAGGGCTGACCATTTAACCAGAGGAATACCTTCAGCTTTTTTACTAGCAGTCCAAAGAAAGGAAAAACATTTCTTCCGAATTTTGTGGAGGATTCCTTTTGGGATAGAAGCAATAGTGGCCCAATGCACAAGGATGCTTTGAAGGACATGTTTTAGAAGAACCAAACGGCCTCCTCAAGAAATAAAACGATTTGTCCAATGTGAGATTCGTTTCTCAACCTTCTGGTAGAGCCATAACCAGTCCTTGAAACTATATGAGTTTAGCTTTAATATGAATCCCAAATATTTAAAACCCATATCCCAACCACATGTGGGAAAAGGGAGAGAGAGCTTGATTTGCGAAACAGTATGCTCTAGAATGTTATTGTGAGCCAAAACAAACTTATCAATTTTTATCTGCATCCTAGTAGATTTTTGAAAGAGACATAGAATATATTGCAGAATTCTAGCATTCTCAATGGTGGCATTACAAAAAAGTAAAATGTCATCCACAAAGAGGATGTGGGTGAGGGACTCGATTCCTGCAATGTGAATTCCTTTCAGCCTTCCGGAGGATTTGGAATTTTTACATAAATGGCTTAGAGCTTCAGCAATCAACAGGAACAAGAAAGGAGAGAGTGGACACCCCTGTCTAAGACCCCTAGAAGAGCGAAAGAAAGAAGAGGGTGAGCCGTTAATCAAGACAGCAAACGAGGCTGATTGGATACAACCCATAATCCATTCCACTAATTCCACTGCCATGCCAATATGTATGAGTAAAAGCCTGAGAAAAGTCCAATTTACCCTGTCATAATCTTTAGACAAATCCAGCTTAATAGCAAAGGAAGGATTTTTGTTAAGATGGATAGAATGAAGGGTTTCCCAAGCCAAAGAGATTGCATCATGGATTTGTATTTTGTCTAAAAAACCGAATTGTTCTTCCAAAATGATGCAACTTAGGATCGGTTTTAAACGCTGAGCAATAATTTTGGAGATTAACTTGTAGATCAAATTGCAACAAGATATTAGACGAAACTCGTCAAAATTCTTGGGTGAGGATTTTTTGGGAATCAACGCAATGAAAGTTGAGTTTATTGAGCCCAACACATTCCCTGATCTTTGAGATTCCTTTATTACTAATAACAAGTCATCCTTCAATAAATCATAAAAGCCAAGAAAAAATTTGATCGTTAAACCATCAGGGCTGGGGCTCTTTCCCTTTTGGAAGCTTTTGAGGATTTGTTCAAGCTCGAATTCGTCCACTTCTTTAGTAAGGGAATTATTCATTTCATAAGTGATCAGACGAGGGAACAGTTGTAAAACTTGAAAATTTTCATGGATGGGGCATCCCTCAGGAGCTGTGAAAATTTTTTTGAAGTGATTAACCCCTGCCCTAGCTTTATCTTCGAAGAATTGAACCATAACACCATTCTTGGATTTTATTTCAAAAATGGAATTTTGATTTCTTCTGTGAGCTGCAAAATGATGGAAATATTTTGTATTATTGTCACCTTATTTTATCCAAGTCGCGCAACTCTTCAGGTGCCATAACTGTTCTTCCTTTTTAAGTAGCTCGTGTCATTTCAACTCTAAAATCTTTAAATATTCCAATTCCGAATCAGACAAAATACCTGAGGTATTTTGTTTAAAAAGCTCACTTATCTCAGATTCAGTGGTTTTTAAAAGAATTTGTTGTTTAGCTCAAAATGCCCTAGCCCATGCCTTAGTAACCTTCTTAATCTTTGAGATATTGTCAGCCCACATCTGCATGTATGTTTGAGACTGAGAGGGAACCAAATGAGTCTAGGAAGAGACCACCAAGGCCTTATAATCCTCCTCCAGTAACCATGCAGGATTAAATTTCAACGGGGGAGGAGGCTTGGATTCGGGAGATTCCAAAGTTAACACAATAGGCTTGTGGTCGGAGAGGCTGCCTGTCTCAACACGTGCCTGCACTCGGAGATGGGAAGCTACAAGAGATTCAGAAATTAAAAAACGATCCAATATTTTGGCTATAACATCATGATTTTTCCTATTATTATGCCAAGTGGGCTTCAATTTAGTGGGTTAAACATCGACTAAGCCATGTTTATCTATGATGGATAGAAAAAAAGGGGCAAGAGGGTCAGCCCTTGCTGAAGACCCCCAAATATCTTCCAGAGAAAGCGTGAAGTTTAAATCTCCACCCAAGATCAAATTGTTTGAGTTCCCAACTTCAGAATTAAAAAAGTCCCCCCAAAAAGTCCGCTTATATTCACAGGGGCCATACATATTAAGAAGAGAAAAGGAGCATCCCAATTTAGGATCGAAAATGGAGGTCTTGATAAAAGAGGAAGAACATGTGGAGGAGAGGACAATAAGGGAAGGGCTTACAGCAATGATAAGGCCCCCCGCCAATCCCGAGGCATTTACAGAGAAAAAGGACCAGTCAATAAGCCATTTCGATAAAAGATCTTGAGCACGAAATCCTGGCAATTTGGTTTCCTAGAGGAATATGACATCAGGTGTGACAGATTGCCACAACCGTTTGAGGGCTAGCTATGAAGGGGTGCCCCCAAGACCCCGCACATTAAAGGAAAGAAGGATCATATGAGACCCTTTTTTAGGGCGCTCCATACTCTAAGGGCCCATTGAATAGTTTTTTGTTTACTAGTGTTGACATCCAGTGAAGCTTGATTTTGAGCTTTGGACAGAGCGGACTTGCGACTGAGAATGATCTTAGGATGCGGTGCCAAATCAAGACCACCTTTGATAGAGTGATTAGGGCTAATTTGAGAGGATAAATGAGAATGTAGCTTAGCAGTGTATGGGCTAGAGGAAGGACGAGAGCAAGCCGAAACAATGGAATCTTGGGGAGGAGACCGAGGGGGAGGAGAACGCAAGGAGGGAACAATGGAGGAATGAAATTAAAAAAGGGGGACCTTTGGAGCGAGGATGAGCAGAGGACTAGGAGACAAGTCATCACAGCCCATACAATCAGAAACAGGAACTTGTTCAGAAAAATTAAGGGGAGGAGCAGGAACATCAACGGGCGTATCTTTGGCCAATGAGGAGGTGGCCTCATTCCCTACGCTCGGTGCAGCAATTGTTTCTTCTAGAGGGGACGCCATAGGAGCTGAAGCAGGGATATTGACCTGATTGATTTCAATTTCTCCTTTTTCTTCCATACCTTTTTGTAGAGAGGACGAGAGACATCCAGACGCAGACAATCCTGAGCAACATGACCAACTTGTCGGCACAAAAAGCATCTAAAGGGAAATTTCCAATAGTCTAATTCCTGCGTCAATTTGCTTCCATGCATTTCAAGGACAATTCCTTCTTATAGGTCATCACGTACATCAAGTTCTACTTTAATTTTAGCACACCGCCTATCAAATTTTGTATCCCAATCTTTTTCAAGCGCGACAAAGGAGCCGAGTTTATTTCCAATAGCTTCAAGGATATTTTGCTGCCAAAAAAATTGAGGAAGACCGGGTAGAATTACCCAAACTTTTTGCAGATGCTACGAGGATCATTCCACATTAAAACTTATATCCCAGTTCTATAAAATTAAACCTGCCAGACCCCAATTCCATACTCGATCAGTAAGTTTAATTTTGTCTTCACTCGAAACCACCTTGAACAGGAGCCAACCCCTGGATAGTTAATGAAAAATTGGTGAGTATCCCAGAAGTGGCTTCCAATTTTCCTCCAACCAGATTTGGATTGATTTTTTAAAGGCCATCCGCCTGCAAAAACGACCAACTAAAGCCTTTTCCAATAGATTGGAATTTCTGATAAGGGTATATCGACACCAACCACCAATTTAGCAGCATCTTTTTTTGGCCTGATGTTTTTCCTTCTGCGCGCAATATGAATAGGTGTTGATTGGGCCTCTTCATTAACATAAGTAGATTGCAGGGCATGAGGAGTGGGGATGGACGGCCCATCATGCGCGAGGGTGGTGGACGGAGAGTTTGATACGTCAGGCGAACAAGGCTCAGCGAAATTATCAGCCTAAGTTGCCCGTTGCATGAATTCATATTTCCCGGGCAGTACTTGTCCTGACTCAGGGTTGTAAGAATAATCAAGCTCGTCATCATTCATGACGACGTCGGTACGAAGGCACAAAATTGTTGATGAGAGCAGATAGATTGAAACAACGCGACGTCGAGATGAGCAGTGATACGACATAGATAGAAGGAGTCAGAAAGAGAGGAAAGATAGTGCGTCAGTAAACCTAGACCTAAAAGAAGAAACTACCCCCCCACCCCCCTAAAGGAACAAGCCGAGGAAGATTATATGTGAGATTCGAAGAGGATCTCACCGCAGAGGTGCGGGCCACAAAGGCGTGGCCGTAGGAGTCACCGAAGAACTCAGAGCTCAATTCACTACTTTATAACCTAGACCTAAAAGAAGAAACTACCCCCCCCACCCCCCTAAAGGAACAAGCCGAGGAAGATTATATGTGAGATTCGAAGAGGATCTCGTCGCAGTGGTGCGGGCCGCAAAGGCGTGGCCGTAGGAGTCACCGAAGAACTCAGAGCTCAATTCACTACTTTATATATATTATATAAAGTAGTGAATTGAGCTCTGAGTTCTTCGGTGACTCCTACGGCCACGCCTTTGCGGCCCGCACCTCTGCGGCGAGATCCTCTTCGAATCTCACATATAATCTTCCTCGGCTTGTTCCTTTAGGGGGGTGGGGGGGTAGTTTCTTCTTTTAGGTCTAGGTTTACTGATGCATTATCTTTCCTCTCTTTCTGACTCTTTCTGTCTATGTCGTATCACTGCTCATCTTGACGTCGCGCTGTTTCAATCTATCTACTCTCATCAGCAATTTTGTGCCTTCGTACCATGTATATATATATATATATATATATATATATATATATATATATATATATATATATTATTGATCTATTTTCCCTCTTTTATCTATTAGTTTATGTGAGATCACGATGTATGCTCATATGTGATGATTGGATCTTATTGTGCACACAAACTTTCCTTCCATTAGAGGAAAACATTGTCTTTGTTTGTTTGTGATTGTGGGTAGGTGATAGGTTCCAAGTTTGGGACGGGGATCTTTGGATGACGAGTGATATTTTTAATTGTCGAATCAAGTATACACTGGCATGTGAGGATAACCAGGTGCATGTTTCACCCTTTATCTCTATCTTCTATATGAAAGGATCATGTGCATGAGGACGTTAGTGAAATTTGGTTTTAGTTGTCTATTGACAATTTGGTAGATCCTAAGGCTGGGTCAATGAGACAATAGTCCCTTTGTTCTAGTGAAACATGTGCAAACAAATCCATTTCATTTATTGCATCCTAGAAAAACCTAAACAATGAATTGAAATATGACTAGTAAACACCTCAAAACTAGTAAAGGGTTGTTAGGCCAAAAATTGAATGGATTCCTATTCATAAATATTGCAAGGTATAATTAGGACCTTTCTTTAGGGAGAACCCCTATTGATTGTAGAGAGACACCAAACCCTAATAACCGTTTTGGCATTAGAAAGAGTGCATTCATTATACGGTTTATAAAGACAATTTTTGTAGTAATTCATCTTAACATAATTCAAGTTAAAGTCTCGTCAACGCTAATTATAATCTTGAAATATATTTTGAAGATACTAGTTTTGTAGAACCATAGTGATTTTATGTTGCTCCTAATCAAGAATTTAACAAGTTCCATTGAATTACTTAGGCATTTTCTAATAAATTTATTGAGATGCCGATTTCTCCCTAGCTGCTTAGATGAAAGAGAACTAACAATAAATTTGATCAAATTGATGTAGAGATCATTGTCAAAATTGTAGATATATGAGTGTATAAGTTTCTAAATTTTCCATGATTGGATGATAGCTTTTTGGAACTAAACTGTGTATGAAGTTTTGAAATGTCTAAAATTTCAAGTAGACACTCCACCCATCATCACAAACAAATTTATTTCATTGTTTAAAAAGAGTGCAGTGAGAGGAATATGTAGAATGAGTAAGAATATAGTCATTGTAGATGGGGATTAGATAAGAAAAATGAGAGAGGAAAGGGGGGAATAATGTGAGAAAATTTGATTAAAATTAAAATTTCTAAAATTAAATAATATAAGTTTTGACAGTTAATAAAATATATTTATTTTTAAATGAGAATATTAACCAAATAAGAATAAGATAAAGGGAGGGGACAATGGGAGAACAAGAGTAAATTATTAAAATAAAGCATTAAAGGATGTAAAAATTTATATAGTAAACACAGAGTAAACAATTCTTAATGATCTAGATGATGAATAAGGGGTTTTCAATATTGGCTTAAATTATACCCATCTTCTTTGTTGAAATTTTTGGGGTTTTTTTTTTTGTTTTTTGTTTTTTTAAATTTCGAAAGCTACTCTAATAATACAAGAGGTGTAATAGGAAATAGTGACCAGGATTTTAGTTTCATCCAAGAAAATAAGGTGCTTAGAGTTAAAGGAGTGCTCAACAATTGTGGATTTAGAAATAAAATAATGTGAAGC
Organism: Pinus albicaulis; assembly: GCA_034641835.2. NCBI lineage: Eukaryota > Viridiplantae > Streptophyta > Pinopsida > Pinales > Pinaceae > Pinus > Pinus albicaulis. The sequence continues at coordinate 765,375,728 of CM076570.1, forward strand.
ATCATTAATGTGTTCTTTGAGTTGGGATTTAAATGATCTTCCTATTTGGCTAATGTATGATTTTCTACCGGAATAGGGGATCTAATAAACTGTTAGGCCCAACATTAGATCTATCTTGTCTTTAGGAGTTCTACATAGGTGTTTAAGCATTTTGCAGGGTGTTAATAAGGTTTTGATATTCATTTTAACTAAAATTTTATTGATGTGATCAATGTTATCTTGGATGTAGGGAAATGAAACAAGAGCTATAGGTGGAGAAAAAATATATTTTTTAGCACAAGAATGGTGATCCTGACAAAAATCTTAGTTGATTCGAGAGACGAAGCAACCATTAGCTTGAAAAGCATTAGTCAAATGGGTTTTTACTTTGTCAATAAATTGAGGACCAAAGATTCAAAGGGCACGAGTAATAAGAGCTATGAGAACCCTAGATTTTTGGCCTAGATGATGATGGGAATGACCATGGAGGTATCAATTTGTATGGGCCTTTTTTCTATAAACTTGGTGGGTGAATAAGCCTTTGGTACCCTAGCATATTAGAACAAAAAAGAAGGGAAGAGAATTAGCTTTTTCAATTTCCATTATGAAATGAATATGAGGGGAGATGTTGTTAAGATGACTGAAGAAGGAAGTGAGAAAATATTGACCATGGGAACAAATTACAAATTATCATCCATTAAAAAATACCAACATTTTGGTTTCAAATCCAAATAGTTTAAGGATAACATTTCGAAATGTTCCATGAAGATATTAGCAGTCATGCTTGATAAGGAAGATCCCATGCTCATTCCCATCATCATCTAGCCCAAAAATCCAAACTTATCCAAACTCTTATTACTAACGCCTTTTGAATCTTTTATCCACAATTTCTTGACAAAGAAAAATCCCACTTAACTAAGGTCTTTCAAGCTAATGGTTACTCTATCTCTCAAACCAATAGATATTTTTGCTTAACTCGCCATTTTGGTGCTAAAGACTCTCTTTCTACTCCCCTTAGAGTACTCATGTCATTTCCCTACATCCAAGGTACCACTGATCACATCAATAAGTTTTTCATAAAAATAATTTCAAATTAAACCTTATCTAAACCCTATAAAACTTGTAAAAAATTATTTAGAACTACTAAATATAAGTAAGATCCGATATTGGCCCAGGATTTTATCAAATCCCTTGTTTCTATGGCGAATCATAAATTTCCCAAATGGGTATATCACTTAAATCCCTTCTGAAAGAACACATTATTGATGCTTCTAATAATCATCTTTCTAAACCCACCATTTTTCAACACTCCTTTAACTCTAAGCACCTTGTTTGCTTTGGTAAAACTAAAATATTAGCCTTTGTGACTTATTGCAACTCTTGTATTATCAAAGAAGCTCTCAAATTTGAAAAACACACTACCAATTTCAATAGAGAAGATGGGTATAATTCAAACCAATATTGGAAGCCACTTGCTCACCATCTAAATAAGTAAGCATCATTTATTCCATGTTTAATATATAATTTTTTACATCCTTTAATGCATCATTTTCATGATTTACTCTTGTCCTCTTGTTGGGCCCTCCCTTGAACTTATTCTTACTTGGTCAATATATTAATTTAAAATTAAACATATTTTATTATTTGTCAAAAAATATATTATTTATCGTCAAAATTTTTAATTTGAACCAAAATTTCTCATGTTATTCCCCTCTTTCCTCTCTCCTTTTTCTTAAGTGATCCCTACCTTCAATGGCTATTCTTCAACAACTATATTCTTACCCATTCTATATACTCCTCCCACAACACTCTTTTTGAACACTCAAGCTACATTCGTCCTTGATGATGAGTGGAGTGTCCACTAGAAACATTGAACATTTCAAAATTTCATACACGGTTCAATTCCATAAAGATATCATCCAAAAATTGTAGATGACTTTACACTTGAGAAAATTCCACAACTTTTAAATGTAAACCCATGAACTCCTTCTGTTTCATCCTCTCATTCCTCAAGTTTTTTTAGCCCCAATTTTGACTTAAATTTTTTGAAAAAATCTTGTGAGATTTCCAAATAGCTCATTTCTACCCAAATTACAAGAAGTCAACCTCAATTATTATTTTTGTGGAGATCCTAAGAAGCCCTTAATTTAGCAAGAACACTGCATTATATTACTAGATACTTAGATCATACTGTAACACCTCTTGTATACTCCCCACGATTTTTGTAATGTAATTGTACTCAGATTATAAATTATTATAAATTTATTTGAATGCCCTGAGTGAGAGCATAGATCCATGGTCTAAGGGGAAAAAGGAAGAAGAACCTGAGTGGTGTTAGCTGGCACCACTGCCTAATCAAATGTGTAGCTAGCAAGAAATATCTTGAAAAATATTCCATGAGGGACATAAAGAGATGTACAAGAAAAATGATAAAAAGATAGAAAAAAGGCTCTCTCTGGGGATGAAAGAAATTGGATGAAGGATAAACTGGATTTTTGGGTTGATAAAATACTTGTAATGAAAATTACCATACTCTTAGTGCTGAGAATGAATTCCAGCTAATTTTTCTTGAAAAAATCCCTTGGATCGTGGATCTAGCTTGGGGGTGACTATTGCAAGAAATACAAGTTGTAACTAGTCTATAGTTGGGTGGAAGTCGAAGTACAACATTCAGTTTCAACCATTGTTAGATCTCTGATAATTGTTATTAATTGTGATCTGTGAATATGATGATTAATTCTTTATTGAATTTGATGTATAGCTCTGTGATAATGTTTCGTGGTTGTAAGAAACTGTTGCATGAAATTAATTAGAAAAAATGACTTGAATGTTCTATGGATTAAATTAGAAATATATCTTCAAGCTATAAGAAGGATGTCTTGATTTTTATGTGCAAGTTAATATGTTGCACGTGGACATGCAGGGCTCTATGATTACAATTGCTCACTTTTTTGCTATAAATTTTCTTCTAGGAGGTTCTAGAAGTTGAAACTTGGACCATGGTTACGCGAAATCTGGTTGATCCTCTGGTCCAATTTTCAGATGTTGGGTCATGAAAATTTAGGAAATATGATCAAAGGAAGTTGGGATCCCTAAATGCATATCTAAATAGTTCTTGTTGGAATTTTTGCTATAAATTTCCTTCTTGGAGGTTCCAAAAGTTGAAACTTAGACCATGTGAAGGGAAATCCCATTGATCATCTAGTCCAACTTTTAGATATTGCGTCGCAATATTTTTAGGAGACATGATCATAAGAAGTCGAGCTTCTAAAATGCTCCTAAAATCATGAATCAAACATGCCATGTTGGAATTTATGTTATAAATTTTCTTTTTGGAGGTTCTGTTGTACTATACAACAACCCTCCCCATTTGAAAATTTTAGAATAAATTTCATTTAGAAATGGGTCCCCTTTCTTATTTAGATAGAAATAAAAAACTTTGAGGAAATCCAATCATTATAAAATAAAACAATAAAAAGATTCATTGATTAAAAAGCACGTATCGCATATCGCATATCTCAAATGCAAATAAACAAATGTAACATTAAGTTTATTCTGACCCGATAAACTATAAAGCTTATATCGCATCAACACAAAGTATAAAAGTTTTCATGTAAAAAAGTCCGATGCAATAAAATAAATCACAATCGCAAATCGGTAGAGTGTTATGTTTTCATATTTTCTTTTCAAAACTCCGATGCGATATGACTTATCGCAATCGCATTTCGAATAAGTCATATTTCATTCGGGTCTATTTGATAAACTCCGATGCGATCTCATAATCGCAATCGCATTTCGAAGAAGAAACATCACAACTACTTGTTTTATAAAAGATGCGATGCGATGGACCCCACCATCATCGCAATCGCAAATCGGTAAAGTGTTATGTTTTCATATTTTCTTTGCAAAACTCCGATGCGATGTGACTTATTGCAATCACATTTCAAATAGTCATATTTCATTCGGGTCTATTTGATAAACTCCGATGCGATGTCATAATCGCAATCACATTTCAAAAAAGAAACATCACGACCAGTTGTTTTATAAAAGATCCAATGTGATGGACCCCACCATCATCGCAATCGCATTTCGGCGAAGATCATGTACAACTAAAAGTCCTTTGAAAATATTTGATGCGATATGAATTTATCGTAAATCGCAAATCGAGAAAACATGAGATGTTGTTTTGTTTCTCCTTTCGAAAAATCCGATGCGATAAGTCATCAGTCTTCACTAATCGCTATTTTCACTTCACATATATCATTTATCACCCTATCTCAATTGGAAACTTCAAAAGGACATTTTTTACATTAAGATTTTAATATCGCCGATCTCCGATTGTACGAGCATCATTAATTTGAAAATCAAATGAATTATGGTAATCAATTCTATTACGAATGCGTGGATGTGGCTTTCCTTTAAGGCATTCAATTTTAAATACAGAGTTAATCAATTTGGAATCATTAATAAAATCTTTTCGCATAGTTGTTCTTCTAACTCCATTTCTTCCCGCTTCTTAAAGGTTTTTTTCTTATTTGTAGAGCTATAGAACATCAAACCCTCTCGGTCGCCGAATTAGTTAAACAATACTAGATGAAGAAAACATCTAAGAAACTTAAGAAATCAGGAACTGTTTCCGCCTCAAAAACTGCTACCATTAACACAATGCCAAAAGAAAAGCTAGCCAAGATAAAGCTAGTTACGGATACTACGTGCCAGGGTCTCGGGAAGCTTTCATGGGAAGAAGTCTATAATTTGCTTGAAAAATAAGACCCTACAGTTACAGAGGTAAAGGCAACGATGCCAGATGAAGAATCAGATTCATATGACAATCCCCTTAAAGAACTCACAAATTCTTTTCATCATAGAATTGCAGCTCGGGCGAATGTATTCCCATATTATGACATAATACGATGGGTGATAGACAACACCACCATCACAAACAGAACATTCGTGACAATTGGGGGAAAGATGTTTGGGTCCTTTAGAGCAGAAGACATCAAAGCAATGTACCATCTGCCAAATCCTCAAAAGACCTACAACAAAGCCTTCATAGAATATTTCACCTCAAGCAATGAAATTGAATCAAACCCAATTAAAGAATGGAGACGAGCTCCAGAAAAACATAAGCATGAGACGTCAGGTATGTATTCTGTAGAGTCTCTTGCACCTCCGTATTGTTATGCAACTACCATGATGTGCAGAATTTTTGGGTATGATAATTCTGCAAGTTTTTCTATTCAAATGGTACCCCTGATTGAGGCCGTTGTTGGTTCTGTTATTATGGATTGGTCAGTTATTTTATTGGAAAAAATAGCAAATAAGATTCTGGATTATAAAAGAAACAGGCATACTGGAAATGTTCCCCCATTTCATTTCTATGCTTATATTTTAGATGCCTTGTGTTTTAATTCCGAATTTCCTATTATGGGTTGGAAATGGACTCCTCAAGATCCTATCCCTATACACATCTACCATAAGCATTTGTGGAAAGCCCATTTCAAGAACCATGTATACAGAATTTTCCATGGCTACATGTTGCCTATTTACCAGACCATTTTTAACCAACCCCCTCCCCAGCTCTCTCATAAGGAAAAACTTGACATATCACAAATCAGAAATTGGTTCAGTGAAGAGAAATTCACCTATATTAGAGTATTTGGAAGCATTGTTGAGCCTCATGTCTTACCTCTATATGTCCCTGATAAACTTTTAGTTCAAGATATTTCTTACTAGTTAACAGAAAAAGGGATGTCCAGGTGTTTAAAGAATTCCAAAAAATTGATGTGGCCTACTTTTCCTTTCCACTGTGGAACCTATACTCTTAATTATTTTAAGCATGCTAAAAAAGAAGCCCTTAAGATAAGAAATATTAAGCTTGCAACTGTTCCAGACAGACAACATGATCCAAATAAAGTGGCTTTTGATTTCACAACTTTAGTCCAAATTTCCAAGTTTGAGCATGAGCCTGATGACTTTGATGATTTATTTGTCTCAATCGAGAAATTTTCCCGAGTTTATGATCTAGCTAAATCTAAGTTTCAAGCAAAAGATATGAATAAATTTATGCAGTTCAAAACCCAGAGATTACTTAAAGTTCCCCTTGACCAGCTGAGGATTCCTTCACAAGCAAATAAAAGTATTGAAATAGAACAAAATAAAAAGGAAGTTACAACGAGAAAAAAAAGAGAAAGAAGTGACAACCAACAAAATTAATGTGCAGTCAGAGAAGGAGAATACAGGTAGAAAGCATGATGTATAGTCTGAAAAAGAAGATACAGGTAATAAGCCCGTTGATCAACTTGAAAGAGAAAATGCCTCACAGAAAGAGGGAAATTCTGCTGAAATGATTATTACTCCTCATTTGCTACAACAGTATGAACAATTTTCTCAACAAATAGGAGAACAAAACAATCCTCAAATTGATAATCTGAACAATCAGGATATTGAGATCATTCCTGAAAATCCATCTGAAGAAATTGTGCTGAGATTTGAAGACATACCTCCTCTGGATATCTTTTACAGCCCTAAGCATAGGGCTGTTGTCAAAAAACAAAGAAAGAGGAGGAGGATTGATCAAGGACCACTTGCAACTTCACAAGTTGAATTAATTAATGTTGTTTGGAAGAACAATGAAGTAAATCCTTTAGGAGATCTTACCAAACTATCACAATATGCAGGTGCCTATAGTGCAGCTACTATAGATAAAGCTACCGAAGTCACTCAATTGGTAAAACAAAAAGACTTACAGATAGCATTATTAGAAGAGAGAACAATAGGTGATCAGCAAAAGATATTACAGTTAGAGCAGCAGTTGGAAGAAGAGAGACTCAGAGTCAAACAATTAGAAGAACAATTGAGTATTGAAAAGAGCAAGCTTGATCAACAAGCTTTAAATAAACAACAACAATTGTCTCAAGAGGTATCCAAATTGCAGACATTGCTACAAATGAAAATATTTCCAAAGAAGAGCAAAGTAAAATATTTCAAGCGAGATTGGATAAATTCAAGGATTATCCTAAAATTGACCAATTCAAAATAGAAGCTCTAGAAACAAGTAAGTTGTTATCTCAACAGTTGGATGATCTGTGTCAAAAAATTGCACAAGCTGAAACTCTATGTGAAATAACATAATCTCTCATCGATGAAGCAGACAAAAGAATAATAGAATTTGAAAATGCAGATGAAAAGATTTCAGAATTTATTTCATGGCAGGACTCAGAACAGGGAAATATTGCAAATCTTCCCGGAATTGAAGAAAATCATAAAGATATTTTATTTGCTGAATGGGAAACACAGCTGATTAAAGAAGACCGTGCTACATCAAGTGCAAGAATCATAATGAAAAATCTGACACAATTGGTTAATGATAGTCTATATGCAGCTAATTTATTTTCAGATTGTACTCCAGGAAAGCTGCCAAGGGTAAAAGAAACTGATACTAGGTGGAAGCAGGAATCAATCAATCAGAATCAAAAAATCAGTAAAATACAAGAAATCGCATGGGATGTCATATGGACATATTTTATTAAACCACACAGTCAACAGATGGCAATCAAATGCCATCAATTTTATCATTCCATAACTCTTCGATGCCACATACACTAGTCAGTTGCATTCAAGGCTGAGTCATGCAACCGAAGTTAAAGATATGCTTAAAATTTGCCAGCTTAGCAGATTGGGGATTGAAGAAATTCAATGATTTTGTTTTATTGGATATCTCAAGTGTATTCTTGGATCTTCGATGATCGTTTCTAGCATAAGTTGTAGTTAATTTGTTTTCTGAATTTCCTATTTAAACCCCTTTCAAGCATTTTAGAGGGGGTCCTGAATTTGTAATATTTTGGGCTTGGACAATACATTTCTGTACTCCTTGACTATCTTATTTTTTATAAAGGATCATATCTTGTGATTTCATGGTGAATTATTTTTTAGAGTTGCATTTCTGTACCTTGAAGATTGTTCTAAGTTAAAGCACAAGATTCCTGCGATTTCATGGTGAATTATTTTTGAGAGTTGCATTTCTGTACCTTGAAGATTGTTCTAAGTTAAAGCGCAAGATCAGAATATCAAATTGCATAAGGAAGATATCAAATGTATCTGGTATTTATATCGATTTCATTTTATTTACTTTATGTGATGAAATATTCTAATTAAAATTTGCTATCGCTTATATATTCTTGTTTCTCAAATATTTCTTTATCATATCATTTCTGAAGATAGAGGGATATCATCTTTCATAGTGTGTGTAAACGATATAAATTTATAAATGCGATGTGCTATTATAACTCTGTTTAATTTCTTAAACAGAGTTATCATTATATGATACTGCATCTTTCTTTTAAGTAAATAATACATTTTCATGGTTATTTGTTAATTAGTTTTAGAATTATTTGCAAGTCATAGTTTAAGTTAGATAGATTAGCCCAATTAGTTAGTTCCATTATTCACTTGCACAAACACCCCATCACCAATCTTTTTCATTACTAGGAAACTAGTCCTATAAATCCAGTCGAAGCCACCATCCCAAACGGATAAGGAGTTGTTCTAAGGTCCGGACTGGGTGGTTTTCCCCCAATGTTTGAAGCAACGATTTTCGAGGCTTCAACATTTTTGGCGCTAGAAGGAGGGCCTAAGTTATGAATGGCAAGTAAATCCAAATCTACAGGCCATTCCAAGAGAAATTCACCCTCATCACCTTCTTCAATTTCCTCTACATCTCAAATCTCTACGGAAGAAATTGAGAAGAACATCAATACACCCACTACCAAAGCTTTAGATCTGTCAGACAATCAACCTCCTGAGTCTCCTGAAATACAAGCTTTAGTTCATAAAATCCAAGGGTTCTCATTATTTTTAGAAGAGTCTGAATTATCTGAAGGTAGTGTTACGTCACAATTCATATCTTCAAAACCTCTTACTAGGTCAGAAAGTGAAAAACTTGGTATTCCTCCAAAGGAATTTCCTTTACCTAGTCGAGTTAAAAACTAGAAAAACACCGTCAGAATTAGGTAGTGATATTATTTCTTCATCACAAACTCACTCATCTGCTTCCCAAACTCAAACCCAGAAGAGTACAGTTATTCCAACAACCTCTACTCAAACACCAGTTGTCTCTTCAAGTCCCTCAACCATTATCACAACAATGGCACAAAGACCATGGACTAATCCAGGAGCTGTTGAAATGCCTGCACCTTTGCATGATTTTCCAAATCATCGTGAAAAATGGCTGCCAAAATTTAGTCCTGACCTTGGTATACAAGCAGAAGAACACATTAATAACTTTATGTTATCTGTAAATTTAAATGTAGTACAACATGAAGATGTTGTGGTTAGGTTATTCCCTTATACTTTACAAGGGGCAGCAGGATCCTGGTATTTTTCATTACCATCGGGATCTATTACAAGTTGGGATATTTTCCAGGAACAATTCTTAACCAAATTTGGAGATGATAGATCAATAACAACTCTAATTAACAATCTCTCCAATTTGAGAGAAAAATCCAAAGAACCCATCAAAGATTTTAATTCTGGATTTAAAATTTTTTTGAATAAAATTCCTACAACCTCAAAACCCAGTGAGAAAGTCCGAAGTGAATGGTATATAACAAATTTGCCTTCAAATATAGCCATCTTTGTAGATAGAGCTGCTAAACCTACTTTAGCTGAAAATATGAAAGAAGTGATTGCAGTAGAACGACAGATCATTGCTTTGGATAAAAGGAATGCTAATGAGGAAAGAAAATCCAAAAAATTTAGTTTTAAGGATGATTCAAAGAAGAAAACACCTAGGGATCCTTATGACATGGAAGGCTTACAGAAAGTTCTGAAAACTTTGTCCAATGAAATGATCAAAATCAAAAAACAAGTAGCAGAAACTTCCACCAATAGATCTTTTAGAAACTTGAAAAGGAATCAGAAAACTGAATCTAAACCACCCAATTCAATATCCACTGCAGAGTCAGATCTAGAAGAAGATGAAGAAGAAGGTACACCTCCATTATCAGAAGAAGAAGAAATAACTGAATTACACGGGATGTGGGATTTCATTTTTCCTAACTCAGATAGTGAAAAAGAACAAGAAGCCCTGCTAGTAAGTACTAGAAGTAAATCTACAGTAGAACCTGTTCAAACAGTCCCCAAGAAGAAAAGTTCAACTCTGAATATCAAAGATAAAACCCCTGTAAAGAAAGCTTCTCCTTTGCCTACTCAAAATCAACCATCGTCTTCTAATCCTCCTACAACAACATCTAAGACTCTGCTAGTGTCTGATTCTATGGATTATAACATTGTTGAAGACATGAAGAAAGCCAGAGCAAATATTTCTTTACATGAACTCAGCAAACTCAAGCATCAACACAAGTTGTTATTGAGAGAATTAAATGCAAAACCTATTTCTCCTCTACCAAGTGGTGTAGTTGCCAAAGCAGCCAAAGGATCAGGTAAGCCACCAAATCAAGTAGATGCTACTGATACTGTTCTTATTGGAGAAAAATCCAATTCTCAGACACCTCCTTATCTCTTGACTTATGATATCTACATCAAGAATTTACATAACTGCTTGATAGATTCAGAAGCATCATCAAATATAATGCCTACTCCAGTCTGCTCAAAATTAAACATTGAACCCCAAAAATCCGCAGTACATATTGTTCAATTAGATCGGACTAAAGTGCAAGTTGTGGGAGAAATTAATTCGGTCACTATCAGGTTAGCCTCTGATCCCAGGATAGTCCAGAGAATTGATATTCTAATTGCAGATATTCCTGAGTTTTATGGATTAATATTAAGCATGGATTGGTCTGCAAAGCTTAATGGTTATATCGCCACTGATTGTTCTCACATGTGGCTTCCCCACAAAGGGAAACCCAATCAAATCAAGGTTGAGAGAGAAAAACTCATGATGCATATTGTGACAAAATTTGAACAAGAAAATGAACCTGTGGCTTTTAATAACAATATTCTCGGAGGTTATTCCGCTGAATCATTCCTTGGAAATTTCACAGCACCTGATCACCTTTTTCTGTAAATACTTTTACTTCACAAATTGCAAAATTTTCACAAACTTATTCTTCAAGATGCGTTAATTTTTCTGATCAATCTGTAAATAAAACTGTAGATAAGTCTTTATTTTGGTCTTTGTATATTTATGGATCAAAATCCAATGATGGCGCAGGAGCTGGATGCATTTTAGTTGATCTAGAGGGAGAAAAAACTATGCTGTCATGCAGACTAGAGTTTGAGTGTATGAATAACACTACTGAATATGAAGCCTTGATCCAAGGGCTTTATAAAGCAATAGGGTTGAACGTTAAATACCTGAAAGTGTATGGTGATTCTGAAATTGTTATTAGACAAGTAAGAAACACTATCCATTGTCTTTCAGATCATATTAAACAATATAAATCCCTTGTTCAAGATATTACCACTCAATTTCTAGCATTCAACATCTCTTCTATCCCTAGAACTCAGAATTCAGTAGCTGATTTATTAGCTAATGTCGCTTCCAAGCTTCTCCCAGCTGAGGATTATAGTCTAGATAGGTTTTTAGTTGAATTAATTTTTCGGCCTTCTATACCTGATAATGTCACCAATGGGAGAGTATTCTATCATGATGAAGATATCTTAAATTAGTAAATCTTGGTACTGAGTCTAAACCACAAAATGTTAATTTAGGGCTCGAGTTAACTTCAGAGGAAAGGATTGCTTTCATCAAGCTTCTGAATAAGTACAAAAATGTCTTTGTTTGGAATTATGAAGATTTGAAAACTTATGATACTTATGTCATTCAACATACAATTCCAATGCTTTCCAATGTAAAACCAGTGCAACAGAAGTTGAGAAAAGTTCATGCCAATCTAGAAAGTCAAATCAAAATAGAATTGAATAAACTTTTGAAGGCAAAAATTATTTTTCCTGTAAGACATTCTAGTTGGGTCTCAAACATGGTGCCTGTCAGGAAGAAAAATGGAGATATTAGAATCTGTATTGATTTTAGAAATCTGAACAAGGCATGTTAAAAGGATAACTTCCCATTGCCAACAATGGAACAAATACTTCAAAAAGTAGCTAGTTCTGAACTAATGTCTTTTCTTTATGGTTTTTCAGGTTATAACCAAATATTGGTACATCCGGATGATAGGCTGAAAACTACCTTCAGAACCAAGTGGGGAACTTATGCCTACCAAAAAATGCCTTTTGGTTTGATCAATACAGGAGCTACTTTCCAGAGAGCCATGGATATAACATTCAAAGGGTTGATTAATAGATCAGTTGTTATCTATCTTGATGACATAACCGTCTTTTCAAAGAAAATAGCTAATCATCCGCATGATTTGAAATAGATATTTGAATGATGTGGAAGGTTTGGCATTTCTTTGAATCCAAAGAAGTCTTTCTTTGCTCTCAATGAAGGAAGGCTCTTAGGATTTGTTGTGTCTAAAGATGACATATATATTGACCCGAATAGAGTGAAAGAAATTTCTAATATTTCTTTACCACATAACAAGAAATCCATGCAATCCTTTTTGGACAGATCAATTTTGTGAAGAGATTTATTCTTGATTTTTCTCAAATAGTTTTACCTTTGCAGAATATGATAAAGAAAAATTCAGTTTTCAAATGGTTGCATAAAGAAAAAGAAGCCTTCTATTCAAACAAACATGCAATCATTAATGCACCTACATTAAATACTCCTGATTTTTCTAAACATTTCATTATGTATACTTTGGCTACTGAAACATCCTATGCTGTCGTTTTGACACAACCCAATGATCAACAAGCAGAAGCACCAATCTCTTTCTTTAGCTCTAATCTGCAAGGAGCCGAACTTAATCAATCTGATGTAGAAAAACAAGCCTTTGCTGTGTTTAAATTAACCAAACATATTAGACCATTTATCCTAAAGACACATACAAAAATAATTGTCCCATTCTCCGTGGTGAGACAATTATTAATACAAAAGGAAGTAGGAGAAAAGAGAGCTAATTGGGTAACAACTTTACAAGAGTATGATATTGATATTAAGCCAACCAAAATTGTTAGAGGACAAGGTTTTTGCAGATTGTTAGCAAGAGCTTCCAACATACCAGAACATCAATATCAAGATAATATTGTTCAAGTAAATCAGATAAGTATTATAGATTCTGAATCTCAATATGCTGATCTGATCTTTTATTTGAAAATTGGGTATGCTCCTTCTAATCTCAGCTATAAAAACAAGCACGCTTTAAGATTAAAAGCTAAACACTTCAAAATCACTGATGATGTGTTATTTAGAAGAAATTATGATTCCATTTTATTAAAATGTCTTGAAAAAACTGAAGCACACAAGGTGTTGCAGGAATTGCATGATGGACCAGCAGGTGGACATTTTGGAGGAGACACTACAGTCCACAAAATAATCCATGTTGGTTACTATTGGCCTACCTTGTTCAAAGATGCACATGACTATGTAAGGAAATGCGATACTTGTCAAACTGCTAGTGGGAGACAAAGGAAACCAACCTTTCCTTTACAACCAGTAAATATTGAGCAACCATTTGAACAATGGGGACTTGATATTATTGGAGAAATTGTTCCACATTCTTCCAAACAACACAGATACATCCTTACAACAACGGATTACTTTACAACATGGGTAGAAGCAATCCCTTTAAAGGTAGCCAATTCTGATGCAATCATTGAATTCATTGATCAGTTCATCATTACCAGGTTTGGTGTACCTAATGCCTTTGTTTTTTATAATGCATCTTATTTTTCTGGAAATAGCATAATGGAATTTGCAATCAAGAGAGGTTTCAAATTGAAATATTCAACAAATTATTATCCACAAGGTAATGGTTTAGCTGAATCAACAAATAAAAATCTCATCAAAATCATCAAAAGAACAATTGATCAGAGTCAAAACAATTGGCATAAATCTTTAATTTTTGCACTATGGGCTGATCGCATAACTCAAAAAGCTTCAATAGGAAATTCACCTTTTAATATAGTCTATGGAAAAGAAGCTGTTATACCATCAAACCTAGTACTTCCATCTCTAGCCCTAGTCCAATTCATTGAAAAGAATCCTTCATCATCTCTTCAATTGAGATTTGATCAAATTCTTAAGTTAGAAGAAGATAGAGAGGAAGCTAAAAGTGTTCATACCAAACATCGACAACTCATAAAATCTTCTTTTGATTCAAGTTCTACCGGATCAAAAACTTTGCAAATTGGTGATCTTGTTTTGAAATGGGACAAAGCACATGAAGATAAGGGTAAACACACCAAATTTCAAAAGATGTGGCTTGGACCATTTCAGATTGTTGAAAAGATAGGCTCATCAACGTTCATATTGCAAGATTTAACAGGAAAGAGAGAATCTCTTCCTGTGAATGGGCTTATTTTAAAAAAAATCTTTTCTTAAGAAGGTAACCCCTTCTTACCTGTACTTATTCTATTATGCAAGTTTTTTTGTTTACAAATAAGGTTGTTAATAGTCTTTAATTGACTTTTTACTATTTGAAAATTTATTTGAGAAAATATTGTAAATACTTATTTATGTAAATAAGAATTTTTAAGGAAATAATTACAGTTTTGGATAGTTAAAATAAAATATTAAACTTTGAGAATCTGTTTAAAACATTTGCAAAATCTTCCGAAACCTTGAAAATATTGTAAATCATTATAATTTCGTTAAGCAAAGAAAGGTTATCTATAAAAAGTAAAGACTTCTCCAATTTTGGCACTTAAAAACTCTAGAAAATTGTCATCCATTGACTCCTACAGAGAAAATCATTCACCCCATCCATTAAGGTTGTGATTTTTTAGAATATAATTCTAAAAAATTATTTGTTTAATAATAAAAGATAAGAGGTCTCATCACGAACCTACTTACCATGATCATAAGAGGTAATTAAACTGACATTACCACTACTGCATACCAAAACAGGGTAATGGCTTATAATAATAAGATAAGGGGTCTCATCACGAGCCAACTTGTTCAGTTTGATTACAATTAGTGAATAGCATTGTTATCAACTGCCTACCGAACCAAAACAATGGATTTTAAATTAAAAGAAAAAGAGAAAAACACAAGATAGTATATCTTATGAATTTATCTTTTAAAGAGTCATGCTCTTAGATGGATGGGACACTGAATGATTAATGGTTAAAAGGTAACCCTGTCGAGACTATGAACGTTTGCAGGCAACAGAGGCACTACCTGTGATAATAGAGTAAATCAAAAAGCTAAGAACGAAGAGGCCTCCTACTTTATCTTTGTCAACCAATCAAAGCTTGATTAAACCAAAAAATGTTTTTATTTTTGAGGAATTAAAAAGAGATTGTAAGTGATTTTTATTTCTTTTTCATAGTTAGATTTTATTTAAATTTTTCTAAGACAATTTTCATTATCTTTATATATATATATATATTTTAAGTATAGTGTTATTTTTTTTTTAGAGATAATTATTTCTTCCAGTGAACCGCCAATTGTTGTATTGTACAACAAGCCTCCCCATTTGAAAATTTTAGAATAAATTTCATTTATAAATGGGTCCCCTTTCTTATTTAGATAGAAATAAAAAAACTTTGAGGAAATCCAATCATTATAAAATAAAACAATAAAAAGATTCATTGATTAAAAATCATGTATCGCATATCACATATCTCAAATGCAAATAAACATATGTAACATTAAGTTTATTCCGACCCGATCAACTATAAAGCTTATATCGCATCGGCACAAAGTATAAAAGTTTTCATGTTAAAAAGTCCGATGCAATAAAATAAATCACAATCGCAAATCGGTAGAGTGTTATGTTTTCATATTTTCTTTGCAAAAATCCGATGCGATATGACTTATCGCAATAGCATTTCGAATAAGTCATATTTCATTTGGGTCTATTTGATAAACTCCGATGCGATGTCATAATCGCAATCACATTTCGAAAAAGAAACATCACGACTACTTGTTTTATAAAAGATCTGATGTGATGGACCCCACCATCATCGCAATCGCAAATCGGTAGAGTGTTATGTTTTCATATTTTCTTTGCAAAAATCCGATGCGATGTGACTTATCGCAATCACATTTCGAATAGTCATATTTCATTCGGGTCTATTTGATAAACTCTGATGCGATGTCATAATCGCAATCGCATTTCGAAAAAGAAATATCACGACTACTTGTTTTATAAAAGATCTGATGTGATGGACCCCACCATCATCACAATCGCATTTCGGCGAAGATCATGTAAAACTCAAAGTCCTTTGAAAATATCTGATGCGATATGACTTTATCGAAAATCGCAAATCAGGAAAACATGAGATGTTGTTTTGTTTCTCCTTTCGAAAACTCCGATGCGGTAAGTCATCAGTCTTCACTAATCGCTATTTTCACTTCACATATATCATTTATCGCCCTATCGTAATTGGAAACTTCAAAATGACATTTTTTACATTAAGATTTTAGTATTGTCGATCTCCGATTGTACGAGCATCATTAATTCGAAAATCAAACGAATTATGGTAATCAATTCTATTATGAATGCGTGGATGTGACTTTCCTTTAAGGCATTCAATTTTAAATACGGAGTTAATCAATTTCGAATCATTAATAAAATCTTTTCGCATATTTGTTCTTCTAACTCCATTTCTTCCCGCTTCTTAAAGGTTTTTTTCTCATTTGCAAAGATGTAGAACATCAAACCCTCTCGGTCGTCGAATTAGTGAAACGATACCAGATGAAGAAAATATCTAAGAAACTTAAGAAATCAGGAACTGCTGCCGCCTCAAAGACTGCAACCATTACCACAATGCCAAAAGAAAAGCCAGCCAAGATAAAGCTAGTTACGGATACTACGTGCTAGGGTCTCGGGAAGCTTTCCTGGGAAGAAGTCTATAATTTTCTTGAAAAATAAGACCCTACAGTTACAGAGGTAAAGGCAACGGTGCCAGATGAAGAATAAGATTCAGATGACAATCCCCTTAAAGAACTCGCAAATTATTTTCTTCATATAATTGCAGCTCGGGCGAATGTATTCCCATATTATGACATAATACGATGGGTGATAGACAACACCACCATCACAAACAAAAAATTCGTGACAGTTGGGGGAAAGATGTTTGGGTCCTTCAGAGCAGAAGACATCAAAGCAATGTACCATCTGCCAGATCCTCAAAATACCTACAACAAAGCCTTCATAGAAGATTTCACCTCAAGCAATGAAATTGAATCAGACCCAATTAAAGAATGGAGACGAGCTCCAGAAAATCATAAGCATGAGACCTTAGGTATGTATTCTGTAGAGTCTCTCGCACCTCCGTATTGTTATGCTGCTGCCATGATGTGCAGACTTTTTGGGTATGATAATTCTGCAAGGTTTTCTATTCAAATGGTACCCCTGATTGAGGCCACTGTTGGTTTTGTTATTATGGATTGGTCAGTTATTTTATCGGACAAAATAGCAAATAAGATTATGGATTATAGAAGAAATAGGCATACTGGAAATGTTCCCCCATTTCATTTATGTGCTTATATTTTAGATGCCTTGTGTTTTAATTCTGAATTTCCTATTCTGGGTTGGAAATGGACTCCTCAAGATCCTATCCCTATACACATCTACCATAAGCATTTGTGGAAAGCCCATTTTAAGAACCATATATATAGAATTTTCCATGGCTACATGTTGCCTATTTACCAGACCATTTTTAACCAACCCCCTCCCCGGCTCTCTCATAAGGCAAAATTTGACATATCCCAAATCGGAAATTGGTTCGGTGAAGAGAACTTCACCTATATTAGAGTATTTGGAAGCATTTTTGAGCCTCATGTCTTACCTCTATATGTCCCTGATAAACTTTTAGCTCAAGATATTTCTTACCAGTTGACAGAAAAAGGGATGTCCAGGTGTTTAAAGAATTCCAAAAAATTGATGTGCATACTTTTCCTTTCCATTGTGGAACCTATACCCTTAATGATTTTAAGCATGATGAAAAAGAAGCCCTTAAGATAAGAAATATTAAGCTTGCAATCGTTCCAGGCAGACAATATGATCCAAATAAAGTGGCTTTTGATTTCACAACTTTAGTCCAAATTGCTAAGTTTGAGCATGAGCCTAATGACTTTGATGATTTATTTGTCTCAATTGAGAAATTTTCCCGAGTTTATGATCTAGCTAAATCTAAGTTTCAAGCAGAAGATATGAATAAATTTATGCAGTTTAGAACCCAGAGATTACTTAAAGTTCCCCTTGACCAGCTGAGGATTCCTTCACAAGAAAATAAAAGTATTGAAATAGAACAAAAGAAAAAGGAAGATACAGCCAACAAAACAGAGAAAGAAGTGATGACCAATAAAATTGATGTGTAGTCAGATAAGGAGAATATAGGTAGAAAGCATGATGTACAGTCTGAAAAAGAAGATACAGGTAATAAGCCCAATGATCAACTTGAAAGAGAAAAGGCCTCATAGAAAGAGGGAAATTCTGCTGAAATGATTATTACTCCTCATTTGCTACAACAGTATGAACAATTCGCTCAGTAAATAGGAGAACAAAACCATCCTCAAATTGATAATCTGAACAATTAGGATATTGAGATCATTCCTAAAAATCCATCTGAAGAAATTGTGCTGAGAGTTGAAGACATACCTCCTTTGGATATCTTTTACAACCCTAAGCATAGGGCTATTGTCAGAAAACAAAGAAAGAGAAGGAGGATTGATCAAGGACCGCTTGCAACTTCACAAGTTGAATTAATGAATGTTGTTCGGAAGAACAATGAAGTAAATCCTTCAAAATATCTTTACCAAAATATCACAATATGCAGGTGCCTATAGTGCAGCTGCTATAGATAAATCTACTGAAGTCACTCAATTGGTAAAATAAAGAGACTTACAAATAGCATTATTAGAAGAAAGAAAAATAGGTGATCAACAAAAGATATTACAGTTAGAGCAGGAGTTGGAAGAAGAGAGACTCAGAGTCAAACAATTAGAAGAACAATTGAGTATTTAAAAGAGCAAGCTTGATCAACAAGCTTTAAATAAACAACAACAGTTGTCTCAAGAGGCATCCAAATTGCAGACATTGTTGCAAAATGAAAAGATTGCCAAAGAAGAGAAAAGTAAAATATTTCAAGCGAGATTGGATAAATTCAAGGATTATCCTAAAATTGACCAATTCAAAACAGAAGCTCTGGAAACAAGTAAGTTGTTATCTCAACAGTTGGATGATCTGTGTCAAAAAATTGCACAAGCTGAAACTCTATGTGAAATAACATCATATCTCATCGATGAAGTAGTCAACACAAGAATAGAATTTGAAAATGTAGATGAAAATATTTTAGAATTTATTTCATGGCAGGACTCAGAACAGGGAAAGATTGCAAATATTCCCAGAATTGAAGAAAAGCATAAAGAGATTTTATTTGTTGAATGTGAAACACAACTGATTAAAGAAGTGATACATCAAGAGAAAGAACCATAATGAACAATCTTACACAATTGGTTAATGATAGTCTATATGAAGCTAATTTAATTTCATATTGTACTCCAGGAAAGCTGTCAAGGGTAAAAGAAATTGATACTAGGTGGAAGCATGAATCAATCAATCAGAATAAAAAAATTAGTAAAATAAAAGAAATTACATGGGATGTCCTATGGACATATTTGATTAAACCACACAGTCAACAGATGGCAATCAAATGCCTTTCTAATGCCATCAATTTCATCATTCCAAAACTCTCCTATGCCACATACACCAGTAAGTTGCATTCAAGGCTGAGTCATCCAACCAAAGTTAAAGATATGCTTAAAATTTGCCAGCTTAGCACATTGGGGATTGAATAAATTTAATGAATCTGTTTTATTGGATATCACAAGTCTATTCTCGGATCTCCAATGATCATTTATAGCATAAGTTGTAGTTAATTTGTTTTCTGAATTTCCTATTTAAACCCCTTTCAAGCATTTTAGAGGGGGTCCTGAATTTGTAATATTTTGGGCTTGGAAAATACATTTATGTACTCCTTGACTATCTTATTTTTTATAAAGGATCATATCTTGTGATTTCATGGTGAATTATTTTTGAGAGTTGCATTTCTGTACCTTGAAGATTGTTCTAAGTTAAAGCACAAGATTCTTGTGATTTCATGGTGAATTATTTTTGAGAGTTTCATTTATGTACCTTGAAGATTGTTCTAAGTTAAAGCGCGGGATCAGAATATCAAATTGCATAAGGAAGATATCAAATGTATCTGGTATTTCTATCGATTTCGTTTTATTTTCTTTATGTGATGAAATATTCTAATTAAAATTTGTTATCGCTTATATATACTTATTTCTCAAATATTTCTTTATCATATCATTTCTGAAGATAGAGGGATATCATCTTTCATAGTGTGTGTAAACGATATAAATTTATGAATGCGATGTGCTATTATAACTCTGTTTAATTTCTTAAACAGAGTTATCATTATATGATACTGCATCTTTCTTTTAAGTAAATAATACATTTTCATGGTTATTTGTTAATTGAAACAATCTTTAAGTTGTATTCATATTTAATACCCGGGTTAGTTTTAGAATTATTTGCAAGTCATAGTTTAATTTAGATAGATTAGCCCAATTAGTTAGTTCCATTATTCACTTGCACAAACACCCCATCACCAATATTTTTCATTACTAGGAAACTGGTCCTATAAATCCAGTCGGAGCCACCATCCCAAATGGATAAGGCGTTGTTCTAAGGTCCGGACCAGGTGGTTTTCCCCCAATGTTTGAAGCAACGATTTTCGAGGTTTCAACATGTTCCTAAAGCTAAAATTTGGATCATAATGAGGGAAAATATCGTTGATCATCTAGTCCAACTTTTATATCTTGGGTCGCGATATTTTAGGAGATATGATCAAAGGAAGTCGAGCTTACAGAATGCTCCTAAAACCGTGCATCAAATAGGTCATGGTGGTATTTCTACTATAAATTTTCTTCTTGGAGGTTCCACAAGCATAAAATTGGGCCATAGTGAGGGTAAATCCCACTAATCATCTAGTCCAACTTTTAGACCTTGGGTCATGATATTTTAGGATGTATGATCAAAGGAATTTCAACTTCTTGAATGCTCCTAAAATCGTGCTTCAGCACGATCATGTTAGCATTTCTCCTATAACTTTTCATTTGGGAGGTTTCAGAGATTGAAATATGAACCATAGCGAGGGGAACTCCTACTGATAATTTTGTTCATTTTTAGAACTTAAACTGCTATAATTTAGGATATGTGCCCTAAAAATTTTGTTATATTACTTTGCATGCAAAGTGTTTGAAGAAATTCCCGAACGGTTTAATGATTCATTGCATGCAAATTGTTTGATGAAATGCCCCAATGAAAATGTTGTTTTGTGGATGGGGAAAATACTGTTGTATGATAGTACTACTATAGTTGATATATGCTTATTTGCATGCAAATAATTTGCTATATTAGTTTGCATGCAAAGTGTTTGAATTGTTTAATGATTCTTTGCATACAAATTGTTTGACGAAATTCCCCAATGAAAATGTTGTTTTTTGGATGGGGATAATATTATTGTTATTGTTGATATATGCCTAATTACATGCAAAGAATTTGAAGAAATGTGTTAAAGGTGTTTTATTACAATTTGCATACAAACTATTTTATAAAATACCTCAAAGACAAAAATCAAAAGTTGCATAATTGAGTGGTATGTTTTAGTTAGTATGTTATAAGTGGAATTAGAGCAATGTATTTTATTTGATTTCATACAAAATGTTTGAAAAAATGTATACAATAAAAATAATACTTAATTGGTTGTATACAAAGTATTTGAAGAAAGGTTTACATGCAAAGTGCTTGACAAAATGTATGAGGGTTGAAAATCAAATTTTCGTAAGTGTGTTTAGGATAAATTTAGTAGGGGTATGTGATATAGTGGTATCAAAACTTATTGTCAATCTAGTAACAAGAAAAAGAAATATTTTTGGGTATCCCATAACCTATTTAAGTCATTAAGGGAATTGGGTATGTTACACATGTCCTCCCGAAATTTGGCCTAGATAAATCATGCTCATTACAAGGCCATAATAAAAAAAATATATCTCGCTAATCAATTTTGAATGTGGAACACATATACATATCATGTAGACTCATTCTGTATATATTTGAAAAGAAAGCTTCAACATCATGTTTAATCTCCCCATAGGATCCATTAGTGTTTGGGATCATTTTGAAAACACATTTACTGGTAATTTTAGAAAATAGTCTACTCTAGTTGCACTTTTGAAAGAACTAATATATATATATATATATATATATATATA
This sequence comes from Pinus albicaulis, assembly GCA_034641835.2. Classification (NCBI taxonomy): domain Eukaryota; kingdom Viridiplantae; phylum Streptophyta; class Pinopsida; order Pinales; family Pinaceae; genus Pinus; species Pinus albicaulis. The sequence continues at coordinate 765,398,028 of CM076570.1, forward strand.
TATATATATAATTAATTAATTAATTTTAGCACATTTTTCCCCTATTGAAGAAGTAGTAGTTGAAGATTATACTTATTCTTTGCATCCATCTATTGCATGCTTGTTAAGGGAGTTGGTAAAAACACTCTCGTAGACAATTTTGATGCAACCAAGGATATGGAAAAGGAGAAGTTAAGCTTAGTATAAAATCTAAGAATGAATAATTTAATACCACTCTTAAACATTTCACCTATTCCCAAACCACCCTTTAAAACAAATATCATGATTTAGGATAAATCCCCTTAGACATGGAGAGTGTATTAATTTTTGTTAAGAAATTATCAAACAAGATCGTGGATCTTAAAAATAACATTGGACAAGGTACCTCTAAAGCAAGAACTTTCATATCTTTCTATGGGAAAGCTATCACCTCTCCAAAACTATATGAAGAGGTTAACTTGAATTTAGAGGAGGTAGGGATTGATAATTATTGCACCTATCATTATGCAAATCATTACGAAAATACATGTACTTAACGACTACATTTTATGAAGTTGGTAGCAAATTAGCTTTTGGATCAACAAAAACAAGTTGAAACACCCTCCAAGAGGTTGAAAATGGGGAAATAGTGTAAGAGGTAGAAGCAAAAATTTGGGGGGGAATTCCTCCAAAGATAATTTTTTGAAAAAAAATCCTTGTAAATAATCACAATTTCTTAGTCAATTTGGATTGCTTATCAAAATTTGATGGTATAAATTATGTTAGGGTTTTTTTTCCCTAGAACGAAACCCTATTTTTTTTAGGCTTTTGTATTGCAACTATGTATTATTGAGAGAACATTGCAACTGAGAGAGAAGATACTATGAGATAATGAAGAATAGGTTGCAGTAGATGTTTTGTGGGTTGTATCCATTAATTTTTGTAGACAAAGCAAAAGGAAGAATTAGCTATTTCTCCATGGGCGTAGCCTAAAATGGGTGACACACATATATTGATGTCTCTTTTGTATTTTTTTATTCTCTCTCTCTCTCTCTCTCTCTCTCTCTCTCTCTATATATATATATATATATATATATATATATATATATATATATAAGGTTGGTAGGACCTGTCTTTTCATTATCTTGCAAAAGCAAGCAGGTTACATCTAGATGCTAAATGGTCAGGTGGCCTCAACTTGCCCTAAGAGAAACTAGGTCTGTTGGCCACCTAACAAAATGATAAGCCATCCAAAAACAAAATACAATAAGTCTATCCATCCATGCTAAAAAAGTTTGATTGTCCTTATGCTGCCTAACATCTAGTTATATATAAACATATTGAAAGTACTAAAAAGACATAAATTGTTGCATACAATAACAATCAAAATAAGAGGTGATACACCAGACTACTCATCACCAATTGAATCAACCAGAGTCGGATCCTTTGCACTTGACCCGGGAAGTTCAGATTGCAGAATGCAAGGGATATGCTTTTCTATGCAGTTGAGACGACCATTTTTCTTATGTAGTTGGAATTTAAATTGTTGAAAATCCTAACTATAATATGGGAATGTCTGAAAGGACATGATCGAGCCTAAAGGTATATGTCCCATGGCTTTAACCAAGAGGCTCTTCATCATCCAATACAAATGAATTGTTTTTTTTTTATACTGAGAATTTCATCCTTGAGAGTACCTAGGGTCAAGCACCATGGTCTTCCATTCATCCAAGTAGATGTCCAATAATTCAACTTTCTCGTTTAGTTTTGCTTCCCATTGTGCTATGAGTTGACGAACTGGGGCAGAGATTGCATGATATGTAGCAATTGCTTCATCAATAATATGGGAGGTGGAATTAAGCACATAGGTTTTACCAGTAGAGGTGTTGGGTGTACTAAACTCTGTGGCAGCTTGGGCTGCTTCCCGCGACCACGAGAACCTCGGGTGGTCTTTCCTTTCCCCAAAGCAGTGTGATCCATTGTGTTGGACTGATGGAGAAAACAAAGGAACTTTAAACCAATAGGATTAAAACCAGTAGGCCGACCCAAGGCAAGTCGATACCCAGGAGAAGAGTGCTTCCAAGGGCCGCACCTAACTAGGAGACCTGCCAAGGTAACCAAGTGTCAGAGCCACAACCCATCACCTTTTGCATCATAGGAACCCGAAATAGAAGTATTCCCATGACCCATAAAATTGAGTCTAAATATACTCAGAGAAGATGAGGGTATAACTATAAACCAAACCATATCCATCCTGAAACCTTGAGAATTCAGGGCCGAGACCACAAATTTCCAAAAGAGGAGCAAAGCTAGTGCGCTAGTTATAGAAATAGAGAGACCAGTAGCGGACCATAAGCCTTACAAATAAAATACCCATGTGGGCCAATATAATTCCAAAGAACACAAACACTGAAATATAAAAAATGAGAAAGCCTTCAAATAGTTCTGGAACAATAGTAAAAGGTTCTAGGGAATACACTTTCCAAACCAACCTATTCAATGTGCATCCTTCTTCTAGTAAACCCACAGACAAGTATAACAAGCCATGAAAAATATACAGATGATAAGACCAAGAATATACCCAAGACAGATCATGACATGTAATCATTTTAAATGAACCAGAGCCCCATGAAATACATCAATGGATTCCTTTCCCAGGCGTTCAATCTTCTCAGACTCAACCGAATGCAAACAAGAATCGCTAACATGAAACTTACCAATTTTACCAGCGAAAAGGATGGGAAATTGCATCCTATTAGTGTTTTTTCCACCTTCCTTAATGAAATTCATTGCGAACATGTGTGAGGTGACCCCTCCATGTCCCTTGTGCATGTGGAGGGTGGCGGAGGATCACCTTGGCATCCACATAATATCCATCAAATGGTGGCGTGACTAGAACCTTCTAGCTCGTACCCCAATCAGGGATGTGGTTCTGTCTCTTGGTAGGATTGTTGCCTTTCCCTAATGTATTGCTCCAAAATTTCATTTAGGGGATTCAAATCGATCTCCAGGGGTTGGGGTGGCCAAGCCATCTCTATGGATCTTCCCGCATGAGAGTAACCCCAATTCACTAGAAAATCTATAGCTTTGTTTCCTTCTCTCTGCACATGGGAAGTAAGGATATAATCGAAGTTGGGAAGGAGCTTGCCTACTTCCTGCACTAATCAAGCAATATGCCAGCTATGGCTGAGATTTTCCCATCTTGCTTCCTCGTTCAACTTTTTGATGATTTCTATCATCAGTTTTGAATCTCCTTCAATCATTAGCTTCTTGTATCCAATTCTAATGGCTATTAGGAGGGTGTTATTATATATTTTATTTTCACGTTCATTTTGATTTTATGTCTATGATATTATTCCTATAATTTTGATGGATCTAAGTCACAGAAAGGTGCATGAGTTGGTTATATTTATTTTATCTACAACAGAAAAAAAATGCCAACTTATATGTTGTAATATTGAATTGAAATGCACCAATAACAATGCAAAGTACGAGGTTTTAAGTCAAGGCATAAGAAAGTCAATTGATTTAAAGGTGAAACACTTTAGTTTTTGGTGATTCAAAGATAATTGTGAGGGAAATAAAAACATTCCATTCATTTCTTATTGCTTCATTTGAAAAACTGCCACCTTGAAGTATGGAAGTTATTTGATGCATTCAATGCTTTTAATATTAGTTTTATTCCTCAATTTAATGACATTGATAGATTGGCTAAGATTGCTTCAAAGCTAACTCCAATAAACGATGGGTTTTATAATAAATAAGATTTTAGCCCATCAATCCCTATTAACATTACTAATTGAAGGTTTTTAAATGATGATCCATATATTTTCCAGTTTCTAACCAATGTAGATACCTAGTGAATACTCAAAATCCTTACAGAATGACCAACATGGAATGAAATATATTAAGGATAATTATATTCCAAAGAATATATTAACTTTTTAGAAGTTGTATTGCCTATATATTAGATTTAGAGGACCTACAAATGTGAATATCAATAACTCTTCTACGAATTTTGAATGTTTAGTTTTGGTATATTGGAAGGCCCACGAGTATTAATCTTGGAACATTTTGTTCACCAATAGAAAGACAAGTATATGTTAACTTATTCACACACACACACACGCACGCGCATGTGTGTGATGATTTAAACTATTGTGATACAAGAATTATACATGTCATTCTGTTGAAGGAATGACTCAAATCATTCAAATAGATTATGAGGAAAGTGCATCCAATGTTAGAACTATCGGTCCAAAAGGGTTTGAATAAAATTCTAGATGCTAATATTATTTTCAAAGTTAGATGTTTTGAATGGTTAGTAAATATGGTTCTAATTAGAAAAAAATAAGGATAAATCAAATTGCGTGTAGACTTATAAAATCCAAATAGATATTCAAATAAATACAACTTTGTTGTTGCTCCCATGAATTGAATTAGCCAACTAGTATCGGGTTTACAAACATTTTCACTTCTAGATTGTTTCTCTAGTTATAATCAAGTATAAACGGTAAACACATATATGATTAAATGTTGGAAATACTGAGAGGTGGGGGGGTGAATCAATATTACTTTCAATTAGAGCATTAGTTAATCTTCAATTATTATCAGTGTTTGTACAATGATAGCAGCAAACAAGAGGAACACAAATGCACACAATTTTTAAGGTGGAAACCCACTCCGGAACAAAAAACACCTAATGATTTTCTAATAATTCTTTAATATTCAACTCCAATTGAAAATAAAGCTCCAACTTCCTAGAATCTAGAAAAGCATTCTTCTCCAGCTCCCACTGGATGGACGCTCCAACGCCCGAGATTATTCAGTAGTCAACTGAATGGATGCTCCAACACCCAATGAGCTACAACTCACCCTAGCACCACCCTACTACCCTATAGAAGAATAAAAGAAGAATGAACTCCCGTACCAGGGAAAATGGTCCGCATTACAATGATATATAATGATGTAGAAGAAGAAGATATACTAGACCATAACCCCAACTTTGACACAACCACCTAATGATGATCCTAGACCTCCCAACATTGCCTCTTCAACCCTTGGCAGATAGACACTAGTACAATTGCACAATAATGTATTTACAATGACTTAGTACAAAGATACCTTTACAATGATTGTATGCAGTGCTGCCCACTTGAAGACTTCATATGATGAACTTATTGCTGCTGTTATGCACCTTGGTTTATGATCTTGTCATGCTACCCTCTGCTGCACCTTGATTTGATTTTCTACCGTAGAAAGTTTGGTCCTTTGCAACCCTTGGCAACACATGATCTAGCTTTTTCTTGCCTTCTAGGAGCTCGATATTGAATCTGGTGTATCTCTGTTATTTCAGATCCTCAATATCTAATTTTAGATCCTATAGTAGTCCTCCGAGTCATATTTCCAATGCCATAGTTCTGACCCAATTTGGATTCTTCAAGAGATATTTATACCCAATCTCTCACAATGCCCTAACTATGGACTGTTTCAGCAGATCGCACTTGTACGGCGTGCCACGTGTCACTGTTTCTTCATTTGGCTCTAAAATTGATAGAGAGAAAACTAAAGACCGTGAAATATCTTCCACTTTTTACAGAATTCCAATCCAATACTCAGAGAGAGAGTTATGACGATTTTACCAAGGTCACTTCTTTGAGATGAATTTCAGGAGCCTGCAAAAACCCTGAATTCCACAGATCATATCTCCAAAAATATTGTGCACCTTGATCTGAAATTTTTACAGTAGCTTCCTTAGGATTTAGGCTTCGCCTCATAAAAAATTCAGCTTCTGAGCCTTCTTAGAAAAAAAATTAGAGCGAAAATTCCACGTTGACATGTTTCAGATGGCGAAATCCCTTGCCTAAGGAGGAAATGAAGATCACAATTTATATAAATGATTAAGTTGAGAAGGGCTTCAACAAGTGAACGTGGGAGGGATTTTAGGAGCTTAAAAAAGATTAATTATGACTTTTCAATGATGCATGCCCCAACCCCATGGGGTTTTAGCCCACTAACTGGGGTACAAACTTCAAACATGAATATCTCTCAAACCGTGAAGAATTACATGGCGTGCCATATATCAACGGGAACATCTCGACAAGTAGAAACCATCAAAAGCATTATTTACCCAGACTATATTAATTTGGTAGGTCAAAAATCCCATGCAATATTGGGTTAGCCCCTAGTGCTGCTTGGGTTGACATCAATGACAACCGCTGATCAACATTAAAACCACATTTCATACAAAATGGTGATTGTTAATCTATTGTCAAATGCCTTTTGGATTTGATCAAATATAAAGCTACTTTTCAATGAGCCATGTACATAGGCTTTATGGGGATTATAAATCAAATTGCAATGGTTTACCTTGATGGTGTAACAATCTATAAAAAAAAGGTTGACCACAAGCAACATCTAAAATAGAATTTTGAAAGATGTCAAGATTATGGCATTTATCTTAATTGAAAAATAGCATCTTCATAATTTCAAAAGGAAAACTTCTTGAACACAATATTTTGAGAGATGGGATTTTGATTAATCTAGAAAGAACAAAATCTATCGCTTAAATTCCCATTCCCATTAGCAAGAATTCAATGCAATCTTTCCATGGAAAAATAAACTTTGTTAGAAGGTTTATACCACACTTTATTGAAACCATCAATCTTTTACAAAAAATATTAAGAACGTTGTTTTTTTCCAAATGTATGTTTGTTGAGAATGAAGCCTTCAAATAATCAAACATGCAATTATGGTAGATCCAACATAACATATCCCATCATTTTAGCATAAATATTTTGTTATATACATTTGCATTTGGTCATTCCTTTGTATTATTGCTCACACAAAATAATAAGCAACGAGATGAACACCCAATTTCATTTTTGAGCACTAGTCTACAGGGTGAATTAAATTATCCTACCACTGATAAACAAGGCTTTGTAGTGTTTAAAAAAGTTAAGCAAATGGATATTTATTTATTCAAAAAATTGTGTGAAAGGAGAGGAAAATAGATGGCTTCCATACAAGAATATGATTTGGAATTTAAACCTGCAAAAATAGTTAAGGTCAAGGTTTATGTAAACTAGTAGAAAAAGCACTAGATGTAGTTGACTTGCTTGAGGAATATTGGGAAATATGAAATGTTTTTTTGTGCTCGAGAAGTCGTGTTCATTCTAACTATAGTGGACTCTTGGTACACCAATTTGAAACATTTCTTACAAATTGGTGAGAGTTCAAGAAACTAGGATAAGAAGAAAAGGAGAGCACTAAGGCTCAAATAAACTTAGTACTATGTTTCAAATGATGTTCTATTTGATACAATGGGTTATTATTAATATGCGTACAAAAATAAGATGTTCACCATGTTCTCAAGAGATTGCATGATAACCAATTGGAGGATATTTTTATAGTGAAACAATAACACACAAGATCTTGAGAGCTATATATTATTAGCCAACATTGTTTATAGATACTCATTCATATGCCCAAAGGTTAAAATTTTGACAAACTTGTGTTGGACGAGAGAATAATCTTGCTATCCCATTGTATCCTACGAAAATTGATGAACCATTTTAGCAATGGGGTGTAGATATTATAAGCGATATAAATCCAAATTCTTTAGAACAACACAAATACATATTAACAACTACAAACTATTTCACAAGATGGACATAAGAAATCATGTTAATCAAATTCAATGAAGTAATTTTCTTCAAGTTTAGTAAACAATCATTGATTACTGGGTTTTGGGTTCTTTCTATTCATGTTTTGATAATGCTACATGTTTCTCCTCTTTGAAATTGACAAACATTGATTTAGAAAATGAAATATTTTTGAGGCATTCAACCAATTATTACCTCTAAGGTAATGATATTATTAAGTCCACAAATAATAACTTTATTGATATTTTAAGGAAATCACACAATGAGTTGATGAATGTTATACATGATAATGCAATTTCACCAAAAGATACTTGAGTAACCTCTCCCTACTTCCTTTCATATGGAATATAAGCCATATTACCTCCTAATGTGTTCTTACTCTCCTTCCAACTTACCCAAGCTACTCAGATGCAGAATTGACTAGTTATTCAAAGGCAATTTAATATCTTAATAAACCTAACCTCTATGCCTTTTTACAACTCTTGAATAATTAGGGAAGCACTTGAGATCAAGAAACACCACAAAAAATTCAATAGGGATGACGACTGTTATTTCCTAAATCTACCTTAGGCTGAAGGAAGGCAGAGTTTAGGGTAGCATCAAACCACGCTCAGTCTGGTAGCTAGCCCTACCAAATCAGGAGAGGGCGCTCTCTGGGTCAATGTCAACAAAAATAATCAATGGGGCTTGAGATGACTTGAAATAAAGGCTAATTTTAGGTTAGGTATATATGTAAAGAGTTTGATTTTGATTTTGGGGGTTTTTGTTGGAATCAAAGGGAAAGGCAGATTTTGGGTCCGGGAAATGATCAGTTTTGCAGAGAGCTGAATGGGGAAAGAAAGGCAATTGTTTTGATGCTTCGAATTGAATGAATGGATAGTTCAGACCGGTGAGGAGATGAATAGGGCAAGAGGCTTTCAAGAATCCTCTTCAAACAGATGAAAACATGGAAAATTAAACAAAACTGAAGGCAGAGCAAAGCAATCTAATGAATTCCACCTTTATCACTCATTTGTTTAATTTAAGAAGAAAGGAGAAGGGAAATGATACACATAAACATCAATGAACTTAAAATCACATAGAGAAACACACCATCAAAACACAGAGCCACATGGATCCCAAAGAGTGCTGCAAACCCTGGTCTATTCCTTTGCCAAAATTGCAAAGATGAAATGTACAACGAAGTGCCAAGCAATCCCAAGTGTCCAAACCTGAAAATGACTGAAGAACTACAAGATATAGACCAGCCTAACTCATCCCCATGCCTCTAGGGGTCGATCTCACCATTATAGGAGCTATTTCAACCATATCTAAACTAAGAATTGCAAAATAGGCAATGAAACAACTTGCCTCTATATGATAGGAAACTGATTCATTCACTTACATTTCAATTTTTGGTGAATGAATCTACTTGGATGAGTAAAAATGTGCCAAAATTACATCATAGTCATGAAATTACATCAAGTTACATCAGAAGTTACATGAAAAATTCAAACTAGCCAAAACTAGGCGAAAATCTGAGCTGTTGAGTGAAAAATAGGCCAAATTTCCCAATGCGTCGCGCCTGAAATCTCTATGAATAACGCCACTTTGAGACTAATTTTGAGGGCCTTCCCGAAGTCCAAATTGAGTGAAGGATAGCTCGTTGGAAATCTCTGCCTGTCTACTTTCCAACCCAAATGGAATTTCTGAATTTGGTTGCAATTTTCCCCTCCAAAAATACAATCTCACAACACTGCTTCCTGTGTGTGCGAAAAGTGGCAGAAAGGCCATTTTTAAGGTGTTTTTGACCCTTTAGGCAACCCAAAACTTGTCAAAATCCTTAGTTAATGGGTAGGAATGCATAATTTTTGATGAAAAATCCAGAAATGAAAAGTTTTCCTCCAAAGGAGTTGACAATTATAAGCGCGCGCCAAGTGGCGCTACGCGTCGGGCGGAAAAATCTGTGTTAAGGCCAAAAAATTCAAAATTGACAAAAAATTTCCCAAATTTCTTGAAATTTGGGCTGAATGTCCACCATCAAGCACTATGCTGTGCAAAAGAAGCTTCGGCCAAAATTTGGAGTCTATCATGCCTTTTGCGATGCTTTAGTGCCCTCTTTAGCCTTGCTTTCAGGATCTTGATCCTCGCTTTACAAACATGATTTTGCGCCCAATAATGGTTCTTCATGTGCCTGAGCATGTTACTTTCCTTTTCCAACAGCTTCTCAAGATGAATATTGACTCTCTCAAGCCAAGTCTCTCTATCAGCCTCAATCTCCCGCTCAATGGGTGTCATCTCTGTTACACAACAATTTGTCACCGTCCCTACAATCCCCATCCCGCACATTGGAGGGCTCATTCCGTGACCTGTGAGCAGAGACAAGACTTGAAAATACTTTCATTGCATCCCTCTGAAGATGAGCTTTCATTTCCCTGAAGACATCTCCTTGCAAAAAACCCTAAAAATAGCTCTTTTTCCATTGGCGCGGTTCCATAGTTCAGCCCTCGCGCCAAGGGGGCAAATCCTCCAAAGAGGGCGCGCCAATTGGCGCTCTGTCATAGAGCCACACCTGCGCCAACCATATTAAGAGGTGTTTTAAAAAAATAAAAGGTGGAAGTTTCATCCTAACAAATTCCTGGATTGATATCTATCTTGAGTTGGGTGGTTTGGCTACGGATTTCCATAGAGGGGAAGTGGTTTGCCACCTCTCATGGAAGCTTCCTTGATGATAGGGCCAATCCCATAATTATAGGGATCCCAACTTCCCTTCCTCCTTCTATAAAAGCTTGCCCATCTCCATAGCAAGCTAGTTCCAGAATCTCCAAGTTCCCAAGAGCTTTCATATCCTTATGCTGCAAGAGCCTTCTTGATTCCCTAAGGCCAAATCCAAGCAAGGAGACTATTGCCAAGTATCCGGAGAGAGAGGCTTGTCCCATCCTTGATAGGCTTTATCGAGACATGCTCTGCTGACGACCCGCCAAAGGAAAATTCGGCGTTGAAGCTTTGGTTGTATTCTTCTTTTTGACTCATTAATGTTAAGCGACTATTGGTTATGGTTCCACTCTTGTTCTTGATCATGTTCATGAGTTATGTCCTCTTCGACTGACATATAGTTGTATATACTGGATTTTATGCTTGCGTTTGTGTTGTTTCTTGCATGTGCAGGTGTCCAATCACGAAGATCGTGAGGATTGTGATCTGCCAGGGCAAAGGAACGGGAGCACCACCTCTTCTACAAACGACAGCGTTGGATTCCAGGTAGGCCTTCCTCGCAAGTCGGTTTATTTACGATTAGGAACCTGCACTGTAGCGTGTTTGATTGTTGCTAGACCCGATCTGGGCTAGTAGGGATCGCTTCTATCCACAGAGGGGATTTACCTCCTCAAAAATTTGGCAACTCCACTGGGGACTCAGCTTGTTGTTTGATTTGTAAACTATAGACGGAGCCTGAAGCACAGCCAGATAGCCTTCGAAACGCTTTTGCTCTGCATTAGCGGAGTAGATCAACGCTGCTTCAGTCAATCTCCGGTTTGGTTTACGGACTGAACAATTTGGATTTTTGTCTTCTCTTTTCGGTCAGCTTCTTGGCCTTGCTTGCTTGGTCAGCTCTTTGGGCTGGATTTTCCTGTTTTTTTTGGCTTTGTTTTAGCCTTGTCATCACTTGTCTGTGTCTGAGATTGCTGGTTTTTTATTTTTTCCATAGTAAACTCAGCTGGCGCGCTTTTCAGCGTGACAGTCGCACCCATTGGTGCAGGTTGTCCGTGTATCACCCGCGCCATTGCGTTTCTGGCGCTACTTTCAAGCTCACAGTCGCGCCAATCCTGTGAGCTATTAGGGTTTTCTATGTTTCATGCTTTCTGAGGCTGACTTGTGATTTTGATCTTGTTTTTTCGGCTGTTTGTGTGCACGGGAGCCTAGTTTGACTGGTTGGAACCTCCTTCCTTTGGTTGTTTTCCTATTTCTTTCGATTTTGCATACGAGCCCTAGGGCATCTAGGTGCCTTTGTGAGTCGAGCCGCCCTTGGGAGTTTTTGGTTTTTCGTTCGTTCAGTCGACTTTGGGATTGCTTCCTTGCATTCGTTTGACAATTATCTATCATCTTATTGCGCTTTTTGAGTGATTGATTTCATTTTCATTCGAATTTCGCTTTGCTTCGTTCTGGGCCTAGATTACACAGCTCATTGGTGTCTTTGGGACTTTCTTGGTTTAGAGAGACTTTTGGTCGATTTGAGATCTGATTGTTAGTGCCATTGAGTGAAATCTGCTTGTTTTGCTCTCTTAATATCATTTCTCAAATTGCTTCTCATTTGTTTTCAGTTTGTTTAGTGCATCTAGCTATCAACCATTGAAAAAAAAAATCTCTTTTGGTTTTGGTTGATTAGTGCAAATTGAAATCTTTTCGATTTTACTAGTAATTAGTGAATTTGAAAGAAATTTTTTTAGATTCATTAGTTGCATTAGAGATATCATTGATTGTCTTCTGATCATTTTGTTTGTGTAAAAGTCTCTCAACTCTTCTGTAGCTAGCTTTCATCGAACGAAATGATATACTGTGGCATGCAGTTTTGCATTTAGGAGATTTTTGAGACAGCACATTCGTTAGGGCCTGAAAACTGAAATGTAATTGAAGATCAACTTTAAAATCTACTCAATTTACACTAAGGCAACATTGAAATCTAACAAAACACATTTAGAGGTCTAGGCTAGAGACGTGTTCCGGCATCTTAAAACCTAGTAGCTGTTGTTCACCTCTTGGCTTTAGACAGCACTAGTACGGACTTGTGCTCCTCGTACCGTCGCGTATATAAAGGGAGACCCCTCTAGGTTTCGATCCTTTATCCATAGGAAGCCAAGTCTGCCACCCTATACCCGTGATACACCGGACACAGCATTCGGGGAGATTGCCTGCACGTACGGAAAGTCCTTGGTTGATTTCTCTTTCATTATTGAAACCAAGGTGTATATTGCAGTTCACGGTTATTTGGTACACCCTTTTGCCTAGTATTCCTAAGTAGTCATTTGATCTTTTCTGACTCCCTAAATTTGAAAGGATCACCAAGCGCTTGTCCTTTCACGCTTGTGTCAAATCTGAAAGAGATAGAGTCACCTTTTTGATCGTTTCTCGACTCTTAAAACATGAAACGGTGAAGTTTCTTATTTTTCAATGTGGTAAAAAATTAATCACCCACGATCACACGCCTTGTTAGATTCTTCTTGTTGACCGTTTGATTGTGTGTCTTGACTCTTTTTCAGCCCGTGTGTGTGTTTGATCTTTTTCTCTTGTCGTTACTACCACAGTGGCGGAACCCTCAGTTTCGTCTACTGGTAGTCCTTATACGGACGATTCATCAGAGGTTTCCCAATCCTCTGCTGAACCAAAACAGCCCGTTGTTTCCGAGTTTCCTAACGGGGGACCGGTTCTTTCTGAGCAACCCTTTGGGGGACCAGTTGAGTTCAATTTTCCCTTTTCTGACCCTGTGTCGGAATTGAGATTAGGAGCTGATTTCCTTTCTCTTACATCGGGTTCGCCTTTTATAGCTGTTGTCTTTCCTCCTAGTCCTCGCCGTCTATTGCAAAATCTAGCGGCAAGCTCAAACACGAGTGATTCTGGTGAGGAAATCCCAACGTCTGGTGAAGACTATCAGCTCTTCCCACGAAGATTATTTTCGGGAGACAACTCTGAAATAGCTGTCATGTCAACGTCCAGTCCCTCATTACCACTAGGGTACAGGTCCTTGGGTCAGATCATTTCCACCTCTGCCTCTATGGGAGTGTTAGCTCCTTCTCCGAGGCCAGCTGCTCCTTCACTGGGGGTGTCTCCTCAGACGCCCGTTACTTTTGTACCCGTTCGACCCACTGTCTGTGTGGCCGCCTCTACACCCGTTGTCACGGCACCCTCCGCTAGGGCTATGCCGTCTCCTGAAGATGATTATTTAGCGACTGCTATACCGGAGAACATCTCTCCGGAGGAGTATCGGTTGTCCCTGCAACAGCCGAACCCCGAGGTTGGACCATCCTCCCAAGATCCCAACCGCTCTTACTTTTCGCACTATGCACAGGATGGTACACCCGTGTATGCTTTTCCAGGTCAGTATGATGAGCACGGGGACATTTTGTGTCTACCCGCTCCTGAGGCTTACCTCCATGCTCAAGGTTTACCTTATAACCAGGCTTATAACCCGCAAGGGCAACCTTTCCAAGGCCAACCTTCGGGCCAACCTGGCTATCCTTATGACCCACAGGGGCAGCCCATGCAAGGCTATCCTGTAGGCCAACAAGGGCCATCGTACGGTCCGCAAGGACAGTATTATAGCCCTTCCGGTCAACCTGTGCAGCCTCAGCCGGGGTACCAACCGGAACCGGTCTAAGGTCCTGGGGGGAAAATCCAGCCTTCTCAACCTATGCAACCATAGTATCCTGTTGTTTCTAACGTTGCATATCAGCCGGGACCATCCTATGGTTCTGCTCCAGGTCAAACCGGTTACCAACAATCACCTGGCCCTATTCCTCCACCAGGCCAACCGGCCCATCCGGTACAACCCGGTGTTCCGCCTCCAGGCCAACCGACCCATCCGGTACAACCTGGGGCTCCTTTACAGCCAGGTCAACCTGTGCAACCAGCGCAACCTTTCTATCCGGGTCAACCTGTTCACCCAGGGCAGCCCGCTCATTCCATTAACCCTGCCCAACAGCTGATTCATTCGATGCCGCAGCCAAATCAACAGCTGCGCCCTAGTTATCAGGCTCCACAGGGTTCCACCTATCAGCAGCCGACTCATCCTCAGGGCAGTTATTATCCTCATGGTCAATCTCAACCAAATTATAATCAGCCCCGAGGCTCTCAGTATTATCCTCCTCCACCCGGTTCTACCTATACTCAGCAGCCAAATCCAAATGCTGCTTACACTGGGCCAACACATAATCAGGGTCCGTACTCTGGTTATCAAGGCCCACACACTGGTTACCAGCAGCCAAATCAATCTGGTTATACGACCTACACCCCCTACGGTTAGAATCCTACGGGATAGAACCTGTGGGGGCAAGGATATTCACAACCATTGTGGAGTACAGGTACCGGTCCTCATCCAGGGCCTGGCATGCCGGTTAATCCGCCATTGCCGTTCCTGGCCACCTTGGAGTTGCCGGATGTTTCAAAACTAACCAATGATCCGATTTTGCATAATCCGTATTGGCCTCCGGTTCCTACCAAGATACCAGGTGATTGCCCCAAGTTTGAGGGTAAAGCTGGAGAGGACCCCCAAGCGCATGTGATGACGTATCATTTTTGGTGTTCGTCTAACTCTTGGGTCGATGATTCAATTCGTCTGTGCCTCTTCCAGCGCACTTTGACTAGAGCTGCTGCTAAGTGGTACATAGAGTTATCCCGTGGCATCTTCCGAGATTTCAATTCCTTAGCCATGGCTTTTCTGACGCATTTTCAGTTACCGGTTCGCTATGAAGCCGGGACGCACCTCCTGACTTCTCTGAAGCAGGATAAAGCCACTCAAATTTATGATCACATTCATGAGTGGCGGCGCCATCGTAGACTGATCAAGTTTCATATACCTGATCAGATACTAACTCACTGGTTCACCACCTCCTTCGTGAATAAAATCGCTCAAGATATTGCGATGGGAGCGTGTGTGACGGAGGAACAAGCCATTGCACGTGCCCAATATCTGGATCTTGTATATTCTCAGTCCGGCACAATTTATGATATCTTGCTTGATGCTCCACAGTCCGGAACCTCTAAGGCCCCACCTACCCCCGCAGTGGATGGTGTCATTGGTTTCGTGTCTCAGAATTCGAAGAAATCTTCGAATGGGAAGCAAAAGTCTAATTCTTCCAACAATACTCCTACTAATCTTGCCCCGTCCGATTCTGGCAAAACCGTGGAGGTGAATGCCGTTCAGGCCAATCCTACGGAGAAAACCTCCAAAGGTAAAAATAAGGGCAAAGGTAAATCCAAATCCGACGCCCTGAGGCCAGAATCCAAATCTCGTATTGAGGATGGTTCTCAACGTAAACCGAAGTACCCCTGCGTCATTTGTGAAGGAGACCATTATACTAAGGATTATCCGCGACGATCCGAAGTTAGTCAACTTCTCAAAGGCTCCAAAGGGACTCCGACAGTTCTAAAAGAGCCATTCCCATCTCAGCAGACCCAGATGGTTGAACAACCATCACCATCTGCACCATTTGGGTCCCAAGTTTTCATGATGAATGGTGCTGCACCTATCTCTGTCGCTACGCGTTCGAAGGATTACAACGAATCGCGGCAGGCACCCGGGAAGGCAGTTGCGGATGGACCACCTCCCCCACCTGTCTTCGATTCATTGGAAATCGAGAAGCCTACTCCTGAACTTGTTGTGAAGCCACCTTCTAAAGGTGTTCTTCGAAGATCTTCTTATAATCCGAATGCTCGTGCCGCTCAACACTATAGTATTGTTGAGGATTTGGCACAAGCGCCTTCTGCTATTTCTGCACTAGAAGTTATTCAAATTTTTCCTTCGCAACGGAAGGCTTTACTGTCTGCAATCGGTGGTATTGATCCTGCTGATTCGAGTCTTCTCACCTTCGATCTAGAGAATTTCACTCCCCGACTTCCACATCAAATCGCTCTTGTTATTCAAGTCAGGATTAACGGTCTTAACATCCATAGGGCCGTCTTGGATGAAGGTGCCTCTACCTGCATCATGTCATCCACTTGCTGGAAGGCCATTGACTCTCCAGCCCTTTCGTCCTCTCCTAATGCCCTGGAGGCATTTGATGGTCAGGAATCTAAACCCCTGGGTGTTCTCGAGAGTTTAGCGATCACTTTACAGGGGAAGACAGTCAACGTAGAAGTAGAGGTGGTTGACGCCAGGCTCAACTACAATATACTTCTTGGCCACAGCTGGACTCATGCCATGCTCTGCGTGCCATCCACCGTCTTTCAACTTCTTAAGTTCCCTCACGAGGGCAAGATCGTCACGGTGGATCAGTTGTCCTTCTTCACCTCCACCTCCGAGAACAACGTTCCATACGTGGATCAGATTCCGAATCCCCCTGACAGTATAGGACCCGGTCTCTTCAAAGACCCCATCCTTATGGGTATTTTTCCCGCACCACCACCGCACACCGCTCAAGTTAACATGATTTCCAGGTCTGATGACCCCTGGCTCATCCCTACGCCTGAGCAGGTGTTTGAGTTTGGAGAATCAATGCCCTTGACTCCAGTAGAGATTCGCTACTGTGAAATTGTTGCCGCATCTCATCCTCCACCTCCTCAGCATGCTCCTTTGAGCATGGCTCTAGACGTCTACTCTCAATCCCCCTGGCTTGGTCAGGCCGATTCACCTGATCCTCTCAAAGAGACTTTTCCTTCCGATGAAGCCATCATTGAAACTATGTCTCTTGAGGATCTCCCTTGGGGCGATGGACATCATCGATCCTTCTTTATGCCTAGCCTTGGGGCAATGACAGATTATCTAGAGCGTTATGCATCTCAAGTTCCTACTCCTCCTCTCCAAACGCCCATCTTGACGCACGAGGTTTTTTCGGAGGGAAACCTGAGTAACATCACTCAAACCATCCCGATCAACATCTTCGTTAAACCGGGGATCGTTGAGAATATACACATGGGAGTGACTTGTTCTCCTGATGAGATTCAAGTCTATACTGATCTTTTTAAAGAATTCAGAGATGTGTTTGCCTGGTCCTACGAGGAAATGCCGGGGATTGATCCCAGTATCGTAGTGCAAGAGATTCCAACCTATCCTGGTGTGAAGCCCGTGCGGCAACGCTTACGCCCCATGCATCCTTAGAAAGCCGATGCAATCAAGGCAGAAGTTGAAAAAATTCTGAACGCGAGATTTATTTATCCCATCCCCCTCACAGAATTGGTTTCCAACATTGTCCCTGTTGATAAAAAGCAGGGTACTATTAGGGTCTGTGTTGATTACCGCGATATTAATCGCGCATGTCCGAAAGATAACTATCCCACTCCGTTCATAAACCAGATTATCGACGAATGTGCTGGAAGTGAGATTTATTCCTTGATGGACAGTTTCTCAGGGTATAATCAGATCAATATTGCACCTTAGGATCAACACAAGACTACATTCATCTGTCCGTGGGGTACTTTTGCGTATAAAAAGCTCCCGTTCGGCTTGAAGAACGCTGGAGCCACTTTTCAGCATGCGATGTCTTACGCTTTCCATGACATTCGCCACATCGTTCAGCCTTATCTGGATGACTTTCCAGCTCACTCAGCTAGGCGAGAGGATCACCCTGAACACCTCTGCCAGATCTTCCTTCAGTGTAGGCGCTACAATATTAGGCTTAGTCCTCATAAATGTGTCTTCTGCGTGGATTCTGGACATATTTTGGGATTCATAGTCTCCAAAGACGGAATTTTCCTTGACCCTTTAAAGGTCGAGGTTATCATCAACCTCCCATCACCCTCCTCGTTATATCAGTTGTAGATTCTGCAGGGAAAAGCGAACTTCCTTCGACGCTTTATCCCGAACTACGCCGAGGTGGCCAAAGGATTCACGCGCCTATTAAAGAAGACTGTTCCCTTCCATTGGGATGAAATTGCTCAACAATCCTTTGAGAAGCTGAAGACGTTACTCGTTAATGCTCCTTTGCTTCGTCCTCCGGACTATCGTCATGATTTCACTTTGTATCTCACCGCCGCGTTTAGCACCATAGCTATGGTTCTGGTGCAGGATGATGATGATGGTAATGAACATGTTGTTTATTATCTATCACGAAACCTTCTCGATACAGAAACGCGTTATGTTCATGTCGAGAAGTTGGCGTTAGCAGCAGTACACGCTGTGCAGCATTTTCACCATTACATCCTGTTGCGTACGATAACAGTGGTTTTGGATTGCAACCCCATGACATATATTCTCTCTAGACAATTACTGGGGGGAAAATACTCCAAATGGATCGTTATCCTGCAGGAGTTTGACTTAGAGTTCACCCCTGATAAGTAAACCAAATCACTTGTTTTCGTGGATCTTATATGCTCACTCCCGACAGAATCCACTCCTTCACACTCCGAGGATCATATCTCGGACGAAACTCTTTCCCTCATCAGTACTCGCGACCCTTGGTATGGCGACATAATTGTGTATCTTCAGACCTCCACATTTTGGTCTGAGTTGACTAAAGATGCCCGACGTCGAATTCGGCATCAGTCTCAACCCTACCGCATCGTAGGAGATACCTTATACCGTGTTGGAGTAGATTCGGTGCTCCATCGGTGCCTAACCTTGGAAGAGGTTGAAAGGGTTCTAAATGACTGCCACAGTGGCACCTGTGGTGGACATATGTCCGGATATGCTACTGCCCAGAAAATTCTGCGAGAAGGTTACTTCTGGCCGTCCATATTCAAAGATTGTATCGTTGCAGTCCGTAAATGTCACGCGTGCCAAGTGTTTCAGCACAAGATGCGCGCGCCGCCTCTCCCTTTGCATCCTGTTATTACCGTCGGCCCTTTTGCGAAATGGGGCATGGATTTTATGACGTGTAACCCTCATTCGGCCGGGGGGCATGCGTATATAATTGTCGCTGTTGACTACTTCACTAAGTGGGCCGAAGCGATGCCTACACTAGTTTCCGACAGTAAGACAGCTGCCCAATTCATATTCAACCATCTCATTGCACGTTTCGGGGTCCCGCAAGCCATCATTACTGACCACGGTACTCATTTCTGAGATTATATGATGGCCGAGCTAACTTCAAAGTTGGGCTTACGCCACGATAGCTCAACGCCATATTACCCTCAGTCAAATGGCCAGGTTGAAGCAGTGAACAAGGTTCTGGTCACTATGCTTCAACGAACAGTTGGTATCCACAAATCCAATTGGCACCTCCAACTATTCTCAGCTCTATGGGCATACCGGACGTCTGCAAAGAGTGCAACTGATTCACACCATTTCAATTGGTGTATGGTCTGGAAGCAACTCTTCCGGTTGAATGTGAGATTCCTTCGTTGAAATTAGCTGTGGAACTTCTACCCGACACCTCTGCTGAGGAAGAGCATCTTTTGTATCTGGAACGGTTAGATGAAAACCGCCGTTTAGCTGCTTTAGTGATTGAAGCACAAAAGAAGCGGGTCAAAGCTCACTTCGATCAATCGATTTATCCTCGTTCCTTTGTCGAAGGGGACCTCGTCCTCCTGTACGATCAAGCACATGACAAGCTTGGGGCTGGCAAGTTCCAACCTATGTGGCATGGGCCCTACATAGTAAAATGCGTTTTGAAGAATGGGGCTTATGAGCTTATAGATTATGAAGGAGTTCCGCTGGCACAGCCCAGGAATGGGCTGTACCTGAAAAAATACTACGCTTAAAGTCATTTTTGGTGCGGTGTGTGTACATAAGTGTGTGATTTTCATTTGTGTGCATGTGTGGTGTGGTGTACGATGTAAGCATCTTTCTGCTGATCGGGTCTTCCTGATTGTGTAGATGTCTATTCTTCCATTTGTTGGTTTCGCGGATGGTGCCTCCCGCAGTACCAGGAACCTGTCTTTGGTGGCCTGGGTAATCTATGATCCTGCTGGTGAGTTGGTCAACCTGCAAGGTGTGTGTTTGGGACGTACTACAAATAAAATCGCAGAATATAGTGATGTATTAGAATTATTAACCGAGGCTGTAAACCTTGGAATCCGTGAATTGCTTGTGTATCTAGACTCACAACTTGTAGTATTACAACTGAACGGTCATTATTCGGTCAGAAACCCATCCATTTTACGTCTGTATCTGCGTATTCGTTTACTGGAAAGAAATTTTGACTATATTACAGATCAACATATACCCAGGCATATGAATACATTAACAGATGCATTAGCTAATTTGGCGTTAGATAGACATTTGCGCAATTTGTAAATCATCATCACATGTAAAAGGAAAATCCATCGAGAAATAGATATGTATATATATAGATATCAAAATGTTTACATAGTGTGCGTCGCATAGAATCAAAAAATATATATTTTCGTCTTAATACATCCGGAGACGACATGTCTCTCAAAAAATATCCATGATAAAAGCCCTAGGAGTCTAATCCGCATGGTGCTCATGATAACAAGTGACTGCATGCACTAAGCATCTCAGAAGTCGGTGAAGGCGACCAGGCACACCCACCGTATGTCTCTGGTACGCCATCGATACATCTGCCAGCTAGGCGTAGTCTGGGATCCCTCGGGCAATGCCCTCGAGATTCTGGATTAACTCCCCCCCCTCTGCACCCTCTGCCTGAGGATCAGGTGCGGGAAGAGTCCTCCGCGCGATAGGAGACATACCGGCTGGTCTCTCTAGGCCCACGTCTGCATACATCTAAAATGTGTCAAGATGGATATGTATTAACAAAAAATCATAAAACATAAAAATAAAAAAGAGAAGAGGTCATACCCAACTCCTCATCCCAATCATCTCCTTCCGGCAGTGGGAGATCTGGGTCTCCAGTGAAATCAGTTCCTGCATATGGCCAGTCTTCCACTACGATCAACTGATGTTGCAACCACCCAAAAAATGCCGGCCTCCACGACATCTGTTGGCCTCCTCCAGCTCTGGGCATCAGTGCTGCCCAGCGAGCCATTCTTGGCTCTCGTGGAATCGGCTCAGCTACTATGGCCCCTTGGCCCTGGAAGATTGGTAATTGTTCCAGAATGAACGATACCAGGATGGAACCATAGCCGAACTGTTTCAGTTTGGCCTGCTTGCACTTCGTGAGCTGTCTCTTCATGTTTATCGTCACTGCTGTGGCCCAGTCAAACAATAGGGGAGTCATACACTCTGAGGCTAAAAAAAGTTGGGCCTTTGTGGCCTCGTGCGGTGCCTGCAACCCCACAGCCCGCGTGATGGTATGCAGCACCACTCTCAATGCCAGATCAGGAATGGTGTGGATGTCCACCTTTCCACTTCCTGATCCCAGTTGTGCCCCTCGGCACACTCGTGCCATCACTTGCTCCATTTTCTCACCAGACGGTCTGCTCCCTGTCAATATGGGTACTGGACCTCTGCTTGATCGTCTGGTTATGAAGTACACGTCAGCAACCTCCAGTTCTAACACTTGATCCCGCAACTTGAATACTTGTTCATCTGCGTCCCACATATTGATCAAGTACTGTAGAAGCTCAGGCTGAGCTCGTAAACAAGGCGTCAGGAAGAAATTTTTTAGCCCAAAGTTCTTGAGGGCGTTCATGCAAGTTTCATTTTCCATGGCTTGTTCATCCTCTTCACCGTGCTCTCTCTCTTTCCACTCAATCACCATTTTTCTCGGTTTCCTGCATCAACATGATCACAAACCCTTAATTAGATCTCTAATGAGCTTCAAAATTCATCCAAATTGATTAAAATCTTGAATTTGGCGCGGCTGTTTCCTGAACAGTTGTGCCAGTCGGCGCGATCCCTTTGCATATAAAATCCTATTGGCGCGGGTTCGTGCCCGATACCCACGCCAATGAGCGGAGCCCTAAAAATTTAAAAAGTTGCCACAGAAATCTAATGCATGATGGAAAACTATTAAAAAACGGATTGAAATGGAGTACAAAGAAGCGCCTCTTACCTGGAACTGACAGAACTATGAATGGTAGCCCGGATCAGTCGCAATCGCTGTCAGAAGTTCGCACACAAACTGGACCACTGCTGCTCTTCGGTAAGGTAAAAAGTAAAAAGTAATTTTATTTTTACCATTTGACATATTTATAACTTTTTGAATTCAAAATAGGTCTTGAAAGTTATTTTTCTGAATATTTTAATATATTTTGTCGAAAATGGGTTTTACACTTGCCTTTTTGTGCAGCAACAGGTCTTTTACGCAACTGAAACGGTGAAACGAGTTGTATTTTATACTTTTTCGGACTCGGTAAATACATGAAAAAGTCACTCTGGAGTCATCTTTCAGCTCTTTTCTGACTCTCTAAACATGAAAAGATTGCCGAGGCCCTTGTCGTTTCGATCTCGTTAAAGTGGACACGAACTGAAATCTACCCAGTATACGTTTACCCCTTTTTCGGGCTGGGATGGATTATTTACGAAAAAGGAATACGCTAGCCTATCGCGACTAGGAGGTTTTCTCGGATATTGTTTTCTACCTTTTCGGGTCCGAGGAACTATCTACGAAAAGGGACCGCTGGAGTTTACTTTTCTGCTGTCTTTTCAAACTCTCTAAATATGAAAAGACGCCGAGTTCTTCCTTTGTCAGATTCGTTAAACCCTGATGACATTGGATTCAGTCGGAATGACGTTCTCCGAGTTTCTCCTTCCTAGGGCTAGATAAATGTACTAGGATGGATTCGCCCGGAGGGCGGACTTATATTACAAGCATATGCTATCCCCTTCAAGCTTTTTATCAAAAATAATTGGGGTACTCGCCAGAAATGGTGGGGGAAAATGGAACCAGCATCATTGTCGTGTCGGCAGTATGTCGCTCTTGAACATGGCACTTGTCTGCATTCGTGTCGGGTTGGGGACATCTCATCTCGTTCTTTACTTGCCTCCGTGGGTTTGGATAATCCCTTTTGACCTCTCCTCTGCTCATTGCCTCGTCACCATGACCTCTGATCCGTTGATGTCAAATACTGCCAAGTCCACTGTCGTGCCGTTTATATGTTCAAGAGAAGTTGACCTCTGCAAAGTACCAACCTCCCTCTGATTCTCTTTTGATTGTGATTCACAAAAAAAACATCATGTTCCTCTGTCTCGTGTTGATGATGTGGGAAACATTATGGCCCACCTTCGATCAAGGTCACTTCCTGTCGACTTCAGCTCATTATCCGGGAAGCTGATCTAGAGAATCCTTTATGGTACCTTGGAGCCTGCATGCCTCAATGGCAGGTTCGTTGCATTCGACGTGAGGTTTTCATCATTGGCCTCTGATCGAGTGATTCTACGAGTGTTCAACACCATCTCATTGATTCGCACGCCATAGATTGTACCTATAGTACCTTGAGAGCCATTGTGATTATTGGTGGTTCCTCTCGCATCTGTTAACAACTTTCATCATTGGCTAGTAATCAGATGATGTTCTTGCATGTTCGACTTCAGCTCACACATTCGCATGCTTGAACTTGTACTTTGTTCGGGTCGAGATGGAGCGCAAGACCCTGGATTGTGTATGTTGTAATCCAGGCTGCGATATTGTGTATTATTATGATTATTTACATGACTCACTGATTGGATGGCTGTGACCATACCTGAGTCTATTTATTAATCCTCACTGGATGGCTGCGTCCATGCCTTGGATCTAAATTATTGTAAACTCTGTTATGGATGGCTGCGCCCATACCACGTATATATATCATGTATCCGAGACATCAGTTGTACTTCGCTCTGCAGGATTTTCGATGGCAGTGTTTTCAGTCGGCATGTTCTCGTAAAGCATTTCACCCCCCCCCTCTCTCTTTCGGGCCTCATGCTTTAGGGGGCATCTGTTACACAACAATTTGTCACCGTCCCTACAATCCCCATCCCGCACATTGGAGGGCTCATTCCGTGACCTGTGAGCAGAGACAAGACTTGAAAATACTTTCATTGCATCCCTTTGAAGATGAGCTTTCATTGCCCTGAAGACATCTCCTTGCAAAAAATCCTAAAAATAGCTCTTTTTCCATTGGCGTGGTTCCATAGTTTAGCCCTCGCACCAAGGGGGAAAATCCTCCAAAGAGGGCGCACCAATTGGCGCTCTGTGATAGAGCCGCACCCCCGCCAACCATATTAAGAGGTGTTTTTAAAAAATAAAAGGCGGAAGTTTCATCCTAACAAATTCTTGGACTGATATCTATCTTGAGTTGGGTGGTTTGGCTATGGATTTCCATAGAGGGGAAGTGGTTTGCCACCTCTCATGGAAGCTTCCTTGATGATAGGGCCAATCCCATAATTATAGGGATCCCAACTTCCCTTCCTCCTTCTATAAAAGCTTGCTCAGATCCATGGCAAGCTAATCTCCAAGTTCCCAAGAGCTTTCACATCCTTATGCTGCAAGAGCCTTCTTGATTCCCTTAAGGCCAAATCCAAGCAAGGAGACTATTTCCAAGTATTGGGAGAGAGAGGCTTGTCCCATCCTTGACAGGCTTTATCGAGACATGTTTTGCTGACGACCTGCCAAAGGAGAATTCAACATCGAAGCTTTGGTTGTATTCTTCTTTTGACTCATTAATGTTAAGCGACTGGTTATGGTTCCACTCTTGTTCTTGATCATGTTCATGAGTTATGTCCTCTTACGTGACATATAGTTGTATATCTTGGATTTTATGCTTGCGTTTGTGTTGTTTCTTGCATGTGCAGGTGTCCGATCACAGAGATCGTGAGGATTGTGATCTGCCAGGGCAAAGGAACGGGAGCACCACCTCTTCTACAAACGACAGCGTTGGATTCCAGGTAGGCCTTCCTCGCAAGTCGGTTTATTTATGATTAGGAACCTTCACTGTAGCATGTTTGATTGTTGCTAGACCCGATCTGGGCTAGTAGGGACCGCCTCTGTCCGCAGAGGGGATTTACCTCCTCAACAATCTCTATTTGGCTTCTTTGGGCAGGTTGTCAGTTTTCACAGATGTTTTGCAACTCCATGATTGTTTGCTGATCTTCCAACTGTTTGTTTCACTGCTCTAGTTAATTTATGATCCATTGGGCTCTCTGCAATTTGACGGTCAATGTGTCAATCTCCGCCTTCTTCTCCTGAATAGTCTCTCTCAACTTTGAGCTTGGAGAGCTCAAATCCTCATCAATGAGTACAAAATCAGTATCCTGGCCTCCTGAAGGGCCCTCATCCCACATAGGCCTCTTACCTCTGTCCTGTACCTGTACCTGTGCTTCTGATGATGGCAACAAGACCCCTTCCACCCTAGGTGGAGATAATACTCGCCGGGCTGCTGCAAATAACACTTTGGTGCCTCTCTGATAAGTGATATACATCGGCACACTAGAAGTCTCTACCTCCTGGCCTCCATACTGATGTGAAGGTTCACCTGCATCATGGACAACCTCCGGAGGAACCTGAGGAGCTGTGAAGAAATCACGGGAAATGAAATCCTCCCATGAAATACCCTGCAATCCAAGCTAATGTACAACCACGATCTTGATGAGTGCATAGTGATAAATATTGTTGTACTGCTGCTCGGGAGTTTTCTTTTGCACAAGAGTGGTCATTCTCTCGATATTCCAGCACATCAAATGAGGTATGTTCATCATCCTCACTCTGGTGAAATGCATCAATAACCTGATGTGGTAGGCATACAGGCGTGAAAACCGGCCCTCACAACTGAAATATCTGATAATGAGTTTCATCAGAGGCACATAGGATTCCTTCAGGAACCAGAATGGGAACACCTTGTTGATTTGCCTCACAAAGCTAGGCCTGATGTAAGGTTCATAATGCACTCTGTCCACCTATTGTCTTTTGTTCCACTATTCACCCACATTCAGTATTCCGGTTGCTTGAGAAATAGTTTCCGGTGTCAAGGTGAAATTTACACCAGCAAGAGTTACCTGACCATCATGTAAATGAAATACAAAAAAATGAGCCAACTCCTGATGATGATGGATCCTAGCAATCATTTCACAATATTGATAGCATGTCTGTTCTCGAAAACATGCCATGGCAAGTGGGCAAACCTGCAATTGAGTCAATGAGGTGGGCTCTTCTCTCACATGTTTGCCACCTTTACGAGGCCTTCTAGGTGCATGTAGCTCAGTGGTAGAATCACTATCTCTGTCATATGATGTGTCAGTATCTGTCTCCATGATGTCCACGCAAGGTGTATGTTGGCTTATATGAGAGGAAAAGAGAATTTTGTGCTTTGTTTCAATTTCCAAATATATGTCAAAGGGGAGGGACTGTAGGAGAAATAGGGCAGTAGGAACAATGGACCTCAATCAAGTGATAACTCAAGTGTAGGGACAACCCATTAACTGTTTGGGAAAGTTGGGGTTTGGGAATTTCTTACAAGTGAGATGGGAAAGTGTAAATGATAGGGAATGAAATGACTTGGGATAGGGAAATGGGGCTTAGGAATGAGTGACTTGGGATATAAGGTAATAGGGGAGGGACTGTAATGATAGTATTAACAGTGAGAGGGAGGAATAACAAGAGGGGAATGAAGTATTTGGCACCAAAAATACTTTTAAAACTTTAATTTCAAAACCCTAAGGAGGCACTACAACAAGATGATAGGGTTTGAGCTTTGACATTCCAATTCTCATAATCCATTTTCGAACACTTGTAATTGGCAACCAAAGGGTCATATGAACTTACTTGAGTAGAAAAACCGAGTCAATTTAGAGTTTGTGGAAGCAATGTGAAAAATTTGGTTATCTACCCTGTGCGCCGCGACCACTGCCCAGTGCGTCGCGCTCCCTCTATGCGCCACGCTGGTTCAACAATACACAGTGCAAGGCGGCCCTATGCGCCGCGCCAGTTGCCCAGTACGTCGCGCAACCAATTTCGACACACATTCCACCCTCAAACAACTGCTTCGCTTCTCCATGATTTTTCTTGGCTTCACTCTTGTCTTTAGCATGCAAATGAATCTTTGAAACAATGAAAATATCTTTTATGGCAAAGATTTTAATTTTTGCTTCTTGAAAACCCACTTTTGTAATGTTTGAACTGTGACATTTTTTAAATAAACTCTGTTTTGCTTCCTTTTGATTTTTTGGACTGATGATGAGCTTCTGTCTCTTTTGTAGGGATAGCTGGCATGGGATTTTGGCAAAGGTGACCAGGGCTGCGCATGGAGTACTTTACAACTGAAGAAAATTTGAAAATTACATTGCATTTATTACAAAAGATGAAATAGATGATTTTTCTTCAAAACAGAGTTTTGAAGAAAAATCATTATCAAGCATTATTACGATGAAATTTTTGCACTGATACCTTATTTGATGCTTCCTCATGTGCCTGCTGGCCATTATTATGCATCTTGAGACCTAATTGAAAAAACCATAGACCTAATGAACTAAAACCCTAAAATGACTCTTTATTAGCCAGGAGACCAAAAATGACTGTAAATGATTTTGATGAATAGAAACGAACCAACAGGTACATGACATGAGGGATATGAGTGACAAGACCCTTCCGTCATATGATCCATGCTCCTAATGGAATGCAACTTGACTAAACTGAGTGAGACACCTAAAATGAAATGCAACAAGAGAAATTTGATCTCTGACGGAGGGATGAAGATACCGACTCTTCCTTCCATTAATTTGTTCTTCCTCCCACTCCCCCCCCGCCCCCATCTCTTCATATTCTCCTTTTCTTTCGTGTCCTTATTTTATCCCTTTTTATCCTAATTTTAACATTTTTTTTTTTTTTAAACTCTCATTTCATTTACTGATATCTTATTTTTATCTTTTAATTTAATCTATCAATTTCTAACTCTTATTCTCTTATCCTTTGATCTTCTCCTCTTTCACACACACACATACATATCCATTTTATTACTCCTCCTAGCTTCTCCCCCCCCACCCCCCAATCCTTTCATCCATGCACCCCCCCTTTCATTCCATTTTTATTCCATAATCCTTATTTTGGGTTTTCATATATATATATATAATTTGGTTGATGGTCACCAAAGATTGATGACTCGCTATGTTCAAAGAATATTTTTCTAGGTATATCCACCCAAAGGGATCACTTCTTGTTGGATCAAACATGGAGCCTGGCCCCAAATGTGTCTAAATAATTGAACCCATGACCTCCCAATATCAGAAGTGCTTAACTACGAAGACTCGACCAACTGAGCTAACCCTCGTAGATCCACCCAAAGGGATCACTTACCGTTGGCTCAAACATGGAGTCTGACCACAAAGGTGTCTAAAGAATTGAACCCATGACCTCCTAATAGCATAAGTGCTTAACTATGAAGACTCGACCAACTTGTTGTAACATTATTTGTTTTTGATAAGTTAGCATAAGTACTTAAATAATTTTCAAAATAATAAGGTAGGATATGGATGCAAAAGAATGAAAAATTAAAAAATGTTAGGAAAATTATTATTTTTTGTAGGCATCCATGTCAATAAAATGTTAAGTGTTAGATGCTCTAAATAAAGAAGGCAAATTAAAAATGTTAGGGAAGCAAAAAGAAAAAGAAAGCTTCATTCTGTTTTAAAGGATTTGATTGGCTGCTAGTCTAAATGCACCTATGGAAAAAGTTATTTGTGTGGTTTAAAATCCCGATTATAAATTCATATAATAAATTTTTAAACCATATAAATATATCCCTGCCATACCTTCATTTCATTCCATTTCCCTATATAATTAAACCATACCGTATATCCCTAAACTATATCCCTTATCTCCATACATTTCCATTACAATTCCTTTCATATCTCCCAATGAATTATTTAATAAAGTTCTGACCCCACCACTTCCACATCACCACATTACAATCCCGCACATTCATCAACATTTGATGATCGACTTTACATTGGTCAACATCCAATGGCCCGCATGGCCTTTCGGCCCCCCTCTGCCATCTGAAGTTTATCACCGGGGGTGGGGGGTGGTTCGAAATAAATTGTATTTGAAAACCGCCCATGTATACGTGTCATCCCCACATGAGTTCGGACCCCCCAAGCGCAATACCATACCCCCCGAAAACTGTTTTCTGTATACTTCCTGTTGTGATGACCATTGCACACCACTCCTTTGCTGCCACCTCACTACCTGTTAGCCAATTAAATGTTCTCCCTCCATATTTCCATTATGAAGATTTATTACCTATCCGTTAACCCACACCATCAATGGAAACACGATTTTTCACTATTAAACCTGCTAAATCCTTCGGCAAACACCTTTTCTCATTACAAATTTTTATGATTTGTTTTTTGCAGGTTGTTA
The DNA here is from genome assembly GCA_034641835.2 of Pinus albicaulis. Taxonomy (NCBI): domain Eukaryota; kingdom Viridiplantae; phylum Streptophyta; class Pinopsida; order Pinales; family Pinaceae; genus Pinus; species Pinus albicaulis. Next base: position 765,427,471 of record CM076570.1, read on the forward strand.
CTGATCCAGAAGTGCTACAATTGCTTGAGAAACACCTGATCGTACCATTCTCCATTTATTTTCCTGTTCTTGCTCACAAAACCCTCTTTCTTCCCTCTATTTCATTGTCAGCTGTAGCCATTATGCCTCCCAAGGAGAAAAATCCTGAGGAAAACATTAATCCTTTAATTTTCCCTCCTCTAGACCTTCATCACATCCCTATGGCTGATAGAGATTATCGAATCCATGAAACACACTCTGATATTGACATTCTTGAGATGTACATTTGGCTGGAAGACAAATGGATTGAAAAATCCAACAAAATACAACTATGGGAGTATAATATTCCCCGTTTTATCTTTCCTCCAACTCTCAGTGCTCCTGATTTCATCAGGAAATGTCATGCCTCTTACTCCCCCATCCAAAGAGCTATAGACAATTCTAATGGGCAGGTCCTATTTACCAAAACCCCTCAGGCCATTGAACAGATGATGTTAGCTCCCACAATCGATAATGGTGTCCCATTCTCTCATGAAGCTCTGGTTGAAATATATCAGAGATTAGATCTTGCCAAGAGAAACCAAACCTTAGAACTTTTCCTAGCACAAGATGCTAAATTTCCTAAAAGAAATCCTCCTTATCCTTCATCACTCTTCCCTGAGAGAACCAAGAAAATAACCATTGTCCTATCTTACCTGCTTGGCTACTACTCTGACCAATTCATAGATGAGGCTATTATAGGATTTTTGTCTATCTTTCCCAATGATGCCAAGCCTTCCATAATGTTTAATTTCAGTAACTTTCTTGTAGAATCCATTCATCGGCAATTTCTTGATTTCAAGATAGAAGAGGTATTTAAATATACCTCTGTTCTAGTTTATATGTTCATATACTTCCAAGGAGACAATATGAAATTGTCATTGTAGAAGTTAAATGATAAAGGAGACCAACAATCAGTAATTTTCTGGACCATCTTGGTCATGAAAGAGCAGAATGAATTCACCTACAAGTAGTTTATTGAAATGTTTGTCCACCCAATTATCAGTATTCTAAATAGTAGAGAAGAGCCGAGAATCAGTGAAAAAATTCAGAAGATATTGCAACTGACATAACAAGTTTAGATAGGAGATTGGTGCCTGTATGAAAACTAAAATGAAATAAGAGTTTTTGGATGTGAAATACAACCATACAAGTTACCCAAAATCCTCCCAATGAGGACTTTTTCTTTGGAGTTCATTAGGAAAATGATCAACATGGACCAAGTACATTTTGTGGCTGCCAAAAATAATTCTCAATTCAAACTAAAAACTCAAATTGGCCCATTCGTATGTAATAGCAGAAAAGCAGTAGTAGAGGCAGATCAACTATTAAAGAAAATGCAATTTGATTTAAGCTTCACCTGGTCATATGACACATTAGGCATTGTGTCTAAATTAAGGGTAGAACTCAAATATAATCCTTACCTTCATACAACAAGGCTAGAGATAGATAAATATAAGAACAAGCCAGAGTGGACAGAGAACACATTGCATGAAGTAGAAGAACAACCAGTTTCATCATCAATAGTGCAAACTCCAACAAATCAGGACAAGACAGCTAAAAGGAATAGATAAGAAGGGTATCCTTCAAAGACAAACATCTTCAGTGAAGGATTCAAAATTATGTATAGAAATAAGGCTAAACTTAGCTCCAAACTAAGTATTAGCAAGGATTCAGAGAAGTGGACCCTGTCAACACCAATGAGCCTCTTATATCATCATTGATAGGAGAAAAATCCACACAGTCCCCTACTACTTCCATTACTACTTCAAATTAGTAGCAAATCATTCAAACAGGTATTTCAACTTCAAGCGAGCCTGAGAAGAGCACCATGGACATCTTCAAGGAAATAAAACTAAAAAATGAAGTCTTAAAGATTAATACATATAACCAATTATGGAAACAAACTTCAGGTGCCCAAAGTAGGCTTTTGTCAGCCTTTGATGCAGAGAAAGGAAGAATTCTAATGACATTTCTTCAAGCACAAGTTCCTTAGCCTAAAGGAGAAGCAGACTATAGGAAAACATCTTTCGAGTTTGATGCCAAATATATACATCCCATTGATCAAATGGAGATTCATAAACAAACTGGAGAGATGATATTTTTAACTGTAACTAACACTACGATGTCTTTATCCAAAATGCAAGTTACACTAGCAAATATCAGATCACAACTCAACATGGAGAAAGTCTCAGCTTTTTCCAAGGACACCAGGATTAAAACCTTGGAATATTTGGTAATCAAGTTGGGTTATGACCTTACAAATGTCAATGTTGTAGAAGAACTAATCAAGAAAAAGAATGTTTATATTGCAGCATTGAGGAAGCAGTTGAAATTACCACATACAGAAGATCCTTTAGCCAAGGAAATTTCAGAGACAGAAGCAGAAAAGGCATATATGTTGAAACTCATTCTTGAACAGAGTACACAACTGAAATAGATGGAAACAGAGATGGAGAAGTGGATTAAGGAAAAAAAGAAACCAGTAAAGAAAGCTACTCCTTTAGAAGCAATTTCGATGACAGTTATTCCCACTGCTATAGATGCAAATACTAGTAAAGGAGATTCTGCAGATCAGTTAGCCTCCACACTTCAAAACAAGACTTTGCAGACAGAAGAGATAAAGAATCTACAGGTCAAAGTGAAACTTCTTGAAGATCAACAGAAGAAGTCTGAGACTTATCATGCATCAGAGCTTCAAAGAGCTCAAAACCAAGTTGAGATATGGAAAGAGTCAGCCACTGAAGCTTCCATTGGCTACACTCTAGGCACTGTCAAACAAATCATTTGGATTTTGAAGAGATTAATGAAATCTATCCATTTATCAGGGTCATCTTCGAGCAGAAAGAGTTAGTAGAAAAGGAAAATCAAACAATTTTTGATGCAAACACTCAACTGGAAGATATTTTCAATACAGCTAGCAGCATCATTAAATTTCTAAACTCTAAGGACAACCAAGAATTTGATGATTTAGGAGCAGATGACAATACTGAGACTATCCTTGAAGTAAAGAAAGTTCTGATTAAAAAGAACTTGGTGGTACAGTTAACAGAAAAATTTCATACTCTAGATATCACAATCAATAGGTTTCTTACAAGGATAGATGCATTGATTAAAAAGGGTCTTCCATCACTATTTGTTATAAATTAAAAATTAATTCCCATGGAGGATTATATGAAGAAGCTCAAGGAAACAACAAGCTCTGCATCTATGTCTTCTATTCAAGGTTCCTTGACAGGTAAAGCATTTTACAAAGATGTTGAAGATATTAGTTTTATTCACCATTAAATAAAACACATTTTCACTGTAAAACCAGCTTTTAAAAAGTACACTAAGGTATATGAAATCTACCGCAAAGTTATTAAAGCTTCCATTCTGGATGAATAACGATGGGACAAGCTCTGCGAATACCAAGAGTAAATAACAAGTCAGATTTTCCAGCACATCACTCAGTTTCGCCAACACAACACTCAGATTTTCCAGCGTAGTATTGAATAGGTGGTGACTCAGCAACAACATTCCAACATAATAGGGCCAGAACGTAGATTCGCTTCTTTTAGATCATTTTTCTTTCCTTTCTGTTCGTTTTCAGAAATTGTAGTTTGCCTAGTCACTCAAGCAATTGATTGTAATATTTTATATTTTTTATAACTACTTCATCGATTGAAGTATTCAGGGTTGCACCCTTGCATGAGCAGATTTTGTATTAAGTCTTTCTGATCATCATTAATACAAGAAGGATTCTGAACTTATTTCATACATCTCTGTTTTTCCTCTGTAAGTTTTTCCAGTTTTCTTAAATCATTTTGTTTCTTCATATATTTAATTATGGTTAAGATAACCAAGGGAGGTTGACTGTGTTTCAACAACCTTATAATTCCTCCTGAAGTTATTATCATTATAAAGAATGATTTACTTGACAATGTGTTAATGTAAGTCCCTTTATATTATTAATTGTCAGTATATTGATGATATTAGATATATTTGTTGAAACTTTGAACACTGTTTAAAGTTTTTCTAGCTTAATATGATGTATTGAAGATTTCGATCTAAAGATTTAATAATCATATTCTCTTACACAAGTCCACTTAATCGAATCATTAAATCTTAATTACCGTGTGAGATAAACAAGCAGCCCTCACTTATAATTGCTGATATTATCTACAAGATTTAAAAACCTTATTTGTTTGATTCAAATTTATCTTATGCATTGGTCCTCCAAATATTTCAAAACCAAAAAAAATATTTTAGATGCTTTGGCATGATTGTTGACCAAAATCATCTCAAAGAACAACATCAATCTAGCGTCATTGCCAGGGAGACGAAGGATACAAGCTAAATCTTCCCGAGACAACGATTTTTCCCTTTTCCTTTAAGGTGAATAAAGGATAAAGATATAGGTCAAAACCTTTCACCTGTCGATTCCACTGATTCAAACTGGCTCCTTTTAAGCACACTAGATCTTGTTTTGAATATGAGATTGTTAACCCTCTACTAGATCCAGAAAGACTCATTAGGTAAGCCTCTTTGAAAAAAAACATAATATTTCTGCTTCTTCCTCTTCAGCCTTACACCATGAATAAATTTCATCTGTAGATACCTTTTTAGTAATATCATCCCAACTTGATTTGGCTCAATTACCTCCTAGAGTTGCTGAAATTTATTCACAAGGAGTAGATCTTCAGTCAGCCTTGTTGGCTTAATCACTTGAGTCATATCAAGTCCCATCTTTTCCTGTAGACTCATCTACATCTGAAACAAAATTGGGCTTACATTTTCACGAATTTAAGCCTATATATTTTGTTTCTCCGGTTTATCATCCTATTCCATTAGATTCTAATCAATCAGAAGAGACAATTTATGTCTATTCTAATCCATTGTTTGAATAAGGAAGAAGATTTAACATCATCAGTTCAAAAGATAATTGTTAAAATTACTTTGAGATCCTCACTTCCTCCTCCTCCTTCACATTCTCCTCCACCTTCTAATACTAATTCAAATACATCTTCATCATCATATTCATCATCCATGGCTTTTCAACCCATTATACAAGCTAGGTATGCTGCTCTTGTTCTTCCTAACATCTTGGGAAATTTTCCTGATCGATATCTTAAACATTTACCAAGATTTAATGGAGAAACAGGTCCCTCAATAGAAGATCATATAGTTGCCTTCTTACATTTCACAGACAATATGAATATCGAGCATGAAGATTTTTATATCAGATTATTTGTACAGTCCTTGGAAGGTAACGTTAGGATCTGGTTTAGGAAACTTAGAGCAGATTCTATTCAAACCTGGAATGAACTTATAACTATCTTTAAAAACCAATGTGGGGTAAAGAAAGATGTTGTTTACTTGCTCACTGAATTTGAAGAGTTAAATAGAAATCCTGGTGAACCAGTTGCTGAATTTATCAAAAGATTTAACAAACTCTACCCCAAAATGCCTGCTGATTTTAAACCTCCAGTAGCTGCTGCAAGGGTCAAATTTTCTAAAGCATTCGATGATGACTTTGCAGTTATGCTAAGGGAGAGAGTTTCTAATACATTACAAGACATGCAGATTAATGCTATTGAGGTAGAAGCCAATAGATAAGCTTCAAGTAAAATTAAAGCTAAAGAAGAGAAAGCCCAAAGGAAAATAAAAAATCAGGAAGCATCTTCCTCTAAGTCTAAAAGTGAAGTTTCAAATACTGATGAAATCATAGCTCTTCTTAGAAGTCTATCCAATAGAATTTCAAATATTGAAACTCAACCAAGAACAGTCCAAAAAACTATTTCTAGACCATAAACACAGGCCCAAGGTCAATAAAAGAAAGCTACTCCATTGCAAATTCTTCATACAAATAGTTTGTTGACCAAAAAGTACCTACACCATTGTTTATTGATGATCAACAACCTGAGGACAATACTTTTTCTATTACTAAAAACATTAATAATGTAGATCATACATCCTTTCAGACTGCCATTGTACCTATTTCCCAAAATCAAATCCCTCAAGAAGACCAAGATACTTCTCAGGTTTCTAAGTATCAAGCTTTTTTTGAGTTTTTGATTGCAAAACTCAATAAAAGATATCACTTAATACCTAGAGCAGGTCCTGGTAGACCTCCCAAAAACCCTGTAATGATTGAACCTCAACTAAAAAAAACTGAAACTAAAACCCCTTCTTCTCAACCTCTAAATCAGTCAATTGATTCTACTTAGATTGACAAAACAATATTGACTGCCTTTAATGTTGAGAAAGAATAAAAAAGAGTTAAAATTTCAATTCCACTTTCTTAACTCTCTAAAAATCCAGGGTATAAAAGTCAAGTTGCGAAGTGGATCCAAAATTCTAGTATGGATGCTGAAGGAGATATTATCAATCTACAAAATGAAATACCCACCATAGCCTCTGGTCCTAGTTCTGATATGATTAATGAATCCATACCACCCTTCTATGTGACTTTAAAGGTGGATGATTCCTTGCTATATAACTGTATGCTTGATTCTGGTGCTTCGCACAACTTAATGCCTAAAGTCATCATGGAACAACTTAATCTGGATATTAATCAAACCTATCACGACTTGTATACTTTTGATTCAAAGAGGTTCCAATGTTTAGGACTCATTAAAGATCTAGTGGTCACTTTAAATCAAATACCAGTTAAAAGTGTAGTATTAGACATAGTTGTCATTGATATTCCTCCCAAATTTGGAATTCTTTTATCGAGATCATGTTGTGAAAAATTGGGAGGAAGTCTTCAAATGGACATGTCTTTTGCCACTATCCCTGTATATGGTGGAGAGAGCCTTAGATTGTATAGAGAAGTGAGATTCCTAAACACCGTTTGCAATTTTAATCAAGCTAGGAATTATCCCATTTATGTAGTAGATAAAGAATTCAATTGTTTTCAACTATCATCAGACACTTCACAGAACTCTCAACTTAAGATTCAGGATGTAGTTGACACTTCTAAATCAGTTCAAACTGAAATTTGGAAATCAATTTTTGATGGATCTTGTACCAAAGATGGGGCTGGAGCAGGAGTTGTTTTGATTTCACCTAATAAAGAAAATATTACACAGTCATGCAAATTATATTTTGAGGTCACAAACAACATTGTTGAGTACGAAGATTTTATCCTAGGATTGCAGCTTACTAGAAGTTTAAAGGTAAAAAATTTGAGTGTTTTCATTGACTCAGAATTAATAGTAAGATAGGTTAGGAGTCTTTGCGAAAAAAAGCACCCTAGACTTAAGTCTTACAGAAATGAGATATGGGACACCATTGAAAATGCCTTTGATGCTTTTAATATCACTTTTATTCCTAGAGATGTAAACCTGCATGCAAATTCATTAGCTGTTTCAGCTAGTTCCTTCAAGATTCCAGATCAATTTCAAATTCAATACCAAATACAAATCAAATATAGGCCATCAATACCAGAAAAACTTAAACACTGGAAAATATTTGAAGACAATGAGCAATTAAAATCCTTTCTACAGGTCATTGACGAATTTTCTGTATTGCAAATTGAGGAGGATAATTCATAAATGAAAACAACTACCCAAAATAAGGAAAACTCAAAATATAAAATCAAAGGTAGCTGATCATGACCTAATTCAATTATCAAATAATTTTATCCCCAAGGGACTTGTTCCTTTAGAAAAGTTGTTTGATCAAAACGATGTTCCCAAAAATCTATTCTCTGCTTCACTAGAAAATGACATAGAAGACACAAATATTGGCATTGATGAGGAAATTAAAAACATTAAAATTTGTGCATCACTAACTCCGGAACTTAAATCTGAATATGTCAAACTTCTTAATAATTTTAAAGATGTCTTTGTGTGGTCTTATGCTAATCTAAAAACTTATGACACATCTTTAATTGAGCATAAAATTCCACTAAAAATAGATGCAAAGCCTTACCAACAAAAGTTAAGAAGGATGAACCCAGTTCTACTTCCCACCATAGAAAAAGAGCTAAAAAAACTTTTAGATGCCCAAATTATTGTCCCATTAATATACTCTAGTTGGGTTGCCAATTTAGTCCTTGTGAGGAAAAAGAACGGTGAAATAAGACTCTGTGTAGATTTTAGAAACCTTAATAAAGCATCCTTGAAAGATAATTATCCACTCCCAAAGATGGATCAATTACTTCAAAAAGTGTCAGGTGCTAATAGACTCACTATGTTAGATGGATTTTCTAGTTATAATTAAATATTGGTGAATTCAGAAGACAGGGAGAAGACAACTTTTACCACACCTTGGGGTACATTCATGTATGCCCGGATTCCTTTTGGTCTATCAAATGCAAGAGCAACATTTCAGAGAGCCATGAACTTGGCTTTTGTTGGGAAGGTAAACAAATTTATTGTTATTTATCTTGATGATTTAACCGTTTTCTCTTAATAAGATTCGAAACATCTCAAGCACTTGAAGAAAGTTTTTGAAAGGTGCCGAAAGTTTGAAATTTCTCTGAATCCAAAAAATTCATTATTTTCCATTAAAGAGGGTAAATTACTAGGTCATATTATTATAAAAGATGTAGTTATTGATCCCAAAAGAGTCTCTTCTATTCAATCATTATCATTACCTAGAAATAAGAAAGAGATTCAAGTTTTCTTAGGGAAAAACAACTTTTTGAGAAGGTTTATACCAAATTATGCAGAAATAGTGAAGGATATAACATATATGCTAAAAAAGAACCATGAAGTTAAATGGACTCTTTTTGCAAGATTTGCATTTGACCAGATGAAGAAGGCCATCTCTGAAGCCCCAACCTTAGCCGGTCCAAACTACTCAGAACCTTTCAACATGTTCTCTTTTGCCTTCGAAACTACCCTTGCAGCTATCCTTTTGCAAAAGAATGAGGATTACCATGATCAACCTATAACATTATTTAGTAAGCTCACGAGAGATGCCGAACTCAGATATGATATTATCGAAAAACAAGCTTATGCCTTAGTTCAAGCCCTGAAGTCTTTTAGAATGTATATCCTCCATTCCACTATCATTTCCTATGTGCCCAATAACGCTGTTAAAGCAGTCCTCACACAGCCAGACACTAATGGCAGAAGGGGAAGATGGATAACTCAAATCCTTGAGTTTGATCTTACCATAAAAACTACCAAGTTAGTAAAGGGGTAGGGTTTAGCGAAGTTGTTAGTTGAATCCAATTGTAATGTTTTGGGCATAAACTCTGTTTTTGAAGTTTTAGAGAAGCATCCACAATAACCTTCTTCAAATTTGGAAAGGGAGAATCCATAAGAACCTTCCTTGAATGCAGAAGGGGAAAATCCACAAGAACCTTCCCATGGAGTGCAAGGAAAGAATACACAAGAACCTTCTCCTTCAACTCAAATAGTCCCTGTTCATATTGATGAGAAATTTGTTTTATCAGATTGGTATGCAGATATTGTTCATTTTGAATGTCCAACTCATTTTTCCAAAAACCAGTGAAAAACACTCAAGTTGAAATCCATCAAATACTACATTATCAATGCCAACTTATACTGGATGGATCCTCTTAATATTCTACTACATTTCCTAACAGAATCAGAGACTGAAGGAATCATTGATCAGTTTCATGCAGGAATTTGTGGAGGCCACTATGCTTGGAGAGAAACATCTTACAAGATATTGAGGGCGGGATTTTATTGGCCTACTATGTTTTCACAAGTAGGATCAAAAGTCAGAGCCTGTGTTCCATGTCAGATGTTTGCTGACAAGCAGAAATTAGTAGCCCTTCCACTAGTTCCAGTAGTTTTTTCAACACCATTTCTTCAGTGGGGATTAGATTTTATAGGTGAAATCCACCCAACCTCTAGTAATCAGCATCAATGGATCTTGACTTCTACTGAATATTTCACCAAGTGGGTGGAATCAATTCCTATAAAAAATGCTATAGAGTTAGTTGTAATAAAATTCATTGAAGAGAATATTTTATCTAGATTTGGTTTCCCACAACAAATAGTCATTGATAATGCCACAACCTTCAACAACATAAAAAGGATAGAATTCAGGCTGAAATATCAGATATTATTGCATCACTCAACTCCCTACTATCCACAAGGAAATGGTCTTCCTGAATCATCAAACAAGAGTTTAGTAAAGGTAATTAAGAAAACTTTAGAAGACCACAAGAAAATGGGACAGTCATTTGATTTATGCAGTTTGGGCAAACATAATTTCTCCAAAAATATCAACGAGTAAATATCCATTCCAATTAGTTTATGGCAAAGATGCCATTTTTCCTATAAATTTAGCTTTCCCTGTGCTTAAGTTTCTACAAGAATCTACTGGTGAATCTGATAATTTCGCTAGAAGGATTAATCAAATCATTGAGCTGAATGAAAATAGATATGAGATTCAGTACAAACTAAATAAATATCAGAATAAAATGAAGAGTCTCTTTGACAGAAAGGCAAGGGAAAGATATTTTAGAGAAGGGGATTTAGTCTTAAGATGGGATGCTAGAAGAGAAGATAAAGGAAAACATGGAAAGTTTGACAATTTATGGTTTGGGCTACTCAACATTGCAGAGGTAAAAGGAAACAACACATTTGTTCTACATAGTCTTGAAGGACAATTTTCAACATTGCTTGTCAATGGCAAATTTTTGAAACACTATATCCAATACTGAAGGAGATCCTACATCATCATTGTACATAATCATTTTCTTTTATCACTTAAAGTCTATTTTTTTTCTACAACAAAGACTCCATAGCCTGAGGAGAAGGCACATGGAACTGCTTGTTCTCTGCATCCCACATGGGGAAGCAGTCCCCAGCTGGAGCCGATGTTGTAACATTATTTGTTTTTGATAAGTTAGCATAAGTAGTTAAATAATTTTCAAAATGATAAGGTAGGATATGGATGCAAAAGGATGAAAAATTAAAAAATGTTAGGAAAATTATTATTTTTTGTAGGCATCCATGTCAATAAAATGTTAAGTTTTAGATGCTCTAAATAAAGAAGGAAAATTAAAAATGCTAGCGAAGCAAAAAAAAAAGAAAGCTTCGTTCTGTTTTAGAGGATTTGATTGGCTAGTAGTCTAAATGCGCCTATGGAAAAAAGTTAATTTTATGGTTTAAAATCCTGATTATAAATTCATATCAAAAAGTTTTAAACCATAGCAATATATCCCCGTCATACTTTCATTTCATCCCATTTCCCTAAATCATTAAACCATACCATATATCCCTAAAATATATCCCTCATCTCTATACATTTCCATTACAACTCCTTTCATATCTCCCGGTGCATTATTTAATAAAGTTATGACCCCACCACTTCCACATCACCACATTACAATCCCACACATTCATCAACATCCGACGATCGACTTTACATTGGTCAACATCCAACGGTCTGCATGGCCTTTCGGCCCCCCTCTGCCATTCGAATTTTATCACCCGGGAGGGGGGGGGGGGGGGTCCGAAATAAATTGTATTTGAAAACTGCCCATGTATACGTGTCTTCCCCACATGAGTTCAAACCCCCCAAGCTCAATACCATAACCCGCCTTACCCCCCCCCGAAAACTATTTTCGGTATACCGCTTGCTGTGATGACCGTTGCCCACCACTCCTCCGCTGCCACCTCACTATCCATTAGCCAATTAGATGCTCTCCCTCCATATTTCCGTTATGAATATTAATTACCTATCCGTTAACCCACACCATCAACGGAAACATGATTTTTCACTATTAAAGCTGCTAAATCCTTCTGCAAACACCTTTTATCATTAAATATTTTTATAATTTGTTGTTTGCAGGTTGTTATTGATCCATAAGTGCTACAATTGCTTAAGCAATGCCCGATCGTACCATTCTTCATTTATTCCTGTTCTTGCTCACAAAACCCTCTTTCTTCCCTTAGTTCCACTGTCAGCTGTAGCCATTATGCTTCCTAAGAAGAAAAATATCAAGGAAAGCATTAATCCTTCAATTTTCCCTCCTCTAGAACTTCATCACATCCCTATGGCTGATAAAGACTATCGAATCCATGAAACACACTATGATATTAACATTCTTGAGATGTACTGTTGGCTGGAAGATAAATGGATTGAAAAATCCGATGAAATCCAATTCTAGGTGTCTAATTTTTCTCGTTATATCTTTCCTCCAACTCTTAGTGCTCCTGAATTCATCAGGAAATGTCGTGCCTCTTACTTGCTCGGCCAGAGAGCCATAGTAATTTCTAATGGCCAGGTTCTGTTTACCATAACCCCTCAGGCCATTGAACATATGATGTTAGTTCCCACAGTCGATAATGGTGCCCCATTCTCTCATGAAGCTCTGGTTGAAATAAATCAGAGATTATATCTTGCTAAGAGAACCCAAACCTTAGAACTTTTCCTAGCACAAGATGTTGAATTTCCTAAAAGAATTCCTCCTTATCCTTCATCACTCTTCCCTGAGAGAACCAAGCAAATAACCACTATCCTATATTACCTGCTTGGCTACTACTTTTACCAATTCATAGATGAGTCTATTATAGTATTTCTGTCTATGTTTTCCAATGATTCCAAGCCTTCCATAATGTTTAATTTTAGTAACTTCGTTGCAGAATCCATTCATAAAAAATTTCTTGATTTCAAGATAGAAGAGGTATTTAAATATAACTCTGTTCTAGTTTATATGTTCATATACTTCCAAGGAGACAATATGAAATTGTCATTGCAGAAGTTAAATGATAAAGGAGACCAAAAATCAGCAATTTTCTGGACCACCTTGGCGATGAAAGAGAAGAATGAATTCACCTAGAAGAAACTTATTGAAATGTTTGTCCACCTAGCTATCAGTCTTCTAAATAGCAGAGAAGAACCGAGAATCAGTGAAGAAATTCATAAGATATTGCAACTGACAGAACAAGTTCAGACAGGAGATTGGTACCTGTATGAAAACTAGACTGAAATAAGAGTTTTTGGATGTGAACTACAACCATACAAGTTACCCAAATTCCTCCCTTGAGGATTTTTGCTTTGGACTTCATCAGGAAAATGATCAACATGGACCAAGTACATTTTGTGGTTGCCAAAAACAAATCTCAATTCAAGCTAAAAACTCAAATTGGCCCATTTATATGTAATAGCAGAAAAGCAACAGTAGAAGGAGATCAGCTATTTAAGAAAACACAATTTGATTTAAGCTTCACCTAGTCGTATGACCCATTAGGCATTATCTCTAAATTAAGGGTAGAACTCAAATCTACTCCTTACATTCATACAACAAGGCTAGAGATAGAGCAATATAAGAACAAGCCAAAGTGGACAGAGAACACATTGCATGAATATGAAGAACAACTAGTTTCATCATCAACAGAGTAGAATCAAACAAATTAGTAAAAGACAAATAAAAGGAATAGGGAAGAAGGGTCTCCTTCGGAGACAAACATCTTCAACAAAGGATTCAAAATTATGTATAGAAGGAAAGCTAAACTTAGTTCCAGACTAAGTATTAGCAAGGATTCAAAGCAGCAGACCCTTGTCAACACCAATGAGCCTCTTATATCCTCATTAATAGGAGAACAATCCACACAGTCCCATACTACTTCCATGACTACTTAAAATCAACAGAAAATCATTCAAATAGGTATTTCAACTTCAAGCGAGCCTAAGAAGAGCACCATGGACATCTTAAAGGAAATAAAACTAAAAAATGAAGCCTTGAAGATTAATAGATATAACCAATTCTGGAAACAAACTTCAGGTGCCCAAAGTAGGCTTTTTTCAGCCTTTGATGCAGAGAAAGGAAGAATTCTAATGGAATTTCTTCAAGGAGAATTTCCTCGGCCTAAAGGAGAAGTAGACTATAAGAAAACGTCTTTTGAGTTTGATGCCAAATATATACATCCCATTGATCAAATGGAGATGCATAAACAAACTAGAGAGATGATATTTTCAACTATAACTAACACTGCCATGTCTTTATCCAAAATGCAGGTTACACTAGCAAATATCATATCGCAACTCAACATGGAGAAAGTCTCAGCTTTTTCCAAGGACACCATGATTAAAAACTTGGAATATTTGGTAATCAATTTGGGTTACGACCCTACAAATTTCAATGTTGTAGAAGAGTTAATCAAGAAAAAGAATGATGATATTGCAACATTGAGGAAGTAGTTGAAATTAACACCTATAGAAGATCCTTTAGCCAAGGAAATTTTAGAGATAGAAGTAGAAAAGGAAGATATGCTGAAACTCGTTCTTGAACAAAGTACACAACTGAAACAGATGGAAACAAAGATGGAGAAGTGGATTAAGGAAAGCAAGAAACCAGTCAAGCAAGCTGCTCGTTTAGAAGCACTTCCGATGACAACTATTCCCATTGCTATAGATGATACTAACATTAAAGGAGATTCTGTAGATCAGTTAGCCTCCACACTTCAAAACATTAATCTGCAGCCATAAGAGATAAAGAAGCTACAGGACAAAGTGAAACTTCTTGAAGATCAACAGAAGAAGTCTGAGACTTATCATGCATCAGAGCTTCAGAGAGCTCAAAACCAAGTTGAGATATGGAAAAAGTCAACCACTGTAGCTTCCATTGGCTACAATCTAGGAAATGTCAAAGAAATCATTTGGACTAATATTTTTGAAGAGATTAATGAAATCTGGCCATCTATCAGGATCATCTTCGCGCAATTTCTGATGCAAAAACTCAACTAGAAGATATGCCCAATACAACTAGTAGCATCATTAAATTTATAAAATCTAAGGACAACCAAGAATTGGATGAGTTAGGAGTAGATGACAGGACTGAGACTATCCTTGAAGTAAAGAAAGTTCTGATTAAAAAGAACTTGGTGGTACAGTTAACAGAAAAATGTCATACTCTGTATATCACATTCAATAGGTTTCTTACAAGGATAGATGCATTTATTAAAAAGGGTCTTCCATCACTGTTTGTTATAAATGACAAATTAATGCCCAGGGAGGATTATATGAAGAATCTCAAGGAAACAACAAGCTCTACATCTATGTCTTCTATTCAAGGTTCCTTGACAAGTAAAGCATTTTACAAAGCTGTTGAAGATATTAATTTTATTAACCATGAAATAAAACACATTTTCACTGTAAAACCAACTTTTACAAAGTACATTGAGGTAGATGAAATATACCGCAAAGTTATTAAAGCCTCCATTACGGATGAAGAGCGATGGGACAAGCTCTGCGAATACCAAGAGTAAAGAACAAGTCAGATTTTCCAGCATATCACTCAGTTTTGCCAACACAACACTCAATTTTGCCAGCGCAGTCCTGAAAAGGTGGTGACTCAACAAAAACTTTCCAGGAGATTAGCGCCAGAACGCGGATTCGCTTCTTTTAGATCATTTTTCTTTCCTTTCTGTTCATTTTCAGAAATTGTAGTTTTCCTCTTCACTCAGGTAATTGATTGTAATATTTTATATTTTTTATAAATACTTCATCTATCGAAGTATTCAGGGTTGCACCCTTGCATGAGCAGATTTTGTAAAGAAGAAATTGTATTAATTCTTTTTGATCATCATTAATACAAGAAGGATTCTAAACTTATTTCATACAGCTCTATTTTTCCTCTGTAAGTTTTTCCAGTTTTCTTAAATCATTTTGTTTCTTTATATATTTAATCATGGTCAAGATAACTAGGTGAGGTTGACTATGTTTCAGCGACCTTATAATTCCTCCTAAAGTTATTATCATTATAAAGACTGATTTACTTGACAATATGTTAATGTAAAGTCCCTTTTATCAATAAATTGTCAGGTATTTTGGTGATGTTGAATATATTTTGTTGAACTTTTGAACATTGTTTAATGGTTTTCCAACTTATGTTTTATTGAATAGTTCAATTTTAATGTTTATTAATCATATCTTCTTACAAAATTCTACTTAATCGAAATCACAAAATATTAATTCTTGAATGAGATGAATAATACAAACCCTTACTTTGAATTATTGATATTATCAGACAAGATTTAAAAAACTTATGCATGTTTGATTAAAATCTATCTTATGAATTGGTCCTCCAAATATTTTAAAACTAAAACAAAACATTTTAGATGCTTTGGAATGATTATTGACCAAAAATCATCTCAAAGGACAACATTAACATAAAAAACAAAGGTATACCATGTAGAGTCCTTGCGTGCCTTGATCTTCACATTGTACACAGTTACTGGAACTCAAAAATCGCTCTTGTATTTCTCATATACGGTGTGGCGAGATTTATCGTTGGGAATGGATGGAAGCAACCAGCAGCGCCTTCAAAAAGTACCCGGAAGATATTGTTTTCCTTGACACGTTGGGGATTAGGGGAATCCCATATATTATTGTAGCACACCCCTTCACATACGTGCCTCTATCTGGGGAGGTCTGCATCCTGTCGAGTCTCCCATGATGCTAGCACAATTAGTAACAACGGCAGAGTAGTAGAGCGCTTACCCGGCTTTGTGCCTCGCTCACATTATCAGAAATTCTTCACAAAGAAAGTGGGACCAATTATAATTGACCCCCTATCTCACATTTCTCTGCAAATTAATGACATGCATCGAGATCGTTTTTGGGCACATTTTCTCATTAATTTGCATATGAGGACTAGATTGCCCAAAGTGCACTCTCGGGGTCGGTGATGGTACGAACCCGAGGAATCCCCTTTTGTCCCTCCCCCACCTTGTATTTCGTTTTGACATCCGGTGCCACCTTAAGATCATGTACTTTTTTCCGAATCCCTTCATCGGATGAGGCCCCTTCTTGGGCGGAGCCGGTGATCGATGGATCGGTGCAACATCTATCGGAATTATCCCCTTGAATCCACAAAGGCTTGACCCTCACGGACTAATGCTAGCGGTGGTGCACATGAGATGATGGTGATTGGGATACCTTCCCAAAATGCGAGAATCCTTAGCGAGATTTAGGACTCTAGCGTTGTTCAACTCGCATGCCCAAGGCATTGGCTCAACCTTCGACACCTCTTCATAGATCACTCATTCCAAATAATTCTCCAGGTGCGAGCTCGGGGAAATTTTCTTCATTTTCCACATCATGGTCATCAAAATTAATCGATGGGATTTTGCGAACATTTCACTGAGCAAGGGGAATGTCCTTGGGTCTCAATGGCATCTGCGAGTATTCCCGGGATCGTATCGATGTTCTTTAGCATGGGCACGGAGAGGGCTTGCGTGACTTGACATATGGGGAGGCACGACAAGAGATGGGTTCAACAAACATGGCCTTCTTTGTGGCACTCATTGGTCGCTTTTATGGATCAACGACGGGGGACCCGATCCTTAGTGGCACTAACACAGGGATGTTACATTTCAAGGAGAGGTGCGTGACTTTGAGGAAACCCACTTTGAAATTTTCCCTTTTTCTCTTAGCTAGCGTGGACACAACTTCTTCTACCTCAGGATCACCTCTCGAATGTCATACGATCCGATCTCAATTGATGCGATGAGGGGCAAAAAGTGCTCCTCTGTAGGGTTGGTGGTTGTCATTCTCGGTTAGAAGATAAAATCGGGATTCTCGATGGTAGATGGAGATTATCATCCGGACATACGGGACTTACGGAAAATGATATAGAATAAATCACGAGATAATCTCGGGGTGCAAAATATTTAGAAAAGAAAAGGACGTAATTGTGACCCGCGTCCTCCCCTTTTATAAAGCCATCCACGGTAAAAACGGTTGGATTGGAATTAATTTCCACTTGCCTTCAAGAAAATGGTAAAAAAAATACTCCAATATCACCTCATTAAATGCGAAAAAACCCGCTCCATCCAACCCAGTTTCATTGTTCCAATGGCTAGTTTCCTCTCCTGCACATCACCCCTAGCTATCCGTCGCACATGTCTACACCTTCCCTTTGTGCTATGTGCATACCCCTTGATTCCGATGTTCCATCCATATAGTCATCTGGTTGGCACTAGATTGTCTCTATATGGCTTCGTATGGCTTCCATTGAAATACCGGGGAATATTCTCACCGCGGGGTGTGGCCAAGCGCATTTCACCGCTAGCAATGATCTCTTTTACAGTATATGGCCCCAACCGATGCTTTACTGAATTTCCCACGGGTGGCACGCAAAATGGCTATTGTATAAACGGACCAAGTATTCCTCCTTGAACACATACGCATGATGTGCCTGTCATTCCAGGCTTTTTGTGCTCATACACTTGCTTTGATGGAAGTTAGCAAATGAACAAATATTCTTCTAGGGCAAATGAGTATGCACCAATTTGCTCCTCCATAATGTTAGGCTCAACCATATTAGTGAAAGTTGCGATGCGTAGGCTTGGGACAATATATTCCATTGGCATGATGGCTTCCTACCCATAGACCATCCTGAAAGGTGTTTTCCTCATCAAACTTCTTTGCATGTTGTCCTATAAGCCCATAGCACGAAGGGATGCGCACGTCCCAATCATCCTTATTGGAAATACGAGATCTTTGTGAGCTCGTTCTCAAAGATTTTTTTTGAAAGCTTCTATTGCACCATTTACTTGTGGGTGATAAGGGGTACTCTTCGGTGATGGATGCGAAATTCCTTTATCAAAGCTTCATTTTTTTCGTTAACAAGGTGCATACCTCTATCACTCATCAAAATCTTTGGGACCTCCAAATCGGGTCAAAATTTGTTCAAAGATGAAGTGCGCGACAACATTTGTAGTGTATTCTTTAACTACCTTCGCCTCTTCCCATCTGGTTACATAATCGGTTGTAGTAATGATATAACGTGCTCCGGTATTCTTCCTTGGAGGGTTGATTGGTCCAACAAAATCTAGAGCCTTTTTATCAAATTCTTGCAAGGTCAACTAGGGGTTGCGGGGGCATTTCATCTTTGGGCAAGGGCTTCCCTTTCCTCTCACATGCATCACAATCTCTTCACACATGCATGTGCATCATCGTGTAGTGTGGGCCACCATAACCTAGCACACAAACACCTCCCTGCACGTTTGGCTTTCCTAGCATAGTGGCCTCTTTCAATCCTCCATGAGCCTCAGCTCGAGATATCATGTCTTTCAAGTTCCAACACATATCTTCTCAACACTTCATATGCTCCCGGTTTATACAATTTTCTTGCAGTCAAGGTAAAATTTGTTGCACGTGCAACCAAATCCTTCTTTTGATTTACTAGAATATTCCGCGAGCGTGATTCTCATGGTAGGGAGATGAATAATATTAGCAAAGTGCTCATCAAACACCTTGATAATAAAGAAATGGGCATCGAGTAACGCCCTCCTCTGGATAGGTTGGTTCTTCCCATTTTTGATTCGTGACAAATGATCAGAGTCCGACATTTAGTCTTCTAGGCTTCACAATAATTTAAAAGTCATACTCTGAAAAAACAAGCAAACATTTGCGGATTATTCCCCCCCCAACATAGGCTCATTGAGCAGGAATTTCAAAGAAGAATGGTCGATGAAAATTTTAAAAATTCCCTCGTAGCAAATAGTTCCTCTATTTTTTGCAGAGCATACACCATGCCCAATCCTTCCCTTTTCCGTAGTTGAGTAGTTGCGCTCTACATTAGAGAGCTTCCTAATAGAAAAAAGAAATGGGGTGATCAATGTCTCCTTTTCTGGATGTGCTAAAACAAACCCAAAGTGCTATACCGGATGTATCCACATGAAAATGAAAAACCTTAGACCATTGCAGGGAATATCAAGATAGGAGCGGTGACCATTTTCTCCTTTAACAACTCAAAAGTTCTTCGACATTCGTCATCCCAAAAAAATTATACATTTTTTCTTTAGCAACTTCACCATCAGACGCAATCATCAAATCATACCCTTTCATAAACTTCTGTAATAACCAGGTGTGCCCTAGGATGGAGCGCGAAACTATTTCTCATTAGTAAGAACTTCTAAGCTGATGATAGCTGTGATCTTGGTTGGGTCTACCATCAATCATTGCAGACATACTATATGCCCTAAAAAATTCCAAGAGACACACCGAATATACAATTCTTTAGGTTGAGAGAAATCTAATGTTTCCTATAAGTGTAAAACATCATGCAAAGGTTTGACACGTGTTTTATTACCAATCTAAAACACTCTCCAATCATCAAAATATACCTCAAGAATTTATGTATGAATTCCTTGAACACGACTACTACCATGCCCTAATAAGATCGCGGGTGCATTTTTCAACCCAAATGGCATGAAAATATATTGGAAAGACCCCCACTCAATGGTGAAGGGTGGTCTTGCATGGATCTTTCGGCACAATTTCGATACGATGATACCCCAAAAATACATCGATAAATGAATAAAGCTTCTTTCCTCGTACATTATCTAAGTATTTCATCGGAAAATGTTGTAGGGAAAGGGGTCATGCACAGAGGCATCGATCGGCTTCCACAAATCTACACAAATCATTATCTCTCCTTTGTTATTCTTCTCATGAACACACCATTGGGCTTACCCAATCAGGGAATTTTCTTCAAGTTCAATGATACACTTTGTAGCCACCATATCTTTTTTGAATTCTTCTTTTAATTTCTTCTATAAATTTTGGATTCAATCGGTATGGTCGCACGCTTGTGAGTGCGCATCTAGTTTCATCGTGATCTTCATAACTCCCCGTGCTTATGATTTCCTTTACGAAAGCAAGCAAAGGGGCTAATTTGTTGTATAAGCACGCAAGGAATGCATTTCCCATGTAAACACATCATCCTTGTAGCCTTTTCATGTCCCCTACCTTTGTGTTGCCCTCTACTATTACGCGCAGTCTATGAGCCTCAATGATCACTAAATATCCTCGCTCCAAAAAAGCCGCTGCATTACCCCTTATACCCACTGCAAGTGTCCATTTTCCCTTTTTCCCCTCTTTCCGTCAATGTGCCTATGCTTCCCTCTATTCCCCTATTAACCCTCTAAACCTCCCAAGATCCCCTTTAAATCCCATTCTTGCCCTTTGTTTAAACCTTTTTTACCCTTTTCCTCCCTATCGTTACCCTTTATAGGCTTCAAAATGCATTAAAAGGGTTAAAAACCCACTTTGAAACGTTATATCAAGCCTCAGCCCCTCTTCTTTCGGCCCCCGCACCTTTCCTTCCATGTGATCATAGTGTTGGAACCACCCGCCAAAGCAAAAAGCGTTTATCTCCAATCCATGTCGGGTGCGACACCGGCCATTGATCTTGGTAGACGTCGGACGAGCATCATGTAAATATTCGGCGCCCGTGTTTCTGCTACGTTCAAATCTCCGATCATGCCATCATCATCCATTTAAATGTTGATGCGACGGTCCGCAATGCGCCGCTGCGTCTGGTCCCCATGCACCGTTCATAAACCCGGTGGTTTCTATCGCACCGCCTTTGGGCGGAGGGCGGTATTCTCCGTCGGCCGGCGATTCCACTCGGCATTCGACGCTGGCTCTGTACGGTTTCAAAATTGCTTGCCCATCATGCGTTAATGTTCGGCATGGGATGCGTAGGGATATGCTCGTGTACCGTCCCGTCCGGGGCGAGTTGATCCAACGGTCGTCATTCCATGAAGCCGCACTAGGTTTAACCCACGGCCACCATACCCCCTGGCCCACTATCCCGTTGTCCTCCGTTGTGTTTCCTACGTCGTTGATCTCCTTTGAGATCCGACGGTCCAGATTGGTCTTCTCCCCACTGCGGTGACTATTCGCTATCTGAGAGTTTACGCCACGTCACCTCCACATGCCTCATCGTACATTCGCCCCTCCCATCTTATATTATCATTCAAAGGGTCGAAATTCAAAAAGTTTTCATTCATTTTCCTCCTCGCCGTCACCTTCGCGCAATATTTACCATTTTCACCACACTACGGAGTCTTCCACGACAGCTTTTTTCCATCTAACCGACTGCATTGTCGGTCTAGCCACCCCCATTGCGTCCACCTACCTCCATTGTTTTCTTAACAAGTTGTGTGTTTGTGCGGGGGTTTCCCGAAAGGGCGAGAAAAACCACCATGACTCATAGGAATCATTATAGCGCGTATTGGAGACGACATAATTTAATACGGGAGACGGTACTACGGGAAAATGTCAAGAAAGGCGACGACAAGTATAAATTCCATCAAAGGACAAAGTTTGAAACTTCACGAGCCCCATCCGGCGCCATTATAGCCTAG
The DNA here is from genome assembly GCA_034641835.2 of Pinus albicaulis. Taxonomy (NCBI): domain Eukaryota; kingdom Viridiplantae; phylum Streptophyta; class Pinopsida; order Pinales; family Pinaceae; genus Pinus; species Pinus albicaulis. The sequence continues at coordinate 765,449,568 of CM076570.1, forward strand.
ATCTTGCAAATCGAGACATTTATGGAGAAGTGGAGAGAGAACCTTCTAATGATCAAAGATTTCAACATCCAGTATTGAAGGATTGAACCTTAATACAACGGGTTTAGGGGCAAAGCAAAAGATCGGTGAACCTGAGGATCATGTAGAAAGGTATGGACGCAGCGATTCATGAAATCGGGTTCAAATCGGCGAGAATGCTTTCTTCCCGAACAAGGACATAGTACACATTATTGTTTCGGTTTATATTGTGTTCAAGCAAGGTTCTACAGCAATCCCTGTGCTATCGAAGCGTTTATTTCACAAGCATGGCGAGTCCATTGGTCGTTTTGTTTATACACCAAAGTACTACACGGGATCGTTTGATGAGTACTATTCTGTGGCCATATCATAGTAATTGGAAGCTTTCGAAGGAGATCATTCGTGCACCCAAAATTGCCAGAGGTTAATGCTGCGAGTTTAAAATCGGGAAATGGGCTTTCGATCCCCTTCCTCTCTTTTCTATGTGTTAAAGTCGCATTTAGTTTTCTACCTACCTCCTCTCGCTTCTCTTGAACTATAAAACTCATGAGAAAAAACATTGTAAAGGTTCGCTGATCGGTTATCGAGAGAACTAAAAGTAGTTTCTTTTGAGACACAGCTCTTTCAGCGTGAATATTGTAAGATAGGTTGAAGGAGATGTTTTCGATCAGTATTCGGCTATTGGAAATATTGTACTTGATTGGTATTGTTATTTAATATGACAAAGCACATTTCTTTGGATCGATCTCGAAGCAGCGGTGATGTTTTCCTATCTCTATGTTTATATTCATTTCATTTCGTTTCTACTGCTTGCATCGAGAATATTGGCATAGGATTTACCCTTGTTGGAGTACCCTATGTTTCTACTTCCTTGCCATTTATGTTTCTCTTGAATGTATTATACGAGACATGATTTTAGTTGGTTTAACCGTGTAGTGGATGTTATTTCCCTGCTCTCGATGTATGAATTAAATGAATTCGGTTCTTAGATGCTTCTTGTTATAGATTTAGTTGGAAGATTTGGGAGCAATGGGATTAGAGTTAGCCACGTCCACGTAGGATCCTTGTACGACTCGCTGATTTGTAAGTTTGTGCTCTAAAAACTGTGTGTCATCTCCCCCTCCCTAATTTCCGTATCACATAATCATCTTGAAAGAATCCTAAGTTTCGGATGACTAGCGATTGAAAGCATGCCTATTGATTAGCAAGCAAATCGTTTCTGAATCCATTGCCCAATGGTTTTGAATATTTCCCGGGAATATTTCACCTCGCCTTATCCCTCTTTGCTCATCCCTGGCTTATATTAAACCCTTCATTCTGATAACCAACAGCCAAAACAAGCGGTCAACAAACAAACCAAGAGCCTTATAACTAGCCTAAAATCATAACATTTGAGCCTCGGAGACATAAACCTTTGCTCATGCAGGGAGAGATCCCTCTGCGGACCCGGGAGGCTAGATCCGCAGGTCTAAAAGTGGTTATGATGTTGTCTCATATTTTGGTCTTGCCAATCGGCCAAAACATGGGAACCCCAAACATAATGGCGACCATACTGGGGACTGAGTGCATTTCACCTTAAACATTCTTAGGCACTCAAAGGCCCAAGATCTCTGGTTAGATTGGCATTCACATTGCTGATGGTGGACAGCATCTTACTTCAAATTTTCATATACATCCACCTGGCGACTCCACACTCCATAATCCTCAAAGAATCCACTGGAGGAAGAACCTAAAATATGGCCAGACCTCATAGAAGGGTAGAGCATACTGGTTGGATTTGGTTTAAAGAATTCATTGTCTTTGTCTACCACTATGTTCTGTCCTACTTTAAGCCTAATCAAGTGTACAAATATGAGACCCACAGTGAGTATGGGGAAGATCTCAAGCCTCAGTCTTCAGACCACAAGCAAACTTGTACTCCTGTGAAGAACCTGGTGGAACAAGAAGCTCATGTTGTATCTCCCACCCTTAAAGAAGCTTCAAGCAGCCATGAGTCCATCGTTACACCACCTTCACCTGCAAAGGTCATAGAAAGATATAAGCCTCTGGTTTTACCTCTTATCTTCCAACCCCTTCCTTTAGAACTTATAAACCAGCTACCTCATTTTGATGGGGAAAATAAAGGGTCCGCTGCTGAAGAACATGTTCAAAACCTTGAGGATTTACTTGAGTTGTATGAAATAGAAGAAGATGATGTGTGCATTAGAATGTTTGCCTTGTCATTACAAAGAAATGTTAAGAGTTGGCTCAAAGGCCTTCCAGAGGCAAGCATTTTCAGCTTTCATCAATTTTCTCAAGTTTTCCTAGATAGATGGGCAGCCCCTAAGAATGTTCTCCTCATACTAGAAGAAAACCAGAATTTGAGAAGGCAGCCAGGAGAGACAGTACAAGAATTTTCAGCCAGGTTCAATAAGGTATATGATGCTATACCTTCTGATATAAAACCACCTCTAGGATGGGCCCTAGTGGATTATTCGAGCTCTTTTGACCCCGAGGTGGAATTTCATATAAGCGAAAGGGAACCTTTGAGCCTGGAGGAAATGCAGAATATAACAATTACTGTCTAATACAACATAAAGTGTAGGGAAGAAAGATTAAAGGCAACAAGGAAAGACCGGGTAGAGAAAATAGCGTAGATCTCTTTAGAGAACAAGCTGGAAAGATTGATAGAGGCTACCAACGCCTTGCTGAACATAGAAGAGGAAGAATATGAGGCCGAAACCAGAAACAATGATTGGAAAATACCTGCTCCTTGTCCTCAAGAAAGACAAACCAGATCACTGCAAGACAGAGGCCACATGCAAAGCATGTATGATGAACCAGATCTTGAATTAGAAAATGAACTTGCAGACTGTTTTGAAGAAAAAATCGCTGAGAGTCCTGAAGACTCGATGGGTAACAATGCTTGTGATTATGATTTCTCTGATGTTGATCTATCTGATGATAACTTTTTCCAAGGAGAAACTGAGCTTGCAGGGCCATCATCAACAGATTCATGGGAGGAAGATTACGACCATCAACTTTAGGAGAATGATGAGCCAATGCAGGCTATCTATGATACTGATGGAGAAAGCATTGAAAGCATGATAGCAGACGAAGATTCAGTGAATCTTCTCTCTGCTTTATATCCGAGGATCAGTTATACTTGCCAAAAAGAGAGAATCCAGCTACTTTCCAGCGCAGAGGACAAGGAGGAAAGAGATGAAGAAAATATTGAGCAGAATGAATATCTAGAACCTTCTCCCAAAGGGATTGAGGTAATCGAAGAAGCCCCCGCTCAAGAATATATTGATTTTTTCACAGAGTTCAGTCCGTTGCAACAGAACCAGCCAGGGTCAGAGGAAGAAGAGGCATTCCTGGTTGATGCCCATATGCCAAATACTCCCAACCAGGAAAAGGAGGAGTGTGATTTCAAAGGCCTCAGTACAGATGCAGTGATTGAAACTGCCCAGGATGCAGACAACCTACCAGTCATGGGAGGTTTTGAGGAAAAACGTTTACATCATGCTTTTGTTGATCCTGTGGCTGAATATATGGAGGCCCTGATTAGCTTAGTTCCTCAAGCATTAATCTTCTGCAAGAGCCATACATATCAGAAGTGGTCACTACTGATGGTGACCTCAGTTTTGAAGAACCACATGCAAAGCACCCTGTGGTTATCTCTGACAGGCAGTCAGTGCTCATATCCTTTTTTGTTACTGCTTGACTGGTTGCATTAGCATTATTGTATCACTTAGAACATCAGAGATTTCTAGTTAGAATAGGGTAGGTAGGAAGTCTGAAATAAAGCTCATCATATGAGCATGTAGTTAGTTTTTTTTTAATTTCTGCAAAGTCCAGCAAGCCAGACAGTCTAATCCTGGCTTGGCTGTTTTTCAATTTTTGTTTTAGAATGTAGAGAAGAAATCTGCTGGACAGTCTAATCCTAGCAGATATATTAGATTAGGTAGAGAAACACATGAGACCAACAGTTGAATCTAGTCTCATGGAGTAATAAGGGCAGATTTAGAATAGGTTTATTTTTTGTTAACAAAATAAAATGATGTAAAGGGTCTGCTAGCTCAAATGCACCCTAGAAGAAGAAAAAATGCTAGGATTGTAGTATGGGTAGGTAGATTGTTGAGGAAATTTTTTCTGTTGATGTAATGTCTACATATTGTGGCAGATGATCAAAGAAAGAAAAGGATGTGCCAAACAGTAGGAAACTGGCCTACTCCAAAGATCTATTCTCTAAATTCTTGAATCCTTCAAGAAGAAGCCATCCCCATGTGGAGCCACTATTATCCCCTTATGATTTCCTTGACAAAGCAAGCAAGGGGCTAATTCGTTGTATAAGCCTACAAGGAATGCATTTCCCTTGTAAACACATCATCCTTGCAGCCTTTTCATGTCCCCTACCTTTAACTGTTGCCCTCTTCTGTTACGGATTCTATGAGCCTCAATGATTGCTAAATATCCTGCTCTAAAAAGCCCTGCATTACCCCTTATACCCCTGCAAAGTGTCCCTTTTTCCCTTTTTCCCTCTTTCTGTCAATGTGCCCATGCTCCCCTCTATTCCCCTATTAATCCTCTAAACACCCCAAGATCCCCTTTAAATCCCATTTTTTCCCTTTGTTTAAACCTTTTTACCCTTTTTCTCCCTATCGTTACCCTTTATAGGCTTCAAAATGCATTAAAAGGGTTAAAAACCCACTTTGAAATGTTATATCAAGCCTAGCCCCTCTTCTGCTGGTCCCCACACCTTTCCTTCCACATGATCATAGCGCTGGAACCACCCGCCAGAGCAAAAAGCGTTTATCTCCAATCCATGTCGGGCGTGACACCAGCCGTTTATCTTGGTATATCGGACGACTATCATTAAATCTTCGGCGCCCGTGTTTCTCCGTTAAAAATTTCGATCGCGCCATCGCCATCCGTTTAAACGTTGATCTAATGGTCCACAATGCGCCCGCACCGGTGGTCCCCATGCACTGTTCATAAACCCGGTGGTTTCTATCGCACCGCCTTTGGGCGGAGGGCGGTATTCTTTGATAGGCCAGTGATTCCACTCATCATTTGACGCGTGCCTCCTGTACGGTTTCAAAACCACTTGCCCATCGCGCGTTAACTTTCGTCATGGGATGCACAGCGATATGCTCGTGCACTGTCCGATCTGGGGCAGTTGATCCAATGGTCATCATTCCATGAAGCTGCACTAGGTTTAACCCACGGCCACTGTACCCCTGGCCCACTGTTCGCCGTCCTCCGCTATGTTTCCCACCGTCGATCTCCTTTGAGATCTGACGGTCCAGATTGGTCTTCTCCCCACTGTTGACTATTCCGTTGTCAACCGGTTCCATCATCTCACCTCCACGTGCCTCATTGTACATTCGCCCCTCCCGTCTTATATTATCATTCAAAGCATCGAAATTCAAATGTTTTCATTAATTTTTCCTTCCGCATCACCTTCCGACTGTAATATTTACCGTTTTCACCAACACTACAGGTCTTCCACGATAGTTTCTCCATCTAACCAATCTGCATTTTCAGTCTAGCCACCCCCCGTTGCATCCACCACCTCCATTGTTTTCTTAACAAGTGGCGTGTTTGTGCAGGGTTTCCAAAAAGGCGGAAAACCGCCATGACTCATAGGAATCATTGTAAGCGGCGCATTGAGCAGACAGAATTTAATCTGGGAGCTGGTACTACAGGGAAATGTCAAGAAATGTGGAGGCAGTATAAATTCCATCAAAGGACATAATTTGAAACTTCGCGAGCCCCATCCGACGCCATTATAGCCCAGATCTTGCAAATCGAGACATTTATGGAGCAGAGGAGAGAGAACCTTCTAATGATCAAGGATTTCAGCATTCAATATTGAAGGATTGAACCTTAATACAGTAAGTTTAGGGGCAAAGAAACAAATCAGTGAACCTAAGGATCATGCAGAAGGTACAGCATGCAGAGATTCATGAAATCAGGGTTCAAATCAGCAGAATGTTTCTTCCAGAACAAGGACACAGTACGCATTATTGTTTCAGTTTATATTGTGTTCAAGCAAGGTTCCCCCCCCCCTTTACAGCAATCCTATGCTATCAGAAGCGTTTATTTCACAAGCATGGCAGTCCATTCAGTCGTTTTGTTTATACACCAAAGTACTACACAGTACTGCAGTCAGAGTACATTCAGGGCCATATCAGAGTAATTGGAAGCCTAAAGGAGATCATTCGTGCACCCAAAATTGCTAGAGGTTAACACTCTGAGTTTAAAACAGAATGGGCTTCGGCCCCCTTCCTCTTCTGAGTGTTAATGCTGCATTTAGTTTTCTACCTACCTCCTCTGCTTCTCTTCAGCTATAAAACTCATGAGAAAAACATTGTAATGGTTTTTGATCAGTTATCAGAGAAATGCAAGTAGTTTCTTTTGAGACACAGTCTCTGTGTAAAGATTGTACGATAGGTTGAAGGATATGTTTTCAGACTGAGTATTCATCTATTGGCAATATTGTACTTGATTGGTATTGTTATTTAATATGACAAGCACATTTCTTTGGATCCTGATCTGAAGCAGCGGTGATGTTTTCCTATCTCTGTGTTTACATTCATTTCATTTCGTTTCTACTGGCTTGCATCATAATATTGGCATAGGATTTACCCTTGTTAGGTACCCTATGTTTCTGCTCTCCTTGCCATTTATGTTTCTCTTCTGAATGTATTATCTGAGACATGATTTCAGTTGGTTTAACCAGTGTAGTGGATGTTATTGCCTGCTCTCTGATGTATGAATTAAATGAATTCAGTTCTTAGATGCTTCTTGTTATAGATTTAGTTGGAAGATTTGGGAACACTAGGGATTAGAGTTAGCCCTGTCCACTAGGATCCTTGTACAACCTGCTGAACTGTAATTTTGTGCTCTAAAATTTGTGTTATCTCCTCCCTCCACTTTCCATATCACATAATCATCTTGAAAGATCCTAAGTTTCAGATGACTAGCCCAATTGAAAGCCTGCCTATTGATTAGCAAGCAAATCCTTTCTTGACTCCATTTCCCAATGGTTTTGAATATTTCCTGGAATATTTCACCTCTGCCTTATCCCTCTTTTCTCATCCTGGCCTATATTGAACCCTTCATTCCTGATAACCAGCAACCAAAACAAACAGTCAACAAACAAACTAAGAGCCTTATAACAAGCCTAAAATAATAACATTTGAGCCTCATAGACATAAACCTTTGCTCATACAGAGAGATCCCTCTCTGGACCCAGGAGGGCTAGATCCTGAGGTCTGAAAGTGGTTCTGATGTTGTCTCATCTTTTGGTCTTGCCAATCTGGCCAAAACATGGGAACCCAACAACTCCTAGGTCCCAATTCCCTTGAGGTCGAGAAAATTTTGTAGAAACGCGGGTCCTCATACTCGTATTGACTCCACGATTTTCCCTACCATATCATCATCCCACTAATCCCAAATTTTGCCCAACCCAGGCTGTCTTCCATCCCAATGTTGACTTCCTTCAATTTCAGGGTTTAGTGACATCCACCACACCTAATGTGGACCCTGCAACTACACGATATCCTTCAAATTCAGGGATGTTAACATTTCTCAGGTCGTCTTCATTATCCTCTATTGAAAAGTTCCTGCAGTTGATGATGTCTTGCATCTGCGCATCTCAGGCCAGTGCAACACATTCCTTTCGGGGTCAGCATTCATCAAAGACAAGGGAATCTATGTCTTGTAGGGCTTCATCCAATTTCTCCAAGCCCCCAACCAAGCCAAAGGTTGCTATGAAATCCTTAGTCATCATTATCTAGTGGCGAGTGCCTAGGTGTGGCTCATTTTCTAGATACCAGGTGACGGGAACCAATCCCAACGAATGAATAAACCTATGAACCCATTCGTTCCAGGTCTTTTCATTCCATACCTCCATCCACATGGGCATGTGCTTGCGCGGATCTCCTCGACCATAGAAAATCTCAATTGGTGGGGTAATTGGAGGTTCAAAATGTAGTGTCATAATTTTTCTACATTCCTCCTAGTCCTAGAAAGCTCAATTGTACGTCTCCCACCAACACAAGTCATGCACATAGCCAAATCAAGCGCTCGGAACCTTCATTCCTTTGGGACATCCTTTTCAATGTAAAAATTATTTGAAACTACGAGCCATCAAAATACTAGTAGTTCTCTTACCTTTAGGAAATTCACGAGTTTCTTCATGATCTTGAGGTAGCACAACGCAAATACATCGTGCGACCGGTTCTACTAGTTCTCCATCTCTTCATCAGAATATGAGAACCACAAGCTATCCTTATTCAAATTCAACATGCCATCGATTTGTAGGGTTGATCCAATCTTCATCCCGCGTAGTCAGCTTGTAAATATGGTGAAATCATCCCCTTCGCGTACTATTTTTATATCATTCTTCTTACGATGGGTCTAGCCGGGTACATCACCCGCATACCATCATTCTCAAATATCATGCCTATACGCTTCAGGTTGATGATTCCCCCCATATCAATGGCCCAATCCAATCCTAACAGCGTAGGGTAGGGTTCTGCATCATCCACAATTTGTATTACTTTGAAATTTGTGCATACCTTCACTCCAGCAATTTCTAGGTTGCGGGGAAATCCTCGTCATCATAGTTGAGTGGCGAGTGCCTTGGTTTATCTCAGTTCTAGATATCGGGTGGTGGGTACCGTCCCAATGAATGAAAATCCTTCCTGGATGCAATGAAAATCTCTTTTACTTTACGCGAGGTTGATTCCTTCCTTCTTGTTAGATGCCTTTTACGATCGGTGGCTTTGTGGTAGCCTTTTCCTTATTCCCCTCTGGCAGCAACACCACTACGTGTAATTACATTTACTTGGGTCATCATCGTGCGGTTCAAATTTAACCATCTGGATGTTTTACGTAGGCGTCTGATACTTTCCTTGCATTTTAGCTATTAACATAGGACAATATTCAATTACATGATTAAATTACCTATAGTACCTGCAAGATTGTCGTGCATGGTTCGGGGAGTCATGCACATAGTTTCCAGCGTTGCCACAATTATAGAAAATTAATTTCCCTCTCCCTCGACCTGCACCTCCACCTATCCCCCCTCCCCTTCCTCTTATTGGGGATCCTCCCCATCTAGAGGGAGATGCTGGTAACTTAGGGTCGACCTGCACTCTATAAAGGTTCGTATTGTTTATCATTAGTTCAAGCATCTGGTAGTGGTGCTCATCGTGACCAACTGAAGAGCATAATCTGCACCAATGTTGCTTTAGTTCTAGAGCATAGGATCCTAACAGTGGGTAGTGGTTTGTGTCATGTCATCCAACCACCCTACAATCATCGCACCATAGTGTGGGGGTACTAGGCCTAGCAACAGTTGTGGGGCGCAGCTAATTTGGTCCCCCAACTTGCAAGTAATACGAAAATAGAGGGCACTGGTATTTGGTGTGGCCAACACCCTTGCAGCTTATGCACCAGGCATCCGTGCCAACTTCTTTACCCCGCTTTCTACATAAATTTCCAAGTGCATAGCTTCTAATTGGCTTTAAATTTGCAGTGCTCCAATTTGAGCACCATCTCTAGGTGTGGCTTCTAATTTGATAGAAATTTCAAGGGATTCTTCCTGAGAATCAATCTTCTGCTGACCCATAGGCCCACACAGATGTGGAAAGGGAATGGCAATGAACCATTCCTTATGCTTCTTATCATCATAAAAAAATCCTCTATCTCTGATGGTTTTCTTCAGTCATTGGTTAGCTTCCCAAACTCATTCCTTCAACCCTTGCTTAAAAATTTTTAGTTCTATTACACACTAAGAATAGGGCTTCAGCTTCCAGAACTGCTACTTTAGGGACCCCTTAATCTGCTGAATAGTGGGATCTACATTTTGAGCAATGTATCCAATGAGAAAGTCTATAGCGCGAACTTCAAATGCCATAGCCAACTGCTATCTTTTGACTACATCTGTATTAAAATTTTGCGCATTCCACACCACATTCTCCACAAACTAAAATCGATCCATATCTTCATTCCTCGCACCCTTAAAGGTGGGTAACATCATATTCATGGCCATATCTTCCGTAGGTGGGGGTGGTAATGGGTAGGATAATTCTTACCCATGCGCGAGTTTGATGGTGGCATAACAAGAGGGCTACCTGCAGCGTTAGTAGCCTCACTTCTGTCTATATCAGGTGAGTTTCTTAGAGGATTGTATATAGATCTATCCCCTATCTGATTGACCCGATAATATTTTCCGTTGCGCGTAGTGATTTCAATATGATGAGGGGTCATTCACTCGGTGTGGATGCACAAAATACCCTTTTCACACAATAACATCTTAATCAGCAGGGGAAAATTTCGTAAGAATTTACCTCTCAATCCCTTGAAAAATATCCTTTCAGCTTTAGAGTATGACACAAACTGATCTACTACAAATTCTGTCACAAGCCTACCCAAGATGTTGTCAACCTAGTGATCTATAGTTCAGGTGATGGAATTATCATTATTTTCCAACCGTTGGATCAATTCAGGGGTCCACTATGTGACCTTAGCATCCTTCCAATAGGTTTGAAATTATGCTAATCTTGACAACCACTCATAGAATTTGTGTGCAAATGTCGTGAAGAAGATCTTGTGTGCTTCTGTGAAGATATACCTATTCTTCCACTCTTCAGTGGACAACTTCTTACTTTTGTTTTCTTTTAGGGAAAATTCCTGAATCTATTTTTCAAACCAGTCCTCTAGTTCAGGGTTTAATGGCTACCATTGAACTTTCCACATCACCCAACCTATCTCAAAATGATCCCCATCCCAACAACGAAACTGTTTTTTGGCTTGAGGGATCCTGACCCAGGTTTAGAGTTGAGGTTAACCAACAAAACCCTCTTACTTCTGGCCCTTTCGACAGTGACTTGCTTGTGCAAGTCAACTTCTCACTTGAAGTAGTATGGGGGGGTGCTAGAACCAGGTTTCCACACCCTGAGAGAGGTTTAAATGATTTGGGTGCCCTTATATCCAAAATAACCATGAACATACCTCCACACAAAATCCCTAACTATGAAACCCTT
>CM076570.1:765460727-765792633 GCA_034641835.2 Pinus albicaulis
TGTCAGCTCCTTCTCTGAGGCCAGCTGCTCCTTCACCGGGGGTGTCCCCTCAGACACCCGTTACTTCTATACCCGTTCGGCCCACTGTTTGTGTGGCCGCCTCTACACCCGTTGTCACGGCACCCTCCGCTAGGGCTATGCCATCCCCTGAAGACGTTTATTTAGCGACTGCTATACCAGAGAACATCTCTCCGGAGGAGTATCAGTTGTCCCTGCAACAGCCAAACCCCGAGGTTGGACCATCCTCCCAAGATCCCAACCGCTCTTACTTTTCGCACTATGCACAGGATGGGACACCCGTGTATGCTTTTCCAGGTCAGTATGATGATCACGGGGACATTTTGCATCTACCCGCTCCTGAGGCTTACCTCCATGCTCAAGGTTTACCTTATAACCAGGCTTATAACCCGCAAGGGCAACCTTTCCAAGGCCAAACTTCGGGCCCACCTGGCTATCCTTATGACCCACAGGGGTAGCCCATGCAAGGCTATCCTGCAGGCTAGCAAGGGCCATCATATAGTCCGCAAGGACAGTATTATAGCTTTTCTGGTTAACCTGTGCAGCCTCAGCTGGGGTACCAACCGAGACCGATCTATGGTCCTGGGGGGAAAATCTAGCCTTCTCAACCTACGCAACCGCAGTATCCTGTTGTCTCTAACGTTGCATATCAGTCGGGACCATCCTATGGTTCTGCTCCAGCTCAAACTGGTTACCAGCAATCACCTGGCCCTATTCCCCCACTAGGCCAACCAGCCCATCCGGTACAACCCGCTGTTCCACCTCCAGGCCAACCGGCCCATCCGGTACAACCTGGGGCTCCTTTACAGCCAGGTCAATCTGCGCAATCGGCACCGCCTGTCTATCCAGGTCAACCTGTTCACTAAGGCCAGCCCTCTCAGCCGGGTCAACCTGTTCATTCAGGGCAGCCCGCTCATTCCATTAACCCTGCCCAGCAGCCGATTCATTCGATGCCGCAGCCAAATCAACAGCTGCGCCGTAGTTATCAAGCTCCGCAGGGTTCCACCTATCATCAGCCGACTCATCCTTAGGGCAGTTATTATCCTCATGGTCAATCTCAACCGAATTATAATCAGCCCCGAGGCTCTCAGTATTATCCTCCTCCACCCGGTTCTACCTATACTCAGCAGCCAAATCCAAATGCTGCTTACACCAGGCCGACACATAATCAGGGTTCGTACTCTGGTTATCAAGCCCCACACACTGGTTACCAGCAGCCAAATCAGTCTTGTTATACGACCTACACCCCCTACGGTTAGAATCCTATGGGACAGAACCCATGGGGGCAAGGATATTCGCAACCATTGTGGAGTACAGGTACCGGTCCTCATCCCGGGCCTGGCATGCCAGTTAATTCGCCATTGCCGTTCCTGGCCACTTTGTAGTTGCCGCATGTTTCAAAACTGACCAATGATATGATTTTGCATAATCCGTATTGGCCTCCGGTTCCTACCAAGATACCAGGTGATTGCCCCAAGTTTGAGGGTAAAGCTGGAGAGGACCCCCAAGCGCATGTGATGACGTATCATTTTTGGTGTTCGTCTAACTCTTGGGTCGATGATTCAATTCGTCTGTGCCTCTTCCAGCGCACTTTGACTAGAGCTGCTGCTAAGTGGTACATAGAGTTATCCCGTGGCATCTTCCGAGATTTCAATTCCTTAGCCATGGCTTTTCTGACGCATTTTCAGTTACCGGTTCGCTATGAAGCCGGGACGCACCTCCTGACTTCTCTGAAGCAGGATAAAGCCACTCAAATTTATGATCACATTCATGAGTGGCGGCGCCATCGTAGACTGATCAAGTTTCATATACCTGATCAGATACTAACTCACTGGTTCACCACCTCCTTCGTGAATAAAATCGCTCAAGATATTGCGATGGGAGCGTGTGTGACGGAGGAACAAGCCATTGCACGTGCCCAATATCTGGATCTTGTATATTCTCAGTCCGGCACAATTTATGATATCTTGCTTGATGCTCCACAGTCCGGAACCTCTAAGGCCCCACCTACCCCCGCAGTGGATGGTGTCATTGGTTTCGTGTCTCAGAATTCGAAGAAATCTTCGAATGGGAAGCAAAAGTCTAATTCTTCCAACAATACTCCTACTAATCTTGCCCCGTCCGATTCTGGCAAAACCGTGGAGGTGAATGCCGTTCAGGCCAATCCTACGGAGAAAACCTCCAAAGGTAAAAATAAGGGCAAAGGTAAATCCAAATCCGACGCCCTGAGGCCAGAATCCAAATCTCGTATTGAGGATGGTTCTCAACGTAAACCGAAGTACCCCTGCGTCATTTGTGAAGGAGACCATTATACTAAGGATTATCCGCGACGATCCGAAGTTAGTCAACTTCTCAAAGGCTCCAAAGGGACTCCGACAGTTCTAAAAGAGCCATTCCCATCTCAGCAGACCCAGATGGTTGAACAACCATCACCATCTGCACCATTTGGGTCCCAAGTTTTCATGATGAATGGTGCTGCACCTATCTCTGTCGCTACGCGTTCGAAGGATTACAACGAATCGCGGCAGGCACCCGGGAAGGCAGTTGCGGATGGACCACCTCCCCCACCTGTCTTCGATTCATTGGAAATCGAGAAGCCTACTCCTGAACTTGTTGTGAAGCCACCTTCTAAAGGTGTTCTTCGAAGATCTTCTTATAATCCGAATGCTCGTGCCGCTCAACACTATAGTATTGTTGAGGATTTGGCACAAGCGCCTTCTGCTATTTCTGCACTAGAAGTTATTCAAATTTTTCCTTCGCAACGGAAGGCTTTACTGTCTGCAATCGGTGGTATTGATCCTGCTGATTCGAGTCTTCTCACCTTCGATCTAGAGAATTTCACTCCCCGACTTCCACATCAAATCGCTCTTGTTATTCAAGTCAGGATTAACGGTCTTAACATCCATAGGGCCGTCTTGGATGAAGGTGCCTCTACCTGCATCATGTCATCCACTTGCTGGAAGGCCATTGACTCTCCAGCCCTTTCGTCCTCTCCTAATGCCCTGGAGGCATTTGATGGTCAGGAATCTAAACCCCTGGGTGTTCTCGAGAGTTTAGCGATCACTTTACAGGGGAAGACAGTCAACGTAGAAGTAGAGGTGGTTGACGCCAGGCTCAACTACAATATACTTCTTGGCCACAGCTGGACTCATGCCATGCTCTGCGTGCCATCCACCGTCTTTCAACTTCTTAAGTTCCCTCACGAGGGCAAGATCGTCACGGTGGATCAGTTGTCCTTCTTCACCTCCACCTCCGAGAACAACGTTCCATACGTGGATCAGATTCCGAATCCCCCTGACAGTATAGGACCCGGTCTCTTCAAAGACCCCATCCTTATGGGTATTTTTCCCGCACCACCACCGCACACCGCTCAAGTTAACATGATTTCCAGGTCTGATGACCCCTGGCTCATCCCTACGCCTGAGCAGGTGTTTGAGTTTGGAGAATCAATGCCCTTGACTCCAGTAGAGATTCGCTACTGTGAAATTGTTGCCGCATCTCATCCTCCACCTCCTCAGCATGCTCCTTTGAGCATGGCTCTAGACGTCTACTCTCAATCCCCCTGGCTTGGTCAGGCCGATTCACCTGATCCTCTCAAAGAGACTTTTCCTTCCGATGAAGCCATCATTGAAACTATGTCTCTTGAGGATCTCCCTTGGGGCGATGGACATCATCGATCCTTCTTTATGCCTAGCCTTGGGGCAATGACAGATTATCTAGAGCGTTATGCATCTCAAGTTCCTACTCCTCCTCTCCAAACGCCCATCTTGACGCACGAGGTTTTTTCGGAGGGAAACCTGAGTAACATCACTCAAACCATCCCGATCAACATCTTCGTTAAACCGGGGATCGTTGAGAATATACACATGGGAGTGACTTGTTCTCCTGATGAGATTCAAGTCTATACTGATCTTTTTAAAGAATTCAGAGATGTGTTTGCCTGGTCCTACGAGGAAATGCCGGGGATTGATCCCAGTATCGTAGTGCAAGAGATTCCAACCTATCCTGGTGTGAAGCCCGTGCGGCAACGCTTACGCCCCATGCATCCTTAGAAAGCCGATGCAATCAAGGCAGAAGTTGAAAAAATTCTGAACGCGAGATTTATTTATCCCATCCCCCTCACAGAATTGGTTTCCAACATTGTCCCTGTTGATAAAAAGCAGGGTACTATTAGGGTCTGTGTTGATTACCGCGATATTAATCGCGCATGTCCGAAAGATAACTATCCCACTCCGTTCATAAACCAGATTATCGACGAATGTGCTGGAAGTGAGATTTATTCCTTGATGGACAGTTTCTCAGGGTATAATCAGATCAATATTGCACCTTAGGATCAACACAAGACTACATTCATCTGTCCGTGGGGTACTTTTGCGTATAAAAAGCTCCCGTTCGGCTTGAAGAACGCTGGAGCCACTTTTCAGCATGCGATGTCTTACGCTTTCCATGACATTCGCCACATCGTTCAGCCTTATCTGGATGACTTTCCAGCTCACTCAGCTAGGCGAGAGGATCACCCTGAACACCTCTGCCAGATCTTCCTTCAGTGTAGGCGCTACAATATTAGGCTTAGTCCTCATAAATGTGTCTTCTGCGTGGATTCTGGACATATTTTGGGATTCATAGTCTCCAAAGACGGAATTTTCCTTGACCCTTTAAAGGTCGAGGTTATCATCAACCTCCCATCACCCTCCTCGTTATATCAGTTGTAGATTCTGCAGGGAAAAGCGAACTTCCTTCGACGCTTTATCCCGAACTACGCCGAGGTGGCCAAAGGATTCACGCGCCTATTAAAGAAGACTGTTCCCTTCCATTGGGATGAAATTGCTCAACAATCCTTTGAGAAGCTGAAGACGTTACTCGTTAATGCTCCTTTGCTTCGTCCTCCGGACTATCGTCATGATTTCACTTTGTATCTCACCGCCGCGTTTAGCACCATAGCTATGGTTCTGGTGCAGGATGATGATGATGGTAATGAACATGTTGTTTATTATCTATCACGAAACCTTCTCGATACAGAAACGCGTTATGTTCATGTCGAGAAGTTGGCGTTAGCAGCAGTACACGCTGTGCAGCATTTTCACCATTACATCCTGTTGCGTACGATAACAGTGGTTTTGGATTGCAACCCCATGACATATATTCTCTCTAGACAATTACTGGGGGGAAAATACTCCAAATGGATCGTTATCCTGCAGGAGTTTGACTTAGAGTTCACCCCTGATAAGTAAACCAAATCACTTGTTTTCGTGGATCTTATATGCTCACTCCCGACAGAATCCACTCCTTCACACTCCGAGGATCATATCTCGGACGAAACTCTTTCCCTCATCAGTACTCGCGACCCTTGGTATGGCGACATAATTGTGTATCTTCAGACCTCCACATTTTGGTCTGAGTTGACTAAAGATGCCCGACGTCGAATTCGGCATCAGTCTCAACCCTACCGCATCGTAGGAGATACCTTATACCGTGTTGGAGTAGATTCGGTGCTCCATCGGTGCCTAACCTTGGAAGAGGTTGAAAGGGTTCTAAATGACTGCCACAGTGGCACCTGTGGTGGACATATGTCCGGATATGCTACTGCCCAGAAAATTCTGCGAGAAGGTTACTTCTGGCCGTCCATATTCAAAGATTGTATCGTTGCAGTCCGTAAATGTCACGCGTGCCAAGTGTTTCAGCACAAGATGCGCGCGCCGCCTCTCCCTTTGCATCCTGTTATTACCGTCGGCCCTTTTGCGAAATGGGGCATGGATTTTATGACGTGTAACCCTCATTCGGCCGGGGGGCATGCGTATATAATTGTCGCTGTTGACTACTTCACTAAGTGGGCCGAAGCGATGCCTACACTAGTTTCCGACAGTAAGACAGCTGCCCAATTCATATTCAACCATCTCATTGCACGTTTCGGGGTCCCGCAAGCCATCATTACTGACCACGGTACTCATTTCTGAGATTATATGATGGCCGAGCTAACTTCAAAGTTGGGCTTACGCCACGATAGCTCAACGCCATATTACCCTCAGTCAAATGGCCAGGTTGAAGCAGTGAACAAGGTTCTGGTCACTATGCTTCAACGAACAGTTGGTATCCACAAATCCAATTGGCACCTCCAACTATTCTCAGCTCTATGGGCATACCGGACGTCTGCAAAGAGTGCAACTGATTCACACCATTTCAATTGGTGTATGGTCTGGAAGCAACTCTTCCGGTTGAATGTGAGATTCCTTCGTTGAAATTAGCTGTGGAACTTCTACCCGACACCTCTGCTGAGGAAGAGCATCTTTTGTATCTGGAACGGTTAGATGAAAACCGCCGTTTAGCTGCTTTAGTGATTGAAGCACAAAAGAAGCGGGTCAAAGCTCACTTCGATCAATCGATTTATCCTCGTTCCTTTGTCGAAGGGGACCTCGTCCTCCTGTACGATCAAGCACATGACAAGCTTGGGGCTGGCAAGTTCCAACCTATGTGGCATGGGCCCTACATAGTAAAATGCGTTTTGAAGAATGGGGCTTATGAGCTTATAGATTATGAAGGAGTTCCGCTGGCACAGCCCAGGAATGGGCTGTACCTGAAAAAATACTACGCTTAAAGTCATTTTTGGTGCGGTGTGTGTACATAAGTGTGTGATTTTCATTTGTGTGCATGTGTGGTGTGGTGTACGATGTAAGCATCTTTCTGCTGATCGGGTCTTCCTGATTGTGTAGATGTCTATTCTTCCATTTGTTGGTTTCGCGGATGGTGCCTCCCGCAGTACCAGGAACCTGTCTTTGGTGGCCTGGGTAATCTATGATCCTGCTGGTGAGTTGGTCAACCTGCAAGGTGTGTGTTTGGGACGTACTACAAATAAAATCGCAGAATATAGTGATGTATTAGAATTATTAACCGAGGCTGTAAACCTTGGAATCCGTGAATTGCTTGTGTATCTAGACTCACAACTTGTAGTATTACAACTGAACGGTCATTATTCGGTCAGAAACCCATCCATTTTACGTCTGTATCTGCGTATTCGTTTACTGGAAAGAAATTTTGACTATATTACAGATCAACATATACCCAGGCATATGAATACATTAACAGATGCATTAGCTAATTTGGCGTTAGATAGACATTTGCGCAATTTGTAAATCATCATCACATGTAAAAGGAAAATCCATCGAGAAATAGATATGTATATATATAGATATCAAAATGTTTACATAGTGTGCGTCGCATAGAATCAAAAAATATATATTTTCGTCTTAATACATCCGGAGACGACATGTCTCTCAAAAAATATCCATGATAAAAGCCCTAGGAGTCTAATCCGCATGGTGCTCATGATAACAAGTGACTGCATGCACTAAGCATCTCAGAAGTCGGTGAAGGCGACCAGGCACACCCACCGTATGTCTCTGGTACGCCATCGATACATCTGCCAGCTAGGCGTAGTCTGGGATCCCTCGGGCAATGCCCTCGAGATTCTGGATTAACTCCCCCCCCTCTGCACCCTCTGCCTGAGGATCAGGTGCGGGAAGAGTCCTCCGCGCGATAGGAGACATACCGGCTGGTCTCTCTAGGCCCACGTCTGCATACATCTAAAATGTGTCAAGATGGATATGTATTAACAAAAAATCATAAAACATAAAAATAAAAAAGAGAAGAGGTCATACCCAACTCCTCATCCCAATCATCTCCTTCCGGCAGTGGGAGATCTGGGTCTCCAGTGAAATCAGTTCCTGCATATGGCCAGTCTTCCACTACGATCAACTGATGTTGCAACCACCCAAAAAATGCCGGCCTCCACGACATCTGTTGGCCTCCTCCAGCTCTGGGCATCAGTGCTGCCCAGCGAGCCATTCTTGGCTCTCGTGGAATCGGCTCAGCTACTATGGCCCCTTGGCCCTGGAAGATTGGTAATTGTTCCAGAATGAACGATACCAGGATGGAACCATAGCCGAACTGTTTCAGTTTGGCCTGCTTGCACTTCGTGAGCTGTCTCTTCATGTTTATCGTCACTGCTGTGGCCCAGTCAAACAATAGGGGAGTCATACACTCTGAGGCTAAAAAAAGTTGGGCCTTTGTGGCCTCGTGCGGTGCCTGCAACCCCACAGCCCGCGTGATGGTATGCAGCACCACTCTCAATGCCAGATCAGGAATGGTGTGGATGTCCACCTTTCCACTTCCTGATCCCAGTTGTGCCCCTCGGCACACTCGTGCCATCACTTGCTCCATTTTCTCACCAGACGGTCTGCTCCCTGTCAATATGGGTACTGGACCTCTGCTTGATCGTCTGGTTATGAAGTACACGTCAGCAACCTCCAGTTCTAACACTTGATCCCGCAACTTGAATACTTGTTCATCTGCGTCCCACATATTGATCAAGTACTGTAGAAGCTCAGGCTGAGCTCGTAAACAAGGCGTCAGGAAGAAATTTTTTAGCCCAAAGTTCTTGAGGGCGTTCATGCAAGTTTCATTTTCCATGGCTTGTTCATCCTCTTCACCGTGCTCTCTCTCTTTCCACTCAATCACCATTTTTCTCGGTTTCCTGCATCAACATGATCACAAACCCTTAATTAGATCTCTAATGAGCTTCAAAATTCATCCAAATTGATTAAAATCTTGAATTTGGCGCGGCTGTTTCCTGAACAGTTGTGCCAGTCGGCGCGATCCCTTTGCATATAAAATCCTATTGGCGCGGGTTCGTGCCCGATACCCACGCCAATGAGCGGAGCCCTAAAAATTTAAAAAGTTGCCACAGAAATCTAATGCATGATGGAAAACTATTAAAAAACGGATTGAAATGGAGTACAAAGAAGCGCCTCTTACCTGGAACTGACAGAACTATGAATGGTAGCCCGGATCAGTCGCAATCGCTGTCAGAAGTTCGCACACAAACTGGACCACTGCTGCTCTTCGGTAAGGTAAAAAGTAAAAAGTAATTTTATTTTTACCATTTGACATATTTATAACTTTTTGAATTCAAAATAGGTCTTGAAAGTTATTTTTCTGAATATTTTAATATATTTTGTCGAAAATGGGTTTTACACTTGCCTTTTTGTGCAGCAACAGGTCTTTTACGCAACTGAAACGGTGAAACGAGTTGTATTTTATACTTTTTCGGACTCGGTAAATACATGAAAAAGTCACTCTGGAGTCATCTTTCAGCTCTTTTCTGACTCTCTAAACATGAAAAGATTGCCGAGGCCCTTGTCGTTTCGATCTCGTTAAAGTGGACACGAACTGAAATCTACCCAGTATACGTTTACCCCTTTTTCGGGCTGGGATGGATTATTTACGAAAAAGGAATACGCTAGCCTATCGCGACTAGGAGGTTTTCTCGGATATTGTTTTCTACCTTTTCGGGTCCGAGGAACTATCTACGAAAAGGGACCGCTGGAGTTTACTTTTCTGCTGTCTTTTCAAACTCTCTAAATATGAAAAGACGCCGAGTTCTTCCTTTGTCAGATTCGTTAAACCCTGATGACATTGGATTCAGTCGGAATGACGTTCTCCGAGTTTCTCCTTCCTAGGGCTAGATAAATGTACTAGGATGGATTCGCCCGGAGGGCGGACTTATATTACAAGCATATGCTATCCCCTTCAAGCTTTTTATCAAAAATAATTGGGGTACTCGCCAGAAATGGTGGGGGAAAATGGAACCAGCATCATTGTCGTGTCGGCAGTATGTCGCTCTTGAACATGGCACTTGTCTGCATTCGTGTCGGGTTGGGGACATCTCATCTCGTTCTTTACTTGCCTCCGTGGGTTTGGATAATCCCTTTTGACCTCTCCTCTGCTCATTGCCTCGTCACCATGACCTCTGATCCGTTGATGTCAAATACTGCCAAGTCCACTGTCGTGCCGTTTATATGTTCAAGAGAAGTTGACCTCTGCAAAGTACCAACCTCCCTCTGATTCTCTTTTGATTGTGATTCACAAAAAAAACATCATGTTCCTCTGTCTCGTGTTGATGATGTGGGAAACATTATGGCCCACCTTCGATCAAGGTCACTTCCTGTCGACTTCAGCTCATTATCCGGGAAGCTGATCTAGAGAATCCTTTATGGTACCTTGGAGCCTGCATGCCTCAATGGCAGGTTCGTTGCATTCGACGTGAGGTTTTCATCATTGGCCTCTGATCGAGTGATTCTACGAGTGTTCAACACCATCTCATTGATTCGCACGCCATAGATTGTACCTATAGTACCTTGAGAGCCATTGTGATTATTGGTGGTTCCTCTCGCATCTGTTAACAACTTTCATCATTGGCTAGTAATCAGATGATGTTCTTGCATGTTCGACTTCAGCTCACACATTCGCATGCTTGAACTTGTACTTTGTTCGGGTCGAGATGGAGCGCAAGACCCTGGATTGTGTATGTTGTAATCCAGGCTGCGATATTGTGTATTATTATGATTATTTACATGACTCACTGATTGGATGGCTGTGACCATACCTGAGTCTATTTATTAATCCTCACTGGATGGCTGCGTCCATGCCTTGGATCTAAATTATTGTAAACTCTGTTATGGATGGCTGCGCCCATACCACGTATATATATCATGTATCCGAGACATCAGTTGTACTTCGCTCTGCAGGATTTTCGATGGCAGTGTTTTCAGTCGGCATGTTCTCGTAAAGCATTTCACCCCCCCCCTCTCTCTTTCGGGCCTCATGCTTTAGGGGGCATCTGTTACACAACAATTTGTCACCGTCCCTACAATCCCCATCCCGCACATTGGAGGGCTCATTCCGTGACCTGTGAGCAGAGACAAGACTTGAAAATACTTTCATTGCATCCCTTTGAAGATGAGCTTTCATTGCCCTGAAGACATCTCCTTGCAAAAAATCCTAAAAATAGCTCTTTTTCCATTGGCGTGGTTCCATAGTTTAGCCCTCGCACCAAGGGGGAAAATCCTCCAAAGAGGGCGCACCAATTGGCGCTCTGTGATAGAGCCGCACCCCCGCCAACCATATTAAGAGGTGTTTTTAAAAAATAAAAGGCGGAAGTTTCATCCTAACAAATTCTTGGACTGATATCTATCTTGAGTTGGGTGGTTTGGCTATGGATTTCCATAGAGGGGAAGTGGTTTGCCACCTCTCATGGAAGCTTCCTTGATGATAGGGCCAATCCCATAATTATAGGGATCCCAACTTCCCTTCCTCCTTCTATAAAAGCTTGCTCAGATCCATGGCAAGCTAATCTCCAAGTTTCCAAGAGCTTTCATATCCTTATGCTGCAAGAGCCTTCTTGATTCCCTAAGGCCAAATCCAAGCAAGGAGACTATTGCCAAGTATCCGGAGAGAGAGGCTTGTCCCATCCTTGACAAGCTTTATCGAGACATGTTCTGCTGACGACCCGCCAAAGGAGAATTCGGCATCGAAGCTTTGGTTGTATTCTTCTTTTGACTCATTAATGTTAAGCGACTATTGGTTATGGTTCCACTCTTGTTCTTGATCATGTTCATGAGTTATGTCCTCTTCGACTGACATATAGTTGTATATACTGGATTTTATGCTTGCGTTTGTGTTGTTTCTTGCATGTGCAGGTGTCCGATCACAGAGATCGTGAGGATTGTGATCTGCCAGGGCAAAGGAACGGGAGCACCACCTCTTCTACAAACGACAGCGTTGGATTCCAGGTAGGCCTTCCTCGCAAGTCGGTTTATTTATGATTAGGAACCTTCACTGTAGCATGTTTGATTGTTGCTAGACCCGATCTGGGCTAGTAGGGACCGCCTCTGTCCGCAGAGGGGATTTACCTCCTCAACAATCTCTATTTGGCTTCTTTGGGCAGGTTGTCAGTTTTCACAGATGTTTTGCAACTCCATGATTGTTTGCTGATCTTCCAACTGTTTGTTTCACTGCTCTAGTTAATTTATGATCCATTGGGCTCTCTGCAATTTGACGGTCAATGTGTCAATCTCCGCCTTCTTCTCCTGAATAGTCTCTCTCAACTTTGAGCTTGGAGAGCTCAAATCCTCATCAATGAGTACAAAATCAGTATCCTGGCCTCCTGAAGGGCCCTCATCCCACATAGGCCTCTTACCTCTGTCCTGTACCTGTACCTGTGCTTCTGATGATGGCAACAAGACCCCTTCCACCCTAGGTGGAGATAATACTCGCCGGGCTGCTGCAAATAACACTTTGGTGCCTCTCTGATAAGTGATATACATCGGCACACTAGAAGTCTCTACCTCCTGGCCTCCATACTGATGTGAAGGTTCACCTGCATCATGGACAACCTCCGGAGGAACCTGAGGAGCTGTGAAGAAATCACGGGAAATGAAATCCTCCCATGAAATACCCTGCAATCCAAGCTAATGTACAACCACGATCTTGATGAGTGCATAGTGATAAATATTGTTGTACTGCTGCTCGGGAGTTTTCTTTTGCACAAGAGTGGTCATTCTCTCGATATTCCAGCACATCAAATGAGGTATGTTCATCATCCTCACTCTGGTGAAATGCATCAATAACCTGATGTGGTAGGCATACAGGCGTGAAAACCGGCCCTCACAACTGAAATATCTGATAATGAGTTTCATCAGAGGCACATAGGATTCCTTCAGGAACCAGAATGGGAACACCTTGTTGATTTGCCTCACAAAGCTAGGCCTGATGTAAGGTTCATAATGCACTCTGTCCACCTATTGTCTTTTGTTCCACTATTCACCCACATTCAGTATTCCGGTTGCTTGAGAAATAGTTTCCGGTGTCAAGGTGAAATTTACACCAGCAAGAGTTACCTGACCATCATGTAAATGAAATACAAAAAAATGAGCCAACTCCTGATGATGATGGATCCTAGCAATCATTTCACAATATTGATAGCATGTCTGTTCTCGAAAACATGCCATGGCAAGTGGGCAAACCTGCAATTGAGTCAATGAGGTGGGCTCTTCTCTCACATGTTTGCCACCTTTACGAGGCCTTCTAGGTGCATGTAGCTCAGTGGTAGAATCACTATCTCTGTCATATGATGTGTCAGTATCTGTCTCCATGATGTCCACGCAAGGTGTATGTTGGCTTATATGAGAGGAAAAGAGAATTTTGTGCTTTGTTTCAATTTCCAAATATATGTCAAAGGGGAGGGACTGTAGGAGAAATAGGGCAGTAGGAACAATGGACCTCAATCAAGTGATAACTCAAGTGTAGGGACAACCCATTAACTGTTTGGGAAAGTTGGGGTTTGGGAATTTCTTACAAGTGAGATGGGAAAGTGTAAATGATAGGGAATGAAATGACTTGGGATAGGGAAATGGGGCTTAGGAATGAGTGACTTGGGATATAAGGTAATAGGGGAGGGACTGTAATGATAGTATTAACAGTGAGAGGGAGGAATAACAAGAGGGGAATGAAGTATTTGGCACCAAAAATACTTTTAAAACTTTAATTTCAAAACCCTAAGGAGGCACTACAACAAGATGATAGGGTTTGAGCTTTGACATTCCAATTCTCATAATCCATTTTCGAACACTTGTAATTGGCAACCAAAGGGTCATATGAACTTACTTGAGTAGAAAAACCGAGTCAATTTAGAGTTTGTGGAAGCAATGTGAAAAATTTGGTTATCTACCCTGTGCGCCGCGACCACTGCCCAGTGCGTCGCGCTCCCTCTATGCGCCACGCTGGTTCAACAATACACAGTGCAAGGCGGCCCTATGCGCCGCGCCAGTTGCCCAGTACGTCGCGCAACCAATTTCGACACACATTCCACCCTCAAACAACTGCTTCGCTTCTCCATGATTTTTCTTGGCTTCACTCTTGTCTTTAGCATGCAAATGAATCTTTGAAACAATGAAAATATCTTTTATGGCAAAGATTTTAATTTTTGCTTCTTGAAAACCCACTTTTGTAATGTTTGAACTGTGACATTTTTTAAATAAACTCTGTTTTGCTTCCTTTTGATTTTTTGGACTGATGATGAGCTTCTGTCTCTTTTGTAGGGATAGCTGGCATGGGATTTTGGCAAAGGTGACCAGGGCTGCGCATGGAGTACTTTACAACTGAAGAAAATTTGAAAATTACATTGCATTTATTACAAAAGATGAAATAGATGATTTTTCTTCAAAACAGAGTTTTGAAGAAAAATCATTATCAAGCATTATTACGATGAAATTTTTGCACTGATACCTTATTTGATGCTTCCTCATGTGCCTGCTGGCCATTATTATGCATCTTGAGACCTAATTGAAAAAACCATAGACCTAATGAACTAAAACCCTAAAATGACTCTTTATTAGCCAGGAGACCAAAAATGACTGTAAATGATTTTGATGAATAGAAACGAACCAACAGGTACATGACATGAGGGATATGAGTGACAAGACCCTTCCGTCATATGATCCATGCTCCTAATGGAATGCAACTTGACTAAACTGAGTGAGACACCTAAAATGAAATGCAACAAGAGAAATTTGATCTCTGACGGAGGGATGAAGATACCGACTCTTCCTTCCATTAATTTGTTCTTCCTCCCACTCCCCCCCCGCCCCCATCTCTTCATATTCTCCTTTTCTTTCGTGTCCTTATTTTATCCCTTTTTATCCTAATTTTAACATTTTTTTTTTTTTTAAACTCTCATTTCATTTACTGATATCTTATTTTTATCTTTTAATTTAATCTATCAATTTCTAACTCTTATTCTCTTATCCTTTGATCTTCTCCTCTTTCACACACACACATACATATCCATTTTATTACTCCTCCTAGCTTCTCCCCCCCCACCCCCCAATCCTTTCATCCATGCACCCCCCCTTTCATTCCATTTTTATTCCATAATCCTTATTTTGGGTTTTCATATATATATATATAATTTGGTTGATGGTCACCAAAGATTGATGACTCGCTATGTTCAAAGAATATTTTTCTAGGTATATCCACCCAAAGGGATCACTTCTTGTTGGATCAAACATGGAGCCTGGCCCCAAATGTGTCTAAATAATTGAACCCATGACCTCCCAATATCAGAAGTGCTTAACTACGAAGACTCGACCAACTGAGCTAACCCTCGTAGATCCACCCAAAGGGATCACTTACCGTTGGCTCAAACATGGAGTCTGACCACAAAGGTGTCTAAAGAATTGAACCCATGACCTCCTAATAGCATAAGTGCTTAACTATGAAGACTCGACCAACTTGTTGTAACATTATTTGTTTTTGATAAGTTAGCATAAGTACTTAAATAATTTTCAAAATAATAAGGTAGGATATGGATGCAAAAGAATGAAAAATTAAAAAATGTTAGGAAAATTATTATTTTTTGTAGGCATCCATGTCAATAAAATGTTAAGTGTTAGATGCTCTAAATAAAGAAGGCAAATTAAAAATGTTAGGGAAGCAAAAAGAAAAAGAAAGCTTCATTCTGTTTTAAAGGATTTGATTGGCTGCTAGTCTAAATGCACCTATGGAAAAAGTTATTTGTGTGGTTTAAAATCCCGATTATAAATTCATATAATAAATTTTTAAACCATATAAATATATCCCTGCCATACCTTCATTTCATTCCATTTCCCTATATAATTAAACCATACCGTATATCCCTAAACTATATCCCTTATCTCCATACATTTCCATTACAATTCCTTTCATATCTCCCAATGAATTATTTAATAAAGTTCTGACCCCACCACTTCCACATCACCACATTACAATCCCGCACATTCATCAACATTTGATGATCGACTTTACATTGGTCAACATCCAATGGCCCGCATGGCCTTTCGGCCCCCCTCTGCCATCTGAAGTTTATCACCGGGGGTGGGGGGTGGTTCGAAATAAATTGTATTTGAAAACCGCCCATGTATACGTGTCATCCCCACATGAGTTCGGACCCCCCAAGCGCAATACCATACCCCCCGAAAACTGTTTTCTGTATACTTCCTGTTGTGATGACCATTGCACACCACTCCTTTGCTGCCACCTCACTACCTGTTAGCCAATTAAATGTTCTCCCTCCATATTTCCATTATGAAGATTTATTACCTATCCGTTAACCCACACCATCAATGGAAACACGATTTTTCACTATTAAACCTGCTAAATCCTTCGGCAAACACCTTTTCTCATTACAAATTTTTATGATTTGTTTTTTGCAGGTTGTTACTGATCCAGAAGTGCTACAATTGCTTGAGAAACACCTGATCGTACCATTCTCCATTTATTTTCCTGTTCTTGCTCACAAAACCCTCTTTCTTCCCTCTATTTCATTGTCAGCTGTAGCCATTATGCCTCCCAAGGAGAAAAATCCTGAGGAAAACATTAATCCTTTAATTTTCCCTCCTCTAGACCTTCATCACATCCCTATGGCTGATAGAGATTATCGAATCCATGAAACACACTCTGATATTGACATTCTTGAGATGTACATTTGGCTGGAAGACAAATGGATTGAAAAATCCAACAAAATACAACTATGGGAGTATAATATTCCCCGTTTTATCTTTCCTCCAACTCTCAGTGCTCCTGATTTCATCAGGAAATGTCATGCCTCTTACTCCCCCATCCAAAGAGCTATAGACAATTCTAATGGGCAGGTCCTATTTACCAAAACCCCTCAGGCCATTGAACAGATGATGTTAGCTCCCACAATCGATAATGGTGTCCCATTCTCTCATGAAGCTCTGGTTGAAATATATCAGAGATTAGATCTTGCCAAGAGAAACCAAACCTTAGAACTTTTCCTAGCACAAGATGCTAAATTTCCTAAAAGAAATCCTCCTTATCCTTCATCACTCTTCCCTGAGAGAACCAAGAAAATAACCATTGTCCTATCTTACCTGCTTGGCTACTACTCTGACCAATTCATAGATGAGGCTATTATAGGATTTTTGTCTATCTTTCCCAATGATGCCAAGCCTTCCATAATGTTTAATTTCAGTAACTTTCTTGTAGAATCCATTCATCGGCAATTTCTTGATTTCAAGATAGAAGAGGTATTTAAATATACCTCTGTTCTAGTTTATATGTTCATATACTTCCAAGGAGACAATATGAAATTGTCATTGTAGAAGTTAAATGATAAAGGAGACCAACAATCAGTAATTTTCTGGACCATCTTGGTCATGAAAGAGCAGAATGAATTCACCTACAAGTAGTTTATTGAAATGTTTGTCCACCCAATTATCAGTATTCTAAATAGTAGAGAAGAGCCGAGAATCAGTGAAAAAATTCAGAAGATATTGCAACTGACATAACAAGTTTAGATAGGAGATTGGTGCCTGTATGAAAACTAAAATGAAATAAGAGTTTTTGGATGTGAAATACAACCATACAAGTTACCCAAAATCCTCCCAATGAGGACTTTTTCTTTGGAGTTCATTAGGAAAATGATCAACATGGACCAAGTACATTTTGTGGCTGCCAAAAATAATTCTCAATTCAAACTAAAAACTCAAATTGGCCCATTCGTATGTAATAGCAGAAAAGCAGTAGTAGAGGCAGATCAACTATTAAAGAAAATGCAATTTGATTTAAGCTTCACCTGGTCATATGACACATTAGGCATTGTGTCTAAATTAAGGGTAGAACTCAAATATAATCCTTACCTTCATACAACAAGGCTAGAGATAGATAAATATAAGAACAAGCCAGAGTGGACAGAGAACACATTGCATGAAGTAGAAGAACAACCAGTTTCATCATCAATAGTGCAAACTCCAACAAATCAGGACAAGACAGCTAAAAGGAATAGATAAGAAGGGTATCCTTCAAAGACAAACATCTTCAGTGAAGGATTCAAAATTATGTATAGAAATAAGGCTAAACTTAGCTCCAAACTAAGTATTAGCAAGGATTCAGAGAAGTGGACCCTGTCAACACCAATGAGCCTCTTATATCATCATTGATAGGAGAAAAATCCACACAGTCCCCTACTACTTCCATTACTACTTCAAATTAGTAGCAAATCATTCAAACAGGTATTTCAACTTCAAGCGAGCCTGAGAAGAGCACCATGGACATCTTCAAGGAAATAAAACTAAAAAATGAAGTCTTAAAGATTAATACATATAACCAATTATGGAAACAAACTTCAGGTGCCCAAAGTAGGCTTTTGTCAGCCTTTGATGCAGAGAAAGGAAGAATTCTAATGACATTTCTTCAAGCACAAGTTCCTTAGCCTAAAGGAGAAGCAGACTATAGGAAAACATCTTTCGAGTTTGATGCCAAATATATACATCCCATTGATCAAATGGAGATTCATAAACAAACTGGAGAGATGATATTTTTAACTGTAACTAACACTACGATGTCTTTATCCAAAATGCAAGTTACACTAGCAAATATCAGATCACAACTCAACATGGAGAAAGTCTCAGCTTTTTCCAAGGACACCAGGATTAAAACCTTGGAATATTTGGTAATCAAGTTGGGTTATGACCTTACAAATGTCAATGTTGTAGAAGAACTAATCAAGAAAAAGAATGTTTATATTGCAGCATTGAGGAAGCAGTTGAAATTACCACATACAGAAGATCCTTTAGCCAAGGAAATTTCAGAGACAGAAGCAGAAAAGGCATATATGTTGAAACTCATTCTTGAACAGAGTACACAACTGAAATAGATGGAAACAGAGATGGAGAAGTGGATTAAGGAAAAAAAGAAACCAGTAAAGAAAGCTACTCCTTTAGAAGCAATTTCGATGACAGTTATTCCCACTGCTATAGATGCAAATACTAGTAAAGGAGATTCTGCAGATCAGTTAGCCTCCACACTTCAAAACAAGACTTTGCAGACAGAAGAGATAAAGAATCTACAGGTCAAAGTGAAACTTCTTGAAGATCAACAGAAGAAGTCTGAGACTTATCATGCATCAGAGCTTCAAAGAGCTCAAAACCAAGTTGAGATATGGAAAGAGTCAGCCACTGAAGCTTCCATTGGCTACACTCTAGGCACTGTCAAACAAATCATTTGGATTTTGAAGAGATTAATGAAATCTATCCATTTATCAGGGTCATCTTCGAGCAGAAAGAGTTAGTAGAAAAGGAAAATCAAACAATTTTTGATGCAAACACTCAACTGGAAGATATTTTCAATACAGCTAGCAGCATCATTAAATTTCTAAACTCTAAGGACAACCAAGAATTTGATGATTTAGGAGCAGATGACAATACTGAGACTATCCTTGAAGTAAAGAAAGTTCTGATTAAAAAGAACTTGGTGGTACAGTTAACAGAAAAATTTCATACTCTAGATATCACAATCAATAGGTTTCTTACAAGGATAGATGCATTGATTAAAAAGGGTCTTCCATCACTATTTGTTATAAATTAAAAATTAATTCCCATGGAGGATTATATGAAGAAGCTCAAGGAAACAACAAGCTCTGCATCTATGTCTTCTATTCAAGGTTCCTTGACAGGTAAAGCATTTTACAAAGATGTTGAAGATATTAGTTTTATTCACCATTAAATAAAACACATTTTCACTGTAAAACCAGCTTTTAAAAAGTACACTAAGGTATATGAAATCTACCGCAAAGTTATTAAAGCTTCCATTCTGGATGAATAACGATGGGACAAGCTCTGCGAATACCAAGAGTAAATAACAAGTCAGATTTTCCAGCACATCACTCAGTTTCGCCAACACAACACTCAGATTTTCCAGCGTAGTATTGAATAGGTGGTGACTCAGCAACAACATTCCAACATAATAGGGCCAGAACGTAGATTCGCTTCTTTTAGATCATTTTTCTTTCCTTTCTGTTCGTTTTCAGAAATTGTAGTTTGCCTAGTCACTCAAGCAATTGATTGTAATATTTTATATTTTTTATAACTACTTCATCGATTGAAGTATTCAGGGTTGCACCCTTGCATGAGCAGATTTTGTATTAAGTCTTTCTGATCATCATTAATACAAGAAGGATTCTGAACTTATTTCATACATCTCTGTTTTTCCTCTGTAAGTTTTTCCAGTTTTCTTAAATCATTTTGTTTCTTCATATATTTAATTATGGTTAAGATAACCAAGGGAGGTTGACTGTGTTTCAACAACCTTATAATTCCTCCTGAAGTTATTATCATTATAAAGAATGATTTACTTGACAATGTGTTAATGTAAGTCCCTTTATATTATTAATTGTCAGTATATTGATGATATTAGATATATTTGTTGAAACTTTGAACACTGTTTAAAGTTTTTCTAGCTTAATATGATGTATTGAAGATTTCGATCTAAAGATTTAATAATCATATTCTCTTACACAAGTCCACTTAATCGAATCATTAAATCTTAATTACCGTGTGAGATAAACAAGCAGCCCTCACTTATAATTGCTGATATTATCTACAAGATTTAAAAACCTTATTTGTTTGATTCAAATTTATCTTATGCATTGGTCCTCCAAATATTTCAAAACCAAAAAAAATATTTTAGATGCTTTGGCATGATTGTTGACCAAAATCATCTCAAAGAACAACATCAATCTAGCGTCATTGCCAGGGAGACGAAGGATACAAGCTAAATCTTCCCGAGACAACGATTTTTCCCTTTTCCTTTAAGGTGAATAAAGGATAAAGATATAGGTCAAAACCTTTCACCTGTCGATTCCACTGATTCAAACTGGCTCCTTTTAAGCACACTAGATCTTGTTTTGAATATGAGATTGTTAACCCTCTACTAGATCCAGAAAGACTCATTAGGTAAGCCTCTTTGAAAAAAAACATAATATTTCTGCTTCTTCCTCTTCAGCCTTACACCATGAATAAATTTCATCTGTAGATACCTTTTTAGTAATATCATCCCAACTTGATTTGGCTCAATTACCTCCTAGAGTTGCTGAAATTTATTCACAAGGAGTAGATCTTCAGTCAGCCTTGTTGGCTTAATCACTTGAGTCATATCAAGTCCCATCTTTTCCTGTAGACTCATCTACATCTGAAACAAAATTGGGCTTACATTTTCACGAATTTAAGCCTATATATTTTGTTTCTCCGGTTTATCATCCTATTCCATTAGATTCTAATCAATCAGAAGAGACAATTTATGTCTATTCTAATCCATTGTTTGAATAAGGAAGAAGATTTAACATCATCAGTTCAAAAGATAATTGTTAAAATTACTTTGAGATCCTCACTTCCTCCTCCTCCTTCACATTCTCCTCCACCTTCTAATACTAATTCAAATACATCTTCATCATCATATTCATCATCCATGGCTTTTCAACCCATTATACAAGCTAGGTATGCTGCTCTTGTTCTTCCTAACATCTTGGGAAATTTTCCTGATCGATATCTTAAACATTTACCAAGATTTAATGGAGAAACAGGTCCCTCAATAGAAGATCATATAGTTGCCTTCTTACATTTCACAGACAATATGAATATCGAGCATGAAGATTTTTATATCAGATTATTTGTACAGTCCTTGGAAGGTAACGTTAGGATCTGGTTTAGGAAACTTAGAGCAGATTCTATTCAAACCTGGAATGAACTTATAACTATCTTTAAAAACCAATGTGGGGTAAAGAAAGATGTTGTTTACTTGCTCACTGAATTTGAAGAGTTAAATAGAAATCCTGGTGAACCAGTTGCTGAATTTATCAAAAGATTTAACAAACTCTACCCCAAAATGCCTGCTGATTTTAAACCTCCAGTAGCTGCTGCAAGGGTCAAATTTTCTAAAGCATTCGATGATGACTTTGCAGTTATGCTAAGGGAGAGAGTTTCTAATACATTACAAGACATGCAGATTAATGCTATTGAGGTAGAAGCCAATAGATAAGCTTCAAGTAAAATTAAAGCTAAAGAAGAGAAAGCCCAAAGGAAAATAAAAAATCAGGAAGCATCTTCCTCTAAGTCTAAAAGTGAAGTTTCAAATACTGATGAAATCATAGCTCTTCTTAGAAGTCTATCCAATAGAATTTCAAATATTGAAACTCAACCAAGAACAGTCCAAAAAACTATTTCTAGACCATAAACACAGGCCCAAGGTCAATAAAAGAAAGCTACTCCATTGCAAATTCTTCATACAAATAGTTTGTTGACCAAAAAGTACCTACACCATTGTTTATTGATGATCAACAACCTGAGGACAATACTTTTTCTATTACTAAAAACATTAATAATGTAGATCATACATCCTTTCAGACTGCCATTGTACCTATTTCCCAAAATCAAATCCCTCAAGAAGACCAAGATACTTCTCAGGTTTCTAAGTATCAAGCTTTTTTTGAGTTTTTGATTGCAAAACTCAATAAAAGATATCACTTAATACCTAGAGCAGGTCCTGGTAGACCTCCCAAAAACCCTGTAATGATTGAACCTCAACTAAAAAAAACTGAAACTAAAACCCCTTCTTCTCAACCTCTAAATCAGTCAATTGATTCTACTTAGATTGACAAAACAATATTGACTGCCTTTAATGTTGAGAAAGAATAAAAAAGAGTTAAAATTTCAATTCCACTTTCTTAACTCTCTAAAAATCCAGGGTATAAAAGTCAAGTTGCGAAGTGG
Source organism: Pinus albicaulis (assembly GCA_034641835.2). Classification (NCBI taxonomy): domain Eukaryota; kingdom Viridiplantae; phylum Streptophyta; class Pinopsida; order Pinales; family Pinaceae; genus Pinus; species Pinus albicaulis. The sequence goes on from CM076570.1 coordinate 765,483,182, forward strand.
ATCCAAAATTCTAGTATGGATGCTGAAGGAGATATTATCAATCTACAAAATGAAATACCCACCATAGCCTCTGGTCCTAGTTCTGATATGATTAATGAATCCATACCACCCTTCTATGTGACTTTAAAGGTGGATGATTCCTTGCTATATAACTGTATGCTTGATTCTGGTGCTTCGCACAACTTAATGCCTAAAGTCATCATGGAACAACTTAATCTGGATATTAATCAAACCTATCACGACTTGTATACTTTTGATTCAAAGAGGTTCCAATGTTTAGGACTCATTAAAGATCTAGTGGTCACTTTAAATCAAATACCAGTTAAAAGTGTAGTATTAGACATAGTTGTCATTGATATTCCTCCCAAATTTGGAATTCTTTTATCGAGATCATGTTGTGAAAAATTGGGAGGAAGTCTTCAAATGGACATGTCTTTTGCCACTATCCCTGTATATGGTGGAGAGAGCCTTAGATTGTATAGAGAAGTGAGATTCCTAAACACCGTTTGCAATTTTAATCAAGCTAGGAATTATCCCATTTATGTAGTAGATAAAGAATTCAATTGTTTTCAACTATCATCAGACACTTCACAGAACTCTCAACTTAAGATTCAGGATGTAGTTGACACTTCTAAATCAGTTCAAACTGAAATTTGGAAATCAATTTTTGATGGATCTTGTACCAAAGATGGGGCTGGAGCAGGAGTTGTTTTGATTTCACCTAATAAAGAAAATATTACACAGTCATGCAAATTATATTTTGAGGTCACAAACAACATTGTTGAGTACGAAGATTTTATCCTAGGATTGCAGCTTACTAGAAGTTTAAAGGTAAAAAATTTGAGTGTTTTCATTGACTCAGAATTAATAGTAAGATAGGTTAGGAGTCTTTGCGAAAAAAAGCACCCTAGACTTAAGTCTTACAGAAATGAGATATGGGACACCATTGAAAATGCCTTTGATGCTTTTAATATCACTTTTATTCCTAGAGATGTAAACCTGCATGCAAATTCATTAGCTGTTTCAGCTAGTTCCTTCAAGATTCCAGATCAATTTCAAATTCAATACCAAATACAAATCAAATATAGGCCATCAATACCAGAAAAACTTAAACACTGGAAAATATTTGAAGACAATGAGCAATTAAAATCCTTTCTACAGGTCATTGACGAATTTTCTGTATTGCAAATTGAGGAGGATAATTCATAAATGAAAACAACTACCCAAAATAAGGAAAACTCAAAATATAAAATCAAAGGTAGCTGATCATGACCTAATTCAATTATCAAATAATTTTATCCCCAAGGGACTTGTTCCTTTAGAAAAGTTGTTTGATCAAAACGATGTTCCCAAAAATCTATTCTCTGCTTCACTAGAAAATGACATAGAAGACACAAATATTGGCATTGATGAGGAAATTAAAAACATTAAAATTTGTGCATCACTAACTCCGGAACTTAAATCTGAATATGTCAAACTTCTTAATAATTTTAAAGATGTCTTTGTGTGGTCTTATGCTAATCTAAAAACTTATGACACATCTTTAATTGAGCATAAAATTCCACTAAAAATAGATGCAAAGCCTTACCAACAAAAGTTAAGAAGGATGAACCCAGTTCTACTTCCCACCATAGAAAAAGAGCTAAAAAAACTTTTAGATGCCCAAATTATTGTCCCATTAATATACTCTAGTTGGGTTGCCAATTTAGTCCTTGTGAGGAAAAAGAACGGTGAAATAAGACTCTGTGTAGATTTTAGAAACCTTAATAAAGCATCCTTGAAAGATAATTATCCACTCCCAAAGATGGATCAATTACTTCAAAAAGTGTCAGGTGCTAATAGACTCACTATGTTAGATGGATTTTCTAGTTATAATTAAATATTGGTGAATTCAGAAGACAGGGAGAAGACAACTTTTACCACACCTTGGGGTACATTCATGTATGCCCGGATTCCTTTTGGTCTATCAAATGCAAGAGCAACATTTCAGAGAGCCATGAACTTGGCTTTTGTTGGGAAGGTAAACAAATTTATTGTTATTTATCTTGATGATTTAACCGTTTTCTCTTAATAAGATTCGAAACATCTCAAGCACTTGAAGAAAGTTTTTGAAAGGTGCCGAAAGTTTGAAATTTCTCTGAATCCAAAAAATTCATTATTTTCCATTAAAGAGGGTAAATTACTAGGTCATATTATTATAAAAGATGTAGTTATTGATCCCAAAAGAGTCTCTTCTATTCAATCATTATCATTACCTAGAAATAAGAAAGAGATTCAAGTTTTCTTAGGGAAAAACAACTTTTTGAGAAGGTTTATACCAAATTATGCAGAAATAGTGAAGGATATAACATATATGCTAAAAAAGAACCATGAAGTTAAATGGACTCTTTTTGCAAGATTTGCATTTGACCAGATGAAGAAGGCCATCTCTGAAGCCCCAACCTTAGCCGGTCCAAACTACTCAGAACCTTTCAACATGTTCTCTTTTGCCTTCGAAACTACCCTTGCAGCTATCCTTTTGCAAAAGAATGAGGATTACCATGATCAACCTATAACATTATTTAGTAAGCTCACGAGAGATGCCGAACTCAGATATGATATTATCGAAAAACAAGCTTATGCCTTAGTTCAAGCCCTGAAGTCTTTTAGAATGTATATCCTCCATTCCACTATCATTTCCTATGTGCCCAATAACGCTGTTAAAGCAGTCCTCACACAGCCAGACACTAATGGCAGAAGGGGAAGATGGATAACTCAAATCCTTGAGTTTGATCTTACCATAAAAACTACCAAGTTAGTAAAGGGGTAGGGTTTAGCGAAGTTGTTAGTTGAATCCAATTGTAATGTTTTGGGCATAAACTCTGTTTTTGAAGTTTTAGAGAAGCATCCACAATAACCTTCTTCAAATTTGGAAAGGGAGAATCCATAAGAACCTTCCTTGAATGCAGAAGGGGAAAATCCACAAGAACCTTCCCATGGAGTGCAAGGAAAGAATACACAAGAACCTTCTCCTTCAACTCAAATAGTCCCTGTTCATATTGATGAGAAATTTGTTTTATCAGATTGGTATGCAGATATTGTTCATTTTGAATGTCCAACTCATTTTTCCAAAAACCAGTGAAAAACACTCAAGTTGAAATCCATCAAATACTACATTATCAATGCCAACTTATACTGGATGGATCCTCTTAATATTCTACTACATTTCCTAACAGAATCAGAGACTGAAGGAATCATTGATCAGTTTCATGCAGGAATTTGTGGAGGCCACTATGCTTGGAGAGAAACATCTTACAAGATATTGAGGGCGGGATTTTATTGGCCTACTATGTTTTCACAAGTAGGATCAAAAGTCAGAGCCTGTGTTCCATGTCAGATGTTTGCTGACAAGCAGAAATTAGTAGCCCTTCCACTAGTTCCAGTAGTTTTTTCAACACCATTTCTTCAGTGGGGATTAGATTTTATAGGTGAAATCCACCCAACCTCTAGTAATCAGCATCAATGGATCTTGACTTCTACTGAATATTTCACCAAGTGGGTGGAATCAATTCCTATAAAAAATGCTATAGAGTTAGTTGTAATAAAATTCATTGAAGAGAATATTTTATCTAGATTTGGTTTCCCACAACAAATAGTCATTGATAATGCCACAACCTTCAACAACATAAAAAGGATAGAATTCAGGCTGAAATATCAGATATTATTGCATCACTCAACTCCCTACTATCCACAAGGAAATGGTCTTCCTGAATCATCAAACAAGAGTTTAGTAAAGGTAATTAAGAAAACTTTAGAAGACCACAAGAAAATGGGACAGTCATTTGATTTATGCAGTTTGGGCAAACATAATTTCTCCAAAAATATCAACGAGTAAATATCCATTCCAATTAGTTTATGGCAAAGATGCCATTTTTCCTATAAATTTAGCTTTCCCTGTGCTTAAGTTTCTACAAGAATCTACTGGTGAATCTGATAATTTCGCTAGAAGGATTAATCAAATCATTGAGCTGAATGAAAATAGATATGAGATTCAGTACAAACTAAATAAATATCAGAATAAAATGAAGAGTCTCTTTGACAGAAAGGCAAGGGAAAGATATTTTAGAGAAGGGGATTTAGTCTTAAGATGGGATGCTAGAAGAGAAGATAAAGGAAAACATGGAAAGTTTGACAATTTATGGTTTGGGCTACTCAACATTGCAGAGGTAAAAGGAAACAACACATTTGTTCTACATAGTCTTGAAGGACAATTTTCAACATTGCTTGTCAATGGCAAATTTTTGAAACACTATATCCAATACTGAAGGAGATCCTACATCATCATTGTACATAATCATTTTCTTTTATCACTTAAAGTCTATTTTTTTTCTACAACAAAGACTCCATAGCCTGAGGAGAAGGCACATGGAACTGCTTGTTCTCTGCATCCCACATGGGGAAGCAGTCCCCAGCTGGAGCCGATGTTGTAACATTATTTGTTTTTGATAAGTTAGCATAAGTAGTTAAATAATTTTCAAAATGATAAGGTAGGATATGGATGCAAAAGGATGAAAAATTAAAAAATGTTAGGAAAATTATTATTTTTTGTAGGCATCCATGTCAATAAAATGTTAAGTTTTAGATGCTCTAAATAAAGAAGGAAAATTAAAAATGCTAGCGAAGCAAAAAAAAAAGAAAGCTTCGTTCTGTTTTAGAGGATTTGATTGGCTAGTAGTCTAAATGCGCCTATGGAAAAAAGTTAATTTTATGGTTTAAAATCCTGATTATAAATTCATATCAAAAAGTTTTAAACCATAGCAATATATCCCCGTCATACTTTCATTTCATCCCATTTCCCTAAATCATTAAACCATACCATATATCCCTAAAATATATCCCTCATCTCTATACATTTCCATTACAACTCCTTTCATATCTCCCGGTGCATTATTTAATAAAGTTATGACCCCACCACTTCCACATCACCACATTACAATCCCACACATTCATCAACATCCGACGATCGACTTTACATTGGTCAACATCCAACGGTCTGCATGGCCTTTCGGCCCCCCTCTGCCATTCGAATTTTATCACCCGGGAGGGGGGGGGGGGGGGTCCGAAATAAATTGTATTTGAAAACTGCCCATGTATACGTGTCTTCCCCACATGAGTTCAAACCCCCCAAGCTCAATACCATAACCCGCCTTACCCCCCCCCGAAAACTATTTTCGGTATACCGCTTGCTGTGATGACCGTTGCCCACCACTCCTCCGCTGCCACCTCACTATCCATTAGCCAATTAGATGCTCTCCCTCCATATTTCCGTTATGAATATTAATTACCTATCCGTTAACCCACACCATCAACGGAAACATGATTTTTCACTATTAAAGCTGCTAAATCCTTCTGCAAACACCTTTTATCATTAAATATTTTTATAATTTGTTGTTTGCAGGTTGTTATTGATCCATAAGTGCTACAATTGCTTAAGCAATGCCCGATCGTACCATTCTTCATTTATTCCTGTTCTTGCTCACAAAACCCTCTTTCTTCCCTTAGTTCCACTGTCAGCTGTAGCCATTATGCTTCCTAAGAAGAAAAATATCAAGGAAAGCATTAATCCTTCAATTTTCCCTCCTCTAGAACTTCATCACATCCCTATGGCTGATAAAGACTATCGAATCCATGAAACACACTATGATATTAACATTCTTGAGATGTACTGTTGGCTGGAAGATAAATGGATTGAAAAATCCGATGAAATCCAATTCTAGGTGTCTAATTTTTCTCGTTATATCTTTCCTCCAACTCTTAGTGCTCCTGAATTCATCAGGAAATGTCGTGCCTCTTACTTGCTCGGCCAGAGAGCCATAGTAATTTCTAATGGCCAGGTTCTGTTTACCATAACCCCTCAGGCCATTGAACATATGATGTTAGTTCCCACAGTCGATAATGGTGCCCCATTCTCTCATGAAGCTCTGGTTGAAATAAATCAGAGATTATATCTTGCTAAGAGAACCCAAACCTTAGAACTTTTCCTAGCACAAGATGTTGAATTTCCTAAAAGAATTCCTCCTTATCCTTCATCACTCTTCCCTGAGAGAACCAAGCAAATAACCACTATCCTATATTACCTGCTTGGCTACTACTTTTACCAATTCATAGATGAGTCTATTATAGTATTTCTGTCTATGTTTTCCAATGATTCCAAGCCTTCCATAATGTTTAATTTTAGTAACTTCGTTGCAGAATCCATTCATAAAAAATTTCTTGATTTCAAGATAGAAGAGGTATTTAAATATAACTCTGTTCTAGTTTATATGTTCATATACTTCCAAGGAGACAATATGAAATTGTCATTGCAGAAGTTAAATGATAAAGGAGACCAAAAATCAGCAATTTTCTGGACCACCTTGGCGATGAAAGAGAAGAATGAATTCACCTAGAAGAAACTTATTGAAATGTTTGTCCACCTAGCTATCAGTCTTCTAAATAGCAGAGAAGAACCGAGAATCAGTGAAGAAATTCATAAGATATTGCAACTGACAGAACAAGTTCAGACAGGAGATTGGTACCTGTATGAAAACTAGACTGAAATAAGAGTTTTTGGATGTGAACTACAACCATACAAGTTACCCAAATTCCTCCCTTGAGGATTTTTGCTTTGGACTTCATCAGGAAAATGATCAACATGGACCAAGTACATTTTGTGGTTGCCAAAAACAAATCTCAATTCAAGCTAAAAACTCAAATTGGCCCATTTATATGTAATAGCAGAAAAGCAACAGTAGAAGGAGATCAGCTATTTAAGAAAACACAATTTGATTTAAGCTTCACCTAGTCGTATGACCCATTAGGCATTATCTCTAAATTAAGGGTAGAACTCAAATCTACTCCTTACATTCATACAACAAGGCTAGAGATAGAGCAATATAAGAACAAGCCAAAGTGGACAGAGAACACATTGCATGAATATGAAGAACAACTAGTTTCATCATCAACAGAGTAGAATCAAACAAATTAGTAAAAGACAAATAAAAGGAATAGGGAAGAAGGGTCTCCTTCGGAGACAAACATCTTCAACAAAGGATTCAAAATTATGTATAGAAGGAAAGCTAAACTTAGTTCCAGACTAAGTATTAGCAAGGATTCAAAGCAGCAGACCCTTGTCAACACCAATGAGCCTCTTATATCCTCATTAATAGGAGAACAATCCACACAGTCCCATACTACTTCCATGACTACTTAAAATCAACAGAAAATCATTCAAATAGGTATTTCAACTTCAAGCGAGCCTAAGAAGAGCACCATGGACATCTTAAAGGAAATAAAACTAAAAAATGAAGCCTTGAAGATTAATAGATATAACCAATTCTGGAAACAAACTTCAGGTGCCCAAAGTAGGCTTTTTTCAGCCTTTGATGCAGAGAAAGGAAGAATTCTAATGGAATTTCTTCAAGGAGAATTTCCTCGGCCTAAAGGAGAAGTAGACTATAAGAAAACGTCTTTTGAGTTTGATGCCAAATATATACATCCCATTGATCAAATGGAGATGCATAAACAAACTAGAGAGATGATATTTTCAACTATAACTAACACTGCCATGTCTTTATCCAAAATGCAGGTTACACTAGCAAATATCATATCGCAACTCAACATGGAGAAAGTCTCAGCTTTTTCCAAGGACACCATGATTAAAAACTTGGAATATTTGGTAATCAATTTGGGTTACGACCCTACAAATTTCAATGTTGTAGAAGAGTTAATCAAGAAAAAGAATGATGATATTGCAACATTGAGGAAGTAGTTGAAATTAACACCTATAGAAGATCCTTTAGCCAAGGAAATTTTAGAGATAGAAGTAGAAAAGGAAGATATGCTGAAACTCGTTCTTGAACAAAGTACACAACTGAAACAGATGGAAACAAAGATGGAGAAGTGGATTAAGGAAAGCAAGAAACCAGTCAAGCAAGCTGCTCGTTTAGAAGCACTTCCGATGACAACTATTCCCATTGCTATAGATGATACTAACATTAAAGGAGATTCTGTAGATCAGTTAGCCTCCACACTTCAAAACATTAATCTGCAGCCATAAGAGATAAAGAAGCTACAGGACAAAGTGAAACTTCTTGAAGATCAACAGAAGAAGTCTGAGACTTATCATGCATCAGAGCTTCAGAGAGCTCAAAACCAAGTTGAGATATGGAAAAAGTCAACCACTGTAGCTTCCATTGGCTACAATCTAGGAAATGTCAAAGAAATCATTTGGACTAATATTTTTGAAGAGATTAATGAAATCTGGCCATCTATCAGGATCATCTTCGCGCAATTTCTGATGCAAAAACTCAACTAGAAGATATGCCCAATACAACTAGTAGCATCATTAAATTTATAAAATCTAAGGACAACCAAGAATTGGATGAGTTAGGAGTAGATGACAGGACTGAGACTATCCTTGAAGTAAAGAAAGTTCTGATTAAAAAGAACTTGGTGGTACAGTTAACAGAAAAATGTCATACTCTGTATATCACATTCAATAGGTTTCTTACAAGGATAGATGCATTTATTAAAAAGGGTCTTCCATCACTGTTTGTTATAAATGACAAATTAATGCCCAGGGAGGATTATATGAAGAATCTCAAGGAAACAACAAGCTCTACATCTATGTCTTCTATTCAAGGTTCCTTGACAAGTAAAGCATTTTACAAAGCTGTTGAAGATATTAATTTTATTAACCATGAAATAAAACACATTTTCACTGTAAAACCAACTTTTACAAAGTACATTGAGGTAGATGAAATATACCGCAAAGTTATTAAAGCCTCCATTACGGATGAAGAGCGATGGGACAAGCTCTGCGAATACCAAGAGTAAAGAACAAGTCAGATTTTCCAGCATATCACTCAGTTTTGCCAACACAACACTCAATTTTGCCAGCGCAGTCCTGAAAAGGTGGTGACTCAACAAAAACTTTCCAGGAGATTAGCGCCAGAACGCGGATTCGCTTCTTTTAGATCATTTTTCTTTCCTTTCTGTTCGTTTTTAGAAAATGTAGTTTTCCTCATCACTCAGGAAATTGATTGTAATATTTTATATTTTTTATAAATACTTCATCTATCGAAGTATTCAGGGTTGCACCCTTGCATGAGCAGATTTTGTAAAGAAGAAATTGTATTAAGTCTTTTTTATCATCATTAATACAAGAAGGATTCTGAACTTATTTCATACAGCTCTATTTTTCCTCTGTAAGTTTTTCCAGTTTTCTTAAATCATTTTGTTTCTTTATATATTTAATCATGGTCAAGATAACTAGGTGAGGTTGACTATGTTTCAGCGACCTTATAATTCCTCCTAAAGTTATTATCATTATAAAGACTGATTTACTTGACAATATGTTAATGTAAGTCCCTTTAATTTATTAATTGTCAGTATCTTGATGATATTAGATATATTTGTTGAAACTTTGAACATTGTTTAAAGTTTTTCCAACTTATGATGTATTGAATATTTTGATCTGAAGATTTAATAATCATATTATCTTACATAGTTCCACTTAATCGAATCATTAAATCTTAATTACTGTGTGAGATAAACAAGTAGCCATCACTTATAATTACAGATATTATCTACAAGATTTAAAAACCTTAACTGTTTGATTCAAATTTATCTTATGCATTGGTCCTCCAAATATTTCAAAACCAAACAAAATATTTTAGATGCTTTGGCATGATTATTGACCAAAATCATCTCAAAGGATAACACAACTTAGCTAACCCTCAGGGCTTATATGTGTGTGTGTGTGTGTGTGTGTGTTTGTATTTATTATATTTAATTTCATATCTCGATCCTATAATTTATTAATTTAATATCAACCCTTCCCCTAATTTCACTCTATTGATCCTTGAGCTCCTTTAATATTTATCCTTTTAACCCCAAATTATCCTTTATTTTATTTTGTGTTTGATTTCTTATTTTATGTATATTTTATTTATTCAATATTTGTACTTGATTTCTTATTATATATTTTGACTTGGTCCCTTAACCTTATTCCTCTAATGGCTACTTTGATTAATTTACTATTAATTCCTTAATGACTACTTGGTATTCTTCTTTATTAAAGGCTCCTTAGCACTCATTTATTATCATTCCACTTTCTAGTCCCTAATGATGGGTGGAGTGTCCACTCGAAAAATTGAACAGATTAAAAATACTCTGCACATTTTCATCTGAAATTCTTCACAATTTTTTTTTTTTCATAAATATATGGCGAAAAGATAGTTTAATAAGCATTCAATGATATGAAAAGTATTTTAATTGGTAGGTCTTGTTTTAAAGTGGGATAAACAAAATGAGCCTATTCTGCTAACATAAAAAACTTCCCCTGATATTATTCTGAGCATTTGCAAGCCAAAAATGATGAAGGGTCCCCCCTTTAAAGTCATTGGCGCTTTATATGTTCCTTCCCCAAGATCTAAGGCCCTTTTTCCTTCCTTTGCTAGCTTCCTAATGTTATGAAACCAACTCACAAAATAGAAGAAAAGATAGATCAACGACTTATAAATCAGCCTCTTCGAGGGGGCAACCTCCTTTACATTACATAAATGAACAATTCTTGGATGATACAACTGACAAAACCTCCTTTCTATATATAGGAGTCCAAGGGGTAACAATATAATCCTAGCCGACATAACAATAACAATGTAAGGACACAAAAATAAAAATAGTGGGCTTCTATGGGGCACAATAATAACAATATGGGGACTACATGGGCACAAAAATAACAATAAGGGGGCTACATTAACAATAACAATAAGGGGATAGACTAGTATTATAGGGACCTAGCACCTAATCCCGTGTTCCAGTTCTCCTGGACCCATCTACTTAAGGAATCATAAGGTCCTCCTCTAGTGATATATCACTACAAAAGTCATGATTGCAATGATACATCACTAATATTTTCTCTTTCTCTGATATAAAGCTTAAGTTTTAGCTAAAAAATGAAAGTGCTCTAAATTGCTTCAAACCTGAATGGCCAGAAAGAGTTCGTCACCAGGATTTCAGTGCAATTCGTTTCATCAAAATCCGAGTTCGTATGACGGAGTTATCGTCTGCTGTTCATTTTCCAAAACAGGCAAAAAAGGAGCAAAACATGTACAGTGTTGATGTGGCAGGTAGTAGTTGCAAGTATATCCTCCAGAAAAAACCAATGATATTATGCCAAGTGGCACCACCTGATTCATCGATGATGACTAGGAAGTGAATTTTTTTTATTCGTAAGTCTAATATTAAGTTTGCATTTCATTATGGTGGCCAATGGGGAAGGGCCATGTGTCATACCACGTACCCCCCCCTCCCCCACCCCCATGGCAGGCAGGTTGGAAGGTCGAATTTGGGTCGAATTACATATTATGTTAATGTTTGGGCATTGGGTAACAATGGCGGTATGTTAATACATATATATATATATATATATATATATATATATATATATATATATCTCTCTCTCTCTCTCTCTCTCTATATATATATATATATATATATATATATATATATTATTATTTTTTTAAATTTTTTGATATATATATATTTATATACTAAATTTTCAAGCCCACTCATTGGCGGACCTAACTATCTTTGGAGGAGCTACTACACAAGTCTGGAGCAGAGGGGTAAACTTGGCAGCATTAACAACTATGGTGGAGGAGTTACTATTATGGCGTCGTGTAAAATTGTGAGGCAGAGTCGGGGCTCGAACCCTTAACGTCCTGCCTGCAAACCGACCGCCATACCACCTCGTCCACCGGGTAGTTCTTACCCCTATGGTCTTTCACATCAATTTTAATTCACATTGCTGATAGTTTGGGGGTTGGAGGGGGCCATCCCCCTCCCCATGTGGCCACGACTCCGAAGACCAGGCGCCAAAGCAAACAAAACTGACGGAGTTTAATCATGCTTAATTAAGGTTAATACGTGGGGTTATGACGTTAAACCATCATTAACCCGTAAACCATGCTTAAAAATTAATACAATTTTATCTTCTTGTAAAACCTAGATTAGCGCTAATTAATCTTAGCGCTTAAACTGGCAGAGAATTAGGAGGAGATTCCAAACTTGGCAGGAACGCCAATTTTAGAAACTTAACTGGCAGTTTCTCCAGTTTTGGAGGAGAAATTGGGGCAAAGCTGGTTTTGGTCATAACTCACTCAATTTTTGACTAAATTGAGCTCAGAAAGTGTCATTCTAGGCTAATTGGCATGCTAGGAACTTAATGGAACAGGTTGCAGAGGCAGAAAAGGTGATCTACAGGTGCTTTAGTACATTTGAATATTTTTGAAGGTTAGGGTCAATAGGTGTTGGGGTCATTGATAGAGCATATAGAGTCCAACTACAACAAAAAAATAGTCATTTTTGGGAGATTATGATGTTATAAACTCATTGGAACATGTTCCAAGAGGTTCTGAAGCTTTTAACAGCAATTTGAGAACACTTGAAGCTAATACAAAGGTCACACTATGAAGCTAGACCAAGGAGATGTAGACCAGGAGGGGTGAATTCCTTTATCAAAATTCTCTGTGTTAAGCTCTGTTATATGTGCTTGTTGTGTTTACTATTGCTTCTGTTCTGTCATTTAAAATTATGCTTTTTAAGCTTATGAAAAACTCATAATCTCACTAAGTACACTGTTTTCCAATCACATGCTCTTAAACAAACTCATGAAGATAAGTAAAACAATGCAAATAAATGTTTATATCTGAAATGAAACTAGCACAATGTTAACTAGCAAGTAATTTTAGATCAAGTTGGTATCAGAGCACAAGGTTGCTTGCTTGTTTTACTTAAGAGTTTTTAATATTTCAAATTTACTGATGCTTACAAGATTGAGATTGCAGAGAGGAGAAGGGAAGCTACTGATAGCCAGTCCAGAAGTTAGGACAAGAAGGAAGAAGGCTGAGAAAGCATCATCCTTACCCAAAGGACCCTTCAAGGCAACACTTGAAGCACAAGAGGAATTATTTGCACAAGAGGCTGAAGTGGTTGAAGAGATACAAGCTGCAGAGATAGAGCTTGAATCTAAAGCCAAAATATCAGGCCATGAAGGAGCTCAAGAACATTTTGAAGAAGAGGACGTCAAGGAGGAGTTAAAATAAATTCAAGGGATGGTGAAACTTATGTATGAATCTTTTATGGCAAAGGAAACTGGAGAAGGTTCAAAACACCCTCATAGAGAAGAATCTTCAAATAGTAAAAAGGAGGAAGAGAGGAGCTCAAAAGCTAGTGGTGGAAAACCACCTCCTTCTCCACCACCACCACCACCATCATCATCATCCTCATCCACATCTTCATCTTCCAAATCCACTACAAAAACTCATACCCATACTCATCCCAAGATCCCAAAAGGTAAGACTCCGTTACTCAAGTTGGAAATCAAATTTGAACTTCTACATATAATGGAGAAGTTAATGCTGAAAAACTAGATAATTGGATTCGTCAATTAGAAGTTTACTATAGAATTAAAAATCTGCAAGAAGACGATATTAAAATCCAATTGGCTTCATTAAGGCTAGAAGGAGTAGCATTAGTTTGGTGGGAGGCAAAGACACAAGAGCAAATACACATCCATTGTAAGATTTCCATTACTTGGGTTAAATTCATTTCTTCCAATAAAAGGCAATTCTATCCATTAGCCATATATGTAGAAAGCAATAATGAGTTGGAAAAAATTTAGACAACTAAAAGGTCAAAGTGTCCAAGGGTATACACAAGAGTTTAGAAAAAGGGCTTTATTACTAGGAGTACACTTAAATTCACAAGACACACTCTTGAAGTATATATGAGGTCTACATTCCTACTTAAAACACACTATTCTCATGTTTAACCCAAATAACTTAGATGAAGTATGTGTGCAAGGCACGCATCTTGAAGCAAGGGGTAAAATTTTTTCTGAAGAGGGTAGTAAGAAGAAGCCATTCAAGGGCAAGGGAAAAGAGAAAGGAGGAAAATGGAAGGGAAAGAAGAATGCAAGTGTGAAGCAAGAAGGGGAGAAAATAACATGCAAACATTGTTCCAAAGAGGGGCATGATGAAGCTCACTGTTGGAAAATACATCCTGAACGAAGACCAACGAAACCAAATAACAAATGGAAACAAAAGACGACTACCACCACACAAAAAAGATCTTGGATCTGATTCAGGAGATGAAACCAAGATAGTTGCCATGGTTAACAAAGGAAAGGGAGCAATTGCAAGTTCTAGTACCTCAAACAATCACAATAACACTTCAAATGAGGATACAAGGATATAATTATTCCATGTTAGAGTAATTTCTAATCATACAAATATTGATGCCTTATTTGATACAGGGTCACAAGAAAAGTTGATTTCAGAAGAATTAGTTAAAAAACTGAACCTTGAAACTGTACCTCATCATAAGCCATACCCTCTGGGTTGGATAGTTAACAATGCAAATTTACAAGTGACAAGGAAATTTATTTTTAGATTTTCTATTACTGCAAACTTTGTTGATGAAGTTGATTTAGATGTTGTACCACTTAATATTTCAGGGATTATCTTGGGTAGTCCATATTTGTATGATAGGAAAGCAATATTCTACCATCATGAGAACACATATCACTTGATAAAAGATGGATTAGAGTATATTGTGAGAGCTCATTGCAAGAAACTGAATATCTCTTTAGTTAATGCATGGCAAATGAAGAGGCTAGTGAATGCAAGTAAAAAATTTGTGCTTCTTATGATTAAGAAAAAGGAAGATGTTGACTATGAATCTTTTGAAGGATGTGATGACAAATTGAAATCTGATTTTTTTGATGTGATAAGTCAACATGGCGAGATGTTTCAAGAACCAAAGGGGTTGCCACCCAAGAGGGGAATTCAACATGAGATTCAGCTACAACGGGATGTTCCACTTTCAAATATTGGTATGTATCGCATGTTAATCATGGAAAGTTTGGAAATCAAGAAGAAAATCCAAGAGTTGTTGAATAAAGGTATCATATGCCCATCTACTTCATCATGTGGTTCTCCAATAGTTTTGGTTCCAAAGAAGGACGAGACTTGGCGCATGTGTATCGATTTCCGTGCACTGAATAAAATCACAATAAAGAATCACTACCCACTTCCACGCATTGATTATTTGTTTGATCAATTAAAGCATGCAAGTATTTCACTAAGTTAGATTTGAGAAGTGGTTATCATCAAGTTAGGATAGCTGAAGAAGACATTTGGAAAACTGCTTTCAAGACTAGACAAGGATTGTTTGAGTGGTTAGTTATGTCATTTGGCTTAACAAATGCACCAACTATTTCATGAGAGTAATGAATGATGTACTTAGACCATTTCTAGACGACTTTTTCATTGTTTACTTAGATGACATACTCATATTCAGCAAATCAAGAGAAGAACATGTCATGCATGTGAACAAGGTACTTGATGTTTTGAGAAATGAGAAATTGTTTCTTAAGATGTCAAAGTGCGAGTTTTGTAAGACTTCATTGGTATATTTGGGACACATAGTTGGAGGAGGTTAATTGAAGATTGATCCTTCCAAAGTTGAGGTCATTTTGAATTGGCCCAAGCCCAATACAGTTACCAAGGTAAGAAGCTTTTTAGGGGCAACACATTACTGGAGGAAATTTATTGCTAATTTTTCTTCCATTGCAGCATCGTTACATGCATTGAAAAGCAAAAAGAAAGTATTATGTTGTGGAGATTTGTAGCAAAAATCATTTGATGCTTTAAAACAAAAGATAATTTTGGCACCGGTCATAGCGATTCCAGATCTAAGACAGCCATTTGAGATCCAAACAGATGCAAGTGATTATGCTATGGGAGTAGTGCTCATGCAGCATGGTAAGCCTATCTCATTTCATTCTAAAAATTTTAATGGAGCTGTGACTAAATATCCTACATATGATAAAGAGTTATATGCATTGGTACAAAGTATAAAGAAATGGAAGCATTACTTGATGGGAAAAGAGACCATTATCCATACCGACCATCAGCCATTGCAGTACTTACAATCATAGTCAAAGTTGCAACAATCAAGACATTTCAAGTGGATGGGTTTTCTACAACAATTTCACTTGGTTATCAGGTACAAGAAAGGAATCTACAATAAGGTAGCTGATATGCTCTCTAGGCCTATTGTAAATTCAACTATTATTCTCAAGCACAATTCTATTATGCATGAAAGTTACATTGAACAACATGTGAATGATAGTGATTTTCAAGATGTGTATGAGAAATTGAGTAAGGGAAACCAAAGTGAAGAGTTAGATTATCATGTGCATAAATTTTTTTTGTATCACTTGGGAAAGTTATGTATACCACAGGGAGAAAGAAATAGTATCATAAGGGAGGTGCACACATCATTGATTGTAGGACATTTTGGTGTAGGCAAAACAATAGCACATCTGCAAAGGTATTGCTATTGGCCACGCATGAATGGAAGTGTTTCTCGTTTTATTAGAAAATTTTATTTATGTGCAACAAGTAAGCCTAGCAATAGGAATCTTGGTTTGTACACACCACTTCCAGTTCCTTCTCATCCTTGGGAGAGCATCTCAATGGATTTTGTAGGAGGCCTTCCTATGTCAAGGAAGGGTCATGATGATAGATTCAAAAAAATTTGCATTTTGATGGCATGTAAGAAAACTATTACAACTAAACAAACTGCTAATATTTTCTTTCAAAATGTATGGATCCATTTTGGTCTTCCTACTTTTATTGTAAGTGATCGAGATTCTCGATTTGTTGGGAATTTTCGGTCAAAATTATGGGACATGATTGATACAAAGTTAAAGAGAGTACATCATTTCATCCGCAAACAAATGGTAAAATAGAGGTGGTAAATAGGGCTGTTATTCATATTCTAAGAGGCTATTGCAACAAGCATCTCAAGTTGTGGGATGAATGGTTACACTACATACAACATGCATACAACCGAGCAAAACATTCTTCCACAAATACATCGCCATTTGAGGCATGTTTTGGTTACTTGCCAAGATCGCCATTGGACTTTAGATTTGAGAAAGATGGTGCTATAGATGGACATAGTGACATAGATAAAACAAGAAAGTTCATTAAGAAAATTTAGTTGGTACATCACACAGTGCAAGAGAAACTTGAGAAGAGTCAAAGCTGCTAGAAGGCAAGGCATGACAAACGTCAGGTTGATCACAAATTTCAAGTTGGAGATGAAGTTTGGTTGTACATAAGCAAAGAAATATTGCAAGGGGAAGGTAAAAAGCTCAAACAAATCCGTTATGGTCCATTTAAAATTCTAGAAAAGATTGGTACAAATGAATTCAAACTAGATTTTCCTTCTTATATACAAATTTATTATGTCGTTAATGTTGAGAATTTGAGATTGTTTGAGCCTCCTTTGATTGATGATCAAGGAGAGCATGTTCAGCTGCCATCAATAGATGATTTCTCGCCACAATATCTTGATGAACTTCAGCAAGATCTCATACTTGACAGAAGAATCAGAACTTCAAGAAGAGGGAATGTTGAATACCTTAGAGTTGGACTCAAAGGTCAAAATCCTTCAAAGGAAAAATGGTTGGAGATTGGAAAAGTGAGGGAGCTATACCCTCACTTTCTGAACAATTAATAATATCTTTGGGGTCCAAAAGGCTTCTAGTGGGAAGGAATGATCTAAAGCTCAAGTTTTAGCTAAAAATTGAAAGTTCTTAAAAGTGCTTCAAACCTGAACGACCAGATAGAGTTCGTCGCCAGGATTCTGGTGCAACTAAGTTTCATCAAAATCTGAGTTCGTATGACTGAGTTATCATCTGCTGTTCATTTTCCAAAATAGGAAAAAAGGAGCAGAAGAGGTACAGTGCTGATGTGGCAGGTACAGTCAGCAGTTGCAGGTATATCCTCCAGAAACAACCAATGATACTGTGACAAGTGGCACCACCTGATTCGCCGATGATGACTAGGGAGTGAAATTTTTTTATTCCTAACTCTAATTTGAATTTTATTAATTTGGCATCTCATTATGGTGGCCAATGGGGAAGGGCCACATGCCATGCCACGTACCCCCCCCCATGGCAGGCAGGTTGCAAGGTCGATTTGGGGTTGAATTACATGTTTTGTTAATGTTTGAGCATTAGCTAACAATGGTGGTATGTTAATATATATATATATATATATATATATATATATATATATATATATATATATATATATATATATATAGTTATATACTAAATTTTGGGGTCGAATTACATGTTTGTTAATGTTTGAGCATTAGGTAACAACGGTGGTATGTTAATACACACACACACACACACACACACACACACATATATATTTCTATATATATATTTATATACTAAAGTTTCAAACCCACTCATTAGCGGACCTAACTATCTTTGGAGGAGCCGCTACACAAGTCTAGATTAGAGTTAAACTTGGCAACGTCAACAACTATGGTGGAGGAGTTACTATTATGGCGCCATGTAAAATTATGAGGTGGAGTCGGGGCTCGAACCCCTAACCTCCTACCTGCAAATCGACCGCCATACCGCCTTGTCCACCGGGTAGTTCTTACCCCTATGGTCTTCCACATCCATTTGAATTCACATTGCCGAAAATTTGGGGGTTGGAGGGGGCCAGCCTCTTCCCCATGTGGCCACGACTCTGAAGACCAGGTGTCAAAGCAAACAAAACCAGCGGAGTTTAATCATGCTTAATTAAGGTTAATATGTGGGGTTATCACGTTAAATCGTCATTAACCCGTAAACCACACTTAAACATTAATACATGTTTATCCACCCGTAAAACCAAGATTAGCACTAATTAATCTCAGCGCTTAAATTGGCGAAGAATTTGGAGGCAGCGCCAAACTTGGTGGAAATGCCAATTTTAGAAACTTAACTGGTAGTGTCTCCAGTTTTGGAGGAGAAATTGGGGCAAAGTTGGTTTTGGTCATAACTCACTCAATTCTCGACCAAAATGAGCTCAGAAAGAGTCATTATAGGCTAATTGGCATGCTAGGAACTCAATGGAGTAGTTTGCAGAGGTAGAAAAGGTGATATACGTGTGTTTTAGTACATTTGAAGATTTTTGAAGGCTAGGGCCAACAGGTGTTGGGGTCATTTCCAGAGCATCTAGAGTCCAAATACAACAAAGAAATAGGCATTTTTGGGAGATTATGATGTTATAAACTCATTGGAACAGGTTCCAAGAGGTTCTGAAGCTTGTAACAACAATTTGAGCACACTTGAAGCTAATACAAAGGTCACACTATGAAGCTGGACCAAGGAGATGCAGCCCAGGAGGGGTGAACTCCTTTATCAAAATTCTCTATGTTAAGGTATGTTATATGTGATTTCTGTGTTTACTATCGCTTCTATTCTGTCATTTTAAATTACGCTTTTTAAGCTTATGACAAACTCATAATTTCACTAAGTACATTGTTTGCCAATCACATGCTCTTAAACAACCTCATGAAGGATAAGTAAAACAATGCAAAGAAATGTTTATATCTGAAATGAAACTAGCACAACATTAGCTAGCAAGTAATTTCAGATCATCCTCAGTGACACACCACTACAAATCCCAATACCTCCATGAAATTTAAGACTTTCCCTTGTGACACTTAAAATTTTCATTGAAAAAATCTGGAGTGTGATGTATCTTTGGAAAAATCAAAATCCATGTGATATATCACTTGTAAATTCAAGATTGCAACAACACAACTTATTGTTGGCAATATGATGTAGAGTGTTGTCCTTGATGGCAACCCACTGAATGAAGATGAAGACATGAGAGTGTTGGCATGTGTTGTCATTAATGACAAACCACTTGATGAAGTTTGTCTTGACCTGATGGACTTGGTAAATGATGTTTGTTAGCAATATGATGATGAATGTTGTCCTTGAAAGGCAACCCTCTTGATGAAGATAATGGCAACTTACTTGATGAAGTTGTGCTTAATAGAATATGTTCTTGATGAAGTAAATCTGATGTATCTACAGTGTGTACAGAAAGCAATGAA
This sequence comes from Pinus albicaulis, assembly GCA_034641835.2. Classification (NCBI taxonomy): domain Eukaryota; kingdom Viridiplantae; phylum Streptophyta; class Pinopsida; order Pinales; family Pinaceae; genus Pinus; species Pinus albicaulis. The sequence continues at coordinate 765,503,192 of CM076570.1, forward strand.
GAAAGGAATTCAGCATGTGCTAAATCTTGATGAAAAGAGTATGTCTCTAGGCATACGCGGATCTGACTAGGGGAAGTCGCGTATGCACGCGAGAATAAACGTTCTAAGTCGCGTATGGGCAAAAAGCGCTCTTAAAAGTGCAAAACCAGGGGTAACCACCATGGAATTGACCCATTGTATTGGGTAATGATTCGTCTAATTGACCCCGTCCAGGAATACCATCGGAAGTAATGTAGTTTTGGGCTCATGGTATTGTTTTGGCTCATGGTATTGAAAAAGGGGCTCATGGTATTGAAAAAAGGTAAACCTATATAAGGAGAAGAAATTCATTGTGCAAATCATGAGCATGGGAGCAAGATGTCTGAACTTGAATGAATACTTCTTTGTGAAGTATATCTGTATGGAAAGGATAAAGGTTTGATGATAGATCTGAATCTATGATGCACTTATGAAGAAATAGGGGATCTAGATCTAAAATGTATTTGTATCTACTATATCTGTTTATGGAGTAATTAGATCTGTGATGAGGCGAACATCTGTCTGAAGTAAAGGGTTGAATCTGAACTGAATATCTGATCTGAAGAAGTATGCTGCTCTAGAATGGTTGAAGATCTATACGCTAGTTCGCCGAAGGGAAAGCGCGTATATACGCGGCTTAGCTGAAGGGAAAGCGCGTATGCGCAGTGAAATTAACTCTGCAATTTGTACAGAAGTATACACTGGTTGATGTGGACGGAAGCGCGTATATACGCGACATAAGTAAAAGAAAAGCGCGTATGCAAACTAGGGTTCTTGAAGTCAATGTTAAGAAATGTACGTCATTTCTTTGGTTTTATGATGTCACAATGAGTGAGTTATATGTATGTTGTTTCATGGTTATTTGTGCTTAAAAGTATGGAAAGGGTCCAGTCTGAAAATGTGATGAAACATGGCCTGCAAGTGGTCTCCTAAAGGGAGCTTTGGATCGAGTGTGAAAATTGATGAAACATGGTCCATAGAGGTGCTGAGGGTTGTAGCCTTCAGTCAGGGGGTTGTAGCTCCCTTCCAGGTGAGGCTGGTAAACGAGATCAGGGGGTCGTAGCTCCCTTCCAGGAGAGGCTGGTAAACGAGATCAGGGGGTCGTAGCTCCCTTCCAGGAGAGGCTAGTAAACGAGTCGGGGGGTTGGAGCTCCCTTCCAGGAGAGGCTGGTAAACGAGCGCAGGTGGGTGCCTGCGTGCTGGTAGGAGTCTGCACCAGCACATATGTTGTAAGATGTTTTCTCTATAATAAAATATTGAAGGCTGAGCAACTGCAGCGGTGGTTTTCTCCCGACTTGGGTTTCCACCTAAAAATCCTGGTGTTCATGTGTGATGCTTTGTGTGATGGTTCATTCTGTTCTTACTGCACATGTTTACTGTTTATAGAACATCTAATGAATGAATGATGGAATGATATAAGTGAAGAACTAATGGCATAATTAGATCTCTGTGTATACGCGAGTTTTATGAAGGATATCCGCGTGTATACGCTAGTTGTCTTCAGCAAAGTAGCGTATGGGTTTTAGAGCATGAAAAAGTAAAAGTTTTGAATATGCAGTAAATACTGATTCACCCCCCCCTCTCAGTATTTTTCCCAACAATTGGTATCAGAGCGTGGTCCTTCTGCAGAAGCTTGATCGCTTGAAGGAGATCCGTCGCAATGGGAAAGAAGCAAAAGAAGAAGGTTACTCAAGGAAAGAAGAAGCCTCGGAAATCATGTATAGAAGATGAAACAGGTATTAATCGTTGTTCTTGTATTTTAATTAACTGTATATGCAAAGATTATGATAGTGAAAGTGAAGATGAAGAAGATTCTGACCAAGCTCTACAAGTGCTCATGGCAAAGAAGCAAAAGGCTACTCAAAGTAAGGAGATGTCTCAGAAAACCTGTATAACAGAAGTTGACAAAGATGAATCTGATAGTGATTGGGGTCCTTGTAATCTTATCGGTGCAAGCAATGATGTAGATGTAGAAAGTGATGTTGTGGATTTAAAAGAAGTCATCAAAGAACAACAAAGAATATTTATTGAGAAGGACTCTGCCTCCAAAAGGTTGGTCTTTAGACTGAAAAGGATGTTCGATGATGTATACAATCGAAGTAAAGGATATGAATCTGGAATCATCTCTCTACAAGCAGATCTTGAGGAATCAAATAAGAAGAATGAAGGACTTGAAGCAGAAATAATTTCCCTCAAAGAAGACCTGGATAAATCAAATAAGAAGAATGCAGGACTTGAAGCAGAAAACATATCTCTGAAAGAAGATCTCGAAGCATCGAAGAAGAAGAATGAAGAGCTGCAACAAACATGTGAAGAAAACGAAAATTGGTTGAAAGAAGAGATTCTAAATCTGAAGGATCAAGTAGAAGATGGAAGAAGGAAGGAAGAAAGCATGACAAAGCAATGTCAAGCCTTGGAGGTTGAGGTAAACATTCTCAAAGGTAAATTAGAAGAAAAGGTTAAACTTTTGAGGTTTCAAGATAGTACTAACATTTTGGACAACATTCTGAGTAATCAAAGGTCTCCTGCTATCAAACTTGGTCTTGGTTTTCATGAAACTCTTAAAGGAGAATCTAGTTCACAAAGAAGTGCTAAAGATTCAAAGGAAGTCAATGCAAAACCTGAAGAGTTGAAAGATCAACCAACAATGATGAAATCTCAAAGGAAATCATTCAATAATGTTGAATGTTTCAAATGTCATAATTATGGGCATGTTGCAGCAAATTGTAGGAGCAGATCATTTCAGCCTCAATCAAACAGTTCCTACATAGAAAGGTACTATGGGTTCTTCAAGGGATATTGTTTTTCATGTAACAAGTATGGACATAAAGCAGCTGATTGTAAAAGGAGGAAGATTAGAAATACTCATTATGATTCTTATGCTTATTTCTCTGGACACATGAGATGTTATTTCTGTAACAAGTATGGACATGTAGAAAAGGAATGCGGGTTGAACAGATCTGAGAAAGTGGACAACTTTCAGCACACAGTTAGGAAGTTCAAGCAAGTTTGGAAAAAGATGGAGAACCGATCAGAAACGTAGGGAATTCTGACCCTACTGCAGTCATCCGCTTCTGAAGCTGACTTTTCTTATTGACTGCAGGAATGATGTGGGATACATTATGAGATTTAGTAATGTATCATCACAGGGGGAGCAATGAACGATGACTCTCATGGTTGATTTGATTATTCTGGTTATGTTTACTTCTGAAAGCGCATCTGATGTGGAAAGGACAGGTACTGGAGGTACAAACTCAGGAGGAAATGAAGGAAGATGAAGATTTTCTATGCTTCACTTTCCATACGCGGGTTATATTAACAAAAGTCGCGTATACACGTGAGTTTCTTCAGACACAGTCGCGTATGCATTGATGATAAGATAATTTATATGCTTGCTGAAGATCTGGAGCAGAGGCTCAGGGGGAGTAACAGTCTGATTGTTAATAACTGTATTATTGATTCTATATCAGCTTAATCTCTCATCTTTAAATAATGATGACATGATACTTGGTTACTTATGTTGAAGATTATGGATGAGTCCTGGTTGCTTGATGATGAAGAGTATTCGTTGCTGAGATGAAAGTCTTATAAATCAGAGATAAGGACAGATCATGCAGAGATTGTTGCTGATGACTTGCTGATAAAGGTATTCAGGTTGCACTAGTTAAGGAGGAGCACTAGTTCAGGGGGAGCAACAGATTGAATACTAATGATTGCATTGTTGGCAATGTGACTGCTTGTTCTTGGTTATTGTGATACTCATGCTTAATGATGACTTGGTACATGGTTTATTATGATGAGATTTTGATCTCAGTTTACTGAAAAGTATCTTTTGTGTTCACACATGGATGAGTTGGAAGTCGTTTGATTCGGAAATAAATCATGCAGAGCTTTGTTACTATGGTTGAGATCTTTTTCCTACACATGTTACTTCATGTTAAATCTTGAAGATCTTGATGATATTGGACCACATGGATGATTGCTTGACACATATTTGAAGATGTTGTTTTGGTATGATAATCTCTCTTGGAAAGATTGTATTGGTGCTGCAAAGAATATGAAGGCTTGGTTACTAATGTACTTATGCTACAACCATTGGATGATGCTTGAAGACACAACTGTAATGTTCTATCTATCTGTAGTCCAGGGAAGCATTCAAAAGAAGCTGAACTGTGTCTTTTTCTCATAGAGGATCATATCTGGTTAAAATTTAGAAGATGGAATTGGATACGCGGGTTTCCTGAAACACAGTCGCGTATATACGCGAGTTCATGCACAGAAAACCGTGTATGACTGATTGCTGACAATTTTCTGTTTGGAGTCAGCTCCCTTCAGCACAGCTGCAGTGCTGTTTGGTATCTCTGGTGGTGGTCCAGTTTTCATAATTCTATTTCTAATGATGTGATGAAGATGCTTTGATGATTTGTTGGTGAAAGTGTTCAGGATGCATAAACTAAGGCTCCCCCTTAGTCATATGAAAAGGATGCGTGGATGCACAGATTCAGGGGTAGCATGAGCTTTGCCAAGTATAATGCATTGTTGGCATAATGATGGTTCTGAAATATGTTCTCTTTCTTGAGGACTTTCTGGTTTTGGTTATGAAAAGTCATATTTGTATTTTTGATGAAAAGGTCATGTTGAGATCCATGATGTAAAATTGTAATATTCAGTCATGTAAGGACTTGTCAAATTTGTAAACCCACTTGGTTGGGTAGCTGAGTCAAATTTGTAAACCCACTTGGTTGGGTAGTTGAGTTGAGATGTGTAAACCCACTTGGTTGGGTAGTTGAGTCTCATATGTAAATCCACTTGATTGGATATTTGATGTAAGTATGAGTCATTGATAGGAAAGTCATAGAGTCATGCACTTCATTGGAAATTATGTTTGAAGATTCAGCATGAAATCAGAGGGAGCTTGGTCACTTCAGTATATATCAGATCTGCAGAACGATTCTTCCACATGAGGAGAAAAGGGGGAGAGCATGTTGGTTTTGATCCGCCCTTTGCCCTTGATGTCAAAGGGGGAGAGTGACATGGTGTTTGAATGAAGAGAAAGAATGGTGTCAAAAATGGAGAGAGTGACATGGTGTCATTGTATTCAATGTACCTATCTGTTGTGGTAACCAAACACCATCGTGGTTGCCATCAAGTCCAAAGGGGGAGATTGTTGGCAATATGATCGCGGCGTGTTGTCCTTGATGGAAACCCACTTGAATGAAGATGAAGACATGAGAGTGTTGGCATGTGTTGTCTCCTTAATGACAAACCACTTGATGAAGTTTGTCTTGACACGATGGATTTGGGTGGGTGTGTTTGTTAATACGTATGATAATGAATGTTGTCCTTGAAAGGCAACCCTCTTGATGAAGACAATGGCAACTTACTGGATGAAGTTGTGCTTGATAGAATATGTCTTGATGAACTAAAACTGATGTATCTACAGTGAGTACAGAAGGCAATGAAGAAAGGAATTCAGCATGTGCTAAATATATGATGAAAAGAGTATGTCTCTAAGCATACGCGGATCTGCCTAGGGGAAGTCGCGTATGCACGCGAGAATAAACGTTCCAAGTCGCGTATGGGCAAAAGCGCTCTTAAAAGTGAAAAACCAGGGGTAACCACCATGGAATTGACCCATTGTATTGGGTAATGATTCGTCTAAATGACCCCGTCCAGGAATACCATCGGAAGTAATGTAGTTTTGGGCTCATGGTATTGAAAAAGGGGCTCATGGTATTGAAAAAAAGGGTAAACCTATATAAGGAGAAAGAAATTCATTGTACGAATCATGAGCATGGGAGCAAGATGTAAATTGAATGAATACTTCTTGTGAAGTATATCTGAATGGAAAGGGTTATAGTTGAATGATAGATCTGAATGCATGATGCACCAATGAAGAAAATGATGAAGAAGGGTATCTAGATCTAAAATGTATTTGTACTTGCTAGATCTGTTTATGGAATGATTAGATTTGAGATGAGGCGAACATCTGTCTGAAGTAAAGGGTAAAATTTGAGTGATGTATCTGTTCTGAAGAATTTCAATCACATAAATGTCTGAAGAACCATACGCTAGTTCGTCGAAGAGGAAGCGCGTATATACACGGCTTCGCTGAAGAGAAAGCGCGTATGCGCAATGAAGTATCTGGTATATCTTGGTTTATGTGAACGGAAGCGCGTATATACGCGACATCGGTGGAAGGAAAGCGCGTATGCAAACTATGGTTTCTTTGAAGTGCAATAGTAGAAATGTCGATACGATTCTGTTTGGTTTTGCGATATACGTCGGTGAGTTATATGTATCTGTTTCATGGTTATTTGTGCTTAAAAGTATGGAAAGGGTCGATCTGAAAATATGATGAAACGTGGCACAAAGTTATTATTTAATAAAGGAAGCTTGGATCCGGTGTGAAAATTGATGAAACGTGGTCCAAGGTGGTGCTGAGGGTTGTAGCCTTCAGTCAGGGGGTTGTAGCTCCCTTCCAGGTGAGGCTGGTAAACGAGATCGGGGGTCGTAGCTCCCTTCCAGGTGAGGCTGGTAAACGAGATCGGGGGGTCGTAGCTCCCTTCCAGGAGAGGCTGGTAAACGAGTCAGGGGGTTGGAGCTCCCTTCCAGGAGAGGCTGGTAAACGAGCGCAGGTGGGTGCCTGCGTGCTGGTCAAGTCTGCGCCAGCACATATGTTGTAAGATGTTTCCTCTATAATAAAATATTGAAGGCTGAGCAACTGCAGCGGTGGTTTTCTCCCGACTTGGGTTTCCACCTAAAAATCCTGGTGTTCATGTGTGATGCTTTGTGTGATGGTTCATTCTGTTCTTACTGCACATGTTTACTATTTATAGAACATCTAATAAATGAATGATGGAATGATATAAGTGAAGAACAAATGCCATAATTAGATCTTTGAGTATACGCGAGTTTTATGAAGGATATCCGCGTGTATACGCTAGTTGTCTTCAGCAGAGTAGCGTATGGGTTTTAGAGCATGAAAAAGTAAAAGTTTTGAATATGCAGTAAATACTGATTCACCCCCCCCTCTTAGTATTTTTCCCAACACTTATCCACTTCCATGCCCGTCCCACCACTTAAATTATTTATCTAAGAATACATAAAGATCAACACAACACTCCTATCCAACCAACTCTGAAAATTCTACACCATCATAAAAGCACACATCATAACAATGTATTGTGTCAAAGGTTACTTCTCTTATGATTAAATTGAAGGCATTTAAGTCTTGATTTCCATGTTCATAGTGAAAATTTATTATTAAAGGGCTATTATATCCATATTTTCCCTATTCTACCCAATTTTAAACCCTCATCATGACACCACATTACATCCAATTGGTCTCCTCAACACCTCAACAATAGTTGTCCAGTCATACTTGATATTTCACTACGACATCAAGTTGAGATTTACCAAGCCCCTTCATATGATTTTTTCATGTCTTATTTTTCCTTTATATTCATCATCCAATCTACATGCTAATAGCACTAGGGAGGGTAGGGGTAGCAAGGGCCCCTGTTTTCTTTTAATTCACCCCCTCCCATTGTGTGTTGGGTTGTGTGTTATCCAACCTGAAGAGTGTTTGCAACCCTAGTAGAGCCTATATCTATGATATGCCATGGCACATGTTGTTGGGTTAAAATCTTATTGATGTAATGGACCATCAGCCTGTGTTACCAGTGTCATGGCTCTATTTCAAGATTAACCACGATACTCAATAGTGAGGTTAGACTACTTACCCTTTGACTTCCCTTCCCTCGCTTTTGCAACACCAAACCCCATAGTTGTATACAAATTTAGCCTCACAGTGAATGGTAGCCTAAGGCACCACTTGAGACTACCTATGGCTAAAGCCTACACCTAATCATGATATGTGGTTGTTGTTCATTGCAAAGTCAAATATTAGAATACACAATTTTTTTCTCTATTTTTACACAAAGGAAAGGAGTTATTTCCCCACATATCCCACCTCAAGATCTTCCAAATAGTGTATGAAGGACTCAATAAAATTCCCTAGCTATAGTGCAACAAAAATCCATACAATTCATAGGGAAGGCTATTAAATGGTCGTACCTTAGTATCTTTGCAAGCTAGTGTAGATTGCAAACCACTTCTAACAACTAGAAACCCTGCTCCTACCTAAATTTCCCGCTCCAACTCCTCAATTCAAACCCCTACACAAATTAACAAATGAAAAAGACAAGTTTTCCTCTATAATAGGGAAGTTAGCATACACCATAAACTAATACATTAAATAAAATATCTTTCTCACATATACAAATGTGAAATGGAGAAGGAAATTACTTTTCCATTCACAAAACAGAAATGGTACATAAATAGGTTTATACCTTGATTGACATATGTGCTCTCCATCGACCCCTTAGTTCCCCTCTTCCCTCGACTTACAAACAAAATAGGCTCATTTGAGATGCAAGAAAAGAATTTTCTAGTGATATTTTACCACCATTACTAGGCTATCTCTATCTCATTCCTTCTCTCAGTGCACTTAGGAGGGTGCCACTAAATAATCATTTCCTATATATGTGAGCATGTAGCTAGACACCTAGAGACAAGAGAAATTAGGAAACTTTCACAATTATTGACCCTCAACCAAGTCATGATAAGATAGGTCTATATGATCTCGTTAGGAAATACCTCTTCTATACTTTTGGCCTCCATCGCTCCGAGGAAGAGGACAAGTTATATACCGAGTGATAAGTTGTGCACATGCATAGAGTGATGGGTATAAAATATGCCAATGTTGTGGGAGTGATGGAATGCTAATTGAGCTCAAACAAGGACAATACGGGATACATTCATGCCAACAATTGAAGGAAGTTGAGACGAGGTTCCTCTCACTAAAATGAAGTGGAAAATAGGGCTATAAAAGATGCCCCCTAATGCATGAGGTGAGAAGAGAAACCGATGGCTGAAATGCATTACAAAAACATATATTGAAATGAGAGGTAGGAGTTGAAATCAAGGGACCATATTGGATACACATGAGAAAACCAAGTCTCTATCATCGTAATTTCATCCCCAAGGCACTCACACCCATGCTCATCATAAAGAAGAATTAAACATGGCCACCAAAACTATCCATTACGGATTTGTGACATGAAGTGCTAGTGCGTGGCCACAACAAATACACAATGGAGCCATGCAATAAATTGAAAGATCATAGCCACCAAAAAATGAAATGTGGATCTATGTTACATTATAAATTAGTATGACTATGGAAACCATAAAAGAGTGGTGCCCCAAATTAGTCCTCAAAGTACAAGAGAGTGTACAAACTCCATGTAGATTGGGAGGGGTTCCATATAAGATTGAGATGTCCCCAAACCTAAGGTCTTTGACTCAACCCTGATAGTATGAATCTACAACATGTGAATAAATGATTTGATGTTGAGCATTGCAGAAATTTCCTTATTACCAACCATTGAGGTATACCATTAATAAGCACAATGGAACCCATCAATGATGAAAATGGACCCCAAGGTACTTAGCATAACCCATAAAGTGTGAATAAAAGTGTTGAGATTAAAAAATCATGGATTTGACTCATAAAAAGTCATTGAGATATTCCATCATTGATCGTGAAGAAACTTGCCACTAAGGACTGCAGGCTCGAAGATACCACTAGTTCCTAAATCAATCTCATGGATAATAAGTTGAAGAGGAGAGGAGAAGATTTGTTTAAGGAGGGTCTTAATGTATCCCCCATGATCAACAAGGAATAGATTGAGAGATGATGTAATGGATGAAGTCACCAAGTACAACTGACATAGGGATGGCTGACACAAAAGGTTAACAAGGATTGCAGATGGTCAACTAAGGTTTAGACTTCCATTGAAAATATAAAGACATGACACAAAAGTGACATGGAATCATTGAATAATGAGAACCACGTGATATCATGCAATAACACAAGAGGAATTGAATCACACTCTATAATGACTCGAAGAGTAATTAGTTGAAGGAGTATAAAGACTCATATTTATGGTATTGTACTTAGGAAAGTTAAAACCAAATTTTAATGTAATAACACAAATAGGTGTCATGTTCAAGGGTGATGTGATTAACATTTCCATTTTGAATTATATAATGATCAAAGCAATTTCCATCTCCTCTATTTTTATTAGCTTGTGTCTCTTTCATAGTTTAGCAAGCAAAAAAAAGAAAACATGCAAACTCAACAGTGTATTTTTCATTCAGTTTTAATGATCCCAAAAAAGGATAAAATGATAGTCAACAGGGTGTCTTCTTCATGGTTTAATGTGTTTGAAGAGTAGATAGTAGTATTCTTAATACAATGTGTCTCTTTCACAAGGTTTTAACAAGTTTGAAAAAGAGATAAAGGATGCTTGACACCCTTTAGTGATTAACAAGCATAAGAAGAACATAAAGAAATTTTTCCTTAGAGAAACCAGTGGCATAAAAGGTAGCAACTTCTTTCGAGCTGACATAAACACCCTATGCATGGTGAAGCATAGATGTTAGCAAAATAAACCCACTCATTGAAGCGGTCTCTCTAAGAACTGTAAGAAAACCTAGCAAAGGCTAGTAATAGGGCCAAGGGAAATGTGAATTTAATGATGAGAAATGACCAAGGCATGTCAACATGCATAAGAAAAGAAGATAATGCATATCAACTATCGCAAAGTAAAAGAGGTGTTGGAATCTGTTAGAGTCGGTCTTTACATCCCTCCGTCAGAGATCATTTCTCTTATTGCATTTCATTGTTTAGGTGTCTCATTCTTCTCATTCATCTGCATTCCATTAGGGGCATGCCATTGACTGACGGAAGGGTTTTGTTCTCTCATTTTCCCTCATGCTTGTACCTGCTGGGTTGGTCAAAATTTCTCAAAATTCATCAAAGTTCAGTTCATGTCATTTACAGTCATAGATGGTTATTTTGGTCAAAAGAGTCATTTTAGTTTCTAGGTCTAGAGTTTGGTCTTTAGTAATATTAAACAATGCCCGCAGGCCATGAGGAGGTTTTCAATAAGTTTTCAGTTCAAGATTTTCATCATCAAATATGCTCGAGGACGTTTCTTCTTCAAAACTCTGTTTTGAAGAAGAAATTGTCAAATTTGTTTTTGTAATAAAATGTATCTTTCCACCATGTTGTACTTCACGATGCAAACTCTGGTCATCCTTTGCCAAGTTTCGATGCTACCATCCCTGTTAAATCAACCAATTTCATCATTCAAGCTCCAGAATGTCAGTGAGGAAACAAAAAGACAAAAGTTGTATTAAATGAAAAAGTGCCAAAGTCAAAAACATTACAAAATGGGTTTTGAAGAAGAAAAAATTAAAACCATGTCTATATGAGATATTTCCCAAGATTATTAATTCATTTGCAACAAGATTTATTAAGAAAATATCAGAGAGAAGTCGAGTTTGAAGTTGAAGAGCAAAACTGTGATTTTATGAAAGGGCCGACTGTGTGTTAATTTGAGCGCGGCGCATTGGGATAGGCCGCGGCGCATCCACAGAGCACGGCGCATAGAGCCAAAACACACCGTGAAAATTTCTAAGGGTGCGGCACACCCACTGAACGCGGCGCATTGGGTTTGTGCGCGGCGCACAGAGCCCCAAAGGCCGAAACTCATCATCGATTCATCAAAACTCAATTTGGTTCAGTTCTTTAGTCTCCAAGTAAGTGTGCGCCCTTACCATTTGATGTTAACTCTTGTTGGGTGCTATTTGAAAGGTGAAATTCAAGAGTTTAATTGGTGAAAGAATAAACCCTATACCCATATTGAAATCTGTTCCCAAGGGTTTGAAAAGAGGTGATTGAAACTTGAATTTTGGTGCTTAAACTCTCATTCCATTTTAATTTGTGCTCTTGTCATTGTTATCATTGTTATCACTGCTAGTACTGTCACACTATTATATCACGATCCCTTCTCCTATACCCGCTGTCCCATATCCTTTATACCCTTTTATGCCCATGTGTTAACCCTCTAACCCTATCACTTACCATCACTTCCCTCCATTGACAAAATCCTAATTTCCACATTCAAGGACTGCCTCCATATCCTTGATTTCACTTATATGTTGCCATTTCATTGATTCTTGTTCCTAAAACTACCCCCCATCACTATCACCTATTCCCATATCACTTGTAAAGGTTCTTAATCCCGAAATTCCCCAAGCAGTGAGTGACTGTCCTTCCACTCTGAATCCACTTGACAGTCTATTGCATTCATGGTGATACTTCCTTGCAGCCTCTCATTTCATATGTGGCACACTTGGTATTGAAAAACAAACTCTTGTTTTGACCATATATTTATCACCCCCTATTTGTCAAACACCTTGTTTTCAGCATCATGTCAGAAACAAATTCATCATATGAGCAGGGATATGAGCAGGACAGTGATTCAACCGCAGAGCTAAATGTACCGAGGAGGTCTCATAAAAGTGGCAGGCACGTCAGGGAGGAGCCCACTTCTTTGGCTCAATTGCAGGCCTGCCCGCTTGCAATGACATGCTTTCAACAACATTCATGTTTTCGGTATTGTGAAATGATATCTTAGATTCAGCACCATTAGGAGTTGGTTCACTTATTTTTCCTACATTTGCGTGATGGTCATGTAAACCTTGCTGGAGTGAACTTCACTTTGACACCCGAGACCATTTCTGAGGCGACCGGGATACCAAACATAGGTGAGGAGTGGAATAAGAGACAACAGCTGGATAGAGCATATTATGAGCCTTACATCAGACCTGGATATTTGAGGCAGCTCAGCAGGGTGTTTCCGTTCCGGTTTCTGAAGGAGTCCTATGCGCCATTAATGAAACTCATCATTAGATACTTCAGCTGCGAGGGTAGATTCTCACGTTTTTATGCATACCATATCAGACTCTTGATGCATTTCACGAGGGTGCGATTGATGAATATTCCATACTTCATGTGCTGAAACATAGAGCGGATGACTACCCTTGTGCAGAGGAAGACTCCGGAGCAGCAGCATAACAAAATTTATCATTATGCGCTCATTAAAATCATTGTAGTACATCAGCTTGGATTGCAGGGCATCGCATGGGATGAGTTCATGTCCCTTGACTTCTTTGCAGCCCCCCAGCCTCCTCCCGAGATTGTTCATGATGAGGCAGAGCCTTCACATCAGTTTGAGGTTCCTGAGACTGAGTCTATCAGTGCTCCAGTGTGTGTGACATATCATAGAGGCCACAGAGCCTTATTTGTAGCAGCACAACGAGTACTATCTCCACTAGGGGTGGAAGGGGTCTCGTTATCTTCATCAACAGCGCGAGTACTATCTCCACTTGGCGTGGAAGGGGTCTCGCCTTCTACATCAGCACAGGTACAGGACCGAGGCGAGAGGACTATGCACGATGAGGGCCCTTCAAGAGGCCAAGACACTGAGTTTACACTCATCGATGTTGATTTGAGCTCTCCTAGCTCAAGGACGAGAGAGACCATCTAGGAAAAAAAAGCTGAGATTGACACTTTGACCGTGAAGTTTCAGAGAGCTTAGTGGGTTATAAATTACTTGGAGCAGTGGAATAAACAACTGGAGGATCAGCAGCCACTCATAGAGTTGCGGCAAATCCGTGAAGACCGTGAATTGGCCCGAAAGAGACCAGGTGACATGACACCATTTGAGCGAGAGACTTGCCTCACGAGAGTCAACATTCATCTAGAGAATATGTTGGCGAAGGCAAATAGGGAAAAATACATGCTCAGACACATGAAGAATCACTATTGGGCCCGCACACACGTTTGCAGAGCAAAAATGAAGATCCTGAAGGCAAGGTTGAGAAAAGCACTGAAACGTCAGAAAAGGCTTGATCCACTCTGAATCTTGGCCGAAGCTTCCTTAGCTGAGCATGAGACACAATGGGAGACCTTCACTCCAAATTTCAACAAATTTGGAGAAGATTTTGTCATTTTTGGAAATTTTGATTGCAAAACAGGTTTTTCCGCCCAAGGCGTCGTGCCACCCGACGCGCGCTTATGATTGGGACATCTTCTGGAGGAAAAATTGATATTTTTGGGTTTTTTATGATAATATATGCATGCTCAGGAATGTATGAGAAATTTCATGAAGTTATGGGTGGTATTAAAGGTCAAAAACACTCCAAAAATGGCCTTTCTGCCACTTTTTGCACCAGCAGGATCCAGTCTTGGGAGATTGCAGTTTTGGAGGGGCAAATGACATCCAAATTGAAAAATTCCACTTGGGTTGGATAATAGACATTCAGGGATTTCCAATGAGCTATCATGAGCTCAATTTTTACTTCGGAAAGTGCCCCAAAAATAGGCTCAAATTAGCGCGACGCATTGATTTTTTGAGCGCGGCGCATAGAGAAATTTTGCCTCATTTTCACTCTTTAGCTCAAAAATTCGCCCAGTTTTGACTAGTTTTACTTTTTCATGTGATGATTGACCTACCATGATGTAATTTGATGACTATGATGTAAATTTGGCATGTTTTTACTTTTTCTAGAGGATTCATTCACTAAAAAGTGAAAATTGAGTGAATGGATCAGTTTCCTAGCATATAGAGGCAAGTTGTTTGGCTGCCTAGATTTTAGCTCCATGTTTAGAATTGGTTGAAACAGCTCCTAGAAGGATGAGCTCGACCCCTAGAGGCATGGGATGGGGTTATGATGGTCTATATATTGTATTTTCTGAGACATTTTCAGGGTTGGATAATTGGGAAAAGTTTGGCACTTCATTGTACATAGACTTCTGCATTTTTGGCAAAGGAAAGACCAGAGTTTTGCAGCACTTGTTGGGATCCTTGTGGCTTTTGAGTTTTGATGATGTTTCTCTCCATGTTATTGTAAGTTTAATTAATGTTATATGTATGCCATTTCTCTTCTCTTTGCTTCTGAATTAAACAAATGAGTAATTGAGGTAGAATTCATTAGTTTGCTGGTGCTCTGCCTTAAACTTTTGTTTAGTTTTACATGTTTTTTTCGTCAGTTTGAAGAGGATCCTTGCACTCTCTTGCCCTCTTTAGCTCCTCAGCAGTCTTTCAATCCATTCAATTGATCCAAGACATCAAAGTCATTTCCTACCCTGCCCCAACTTGAACTCTGCAAGAATTTGGCCTCATCCCCAAGCCCAAAATTGTTTTTCCCTTTTTCCAAAAAAAAAAACCCTAAAAATCAAAATCAAACCCTTCTATTTGTTTATCTAGCCTAATATCAGTTGTTGTTTCAGTCATCTCAAGCCCCTTTGAATATTTTCGTTGAGATTGACCCGGAGAGAGCCCTCTCCTGTCCTCGTAGGGCTAGCTACGAGGCTGAGCGTGGTTTGGTGTTGTCCTTCTTCTTCCTTATTTCAGCCTGAGGTGGATTTGGGAACTAACATAGTGGCGACCATACTGGGGAAGAAAATGGTTTGCTTGTTGATGTTATTTGTTTCATAAGTTACAGACGGAGCCTGAAGTCACGCCAGGTAGCTTTCGAAACGCTTTTGCTTTGCATTAGTGGAAGTAGATAAACACTGCTTCAGTCAATCTCCGGTTTAGCTTGTGAATGTGACATTTGACTTGTGACTTACCCCAGTATATTACATCATTCTGGACTTTTGGGTGATTGATTCGAGAATTTGATAGGCTGAATAGATCGGATTTGTCCTTTGATTTTTGAATAGATCAACACACTGGCTTCCAGAAGACATACTAGATCAAATCCCGATCCTGATCCACCTCCAGTGTATGAGAATCCCAATCCGATTTCAAGAATCCTCCGTCGAGAAAGTCCCGTGATCCCATTGTTTAAATCTCATTCATGCTCGACTGTATTTGAGTTCCTTGAAGATATTGAGTTTGATGATCAATTCGAGTTGTCATTGTTTGAAACAAAATCTGAAAGTGCCACTGGTTCTACCGTCATAAATCCCGAGTTTATCAAGTATCTGGAGGTTGAACAAGCTAATAGATCTATTGATAGTTACATTCTGAACATTCAAAACTCTATTGCGGCAACGGATATTCCTGAGTTTATTGAATCTGCTTCTGAAACTCTTGGTCCATTAGCAGTTACTTCTGATTCACAAGTTCACGCTGAGCCTTCTTTTATTCCTACCATTCCCGTACAACCATCGATATCTGATCAGAAATCAGCAGTAGTTCCTCCTCCATCTCCACCACATACACCTCGTACACCTACTGCTCCTTCTCCACCCGTTTCTCTAAGACAGATCATAAATCCACCAAGAGCAATGGCTGCTAGATTCGCACCTCTTGTTTTGCTAGCAAACTTGGATCCCATGCCCGCTGACTATCAGAGTAAAATTTCTTTGTTTGATGGTACTCCTCAAAGTGTGCCCGCTCAACAGCATATTGATAGAATGATAGAATTTTTTGACCTCCATGAAATTGATGAAGAGAATGTCTCCATGAGATTTTTTGTGCAAACTTTTGGAGGTGAGGTATGCAAGTGGTTCAGAGCTTTGCAGCCCAGAAGTATTAATACATTAGAAGACCTTCAAAGACAGTTTCTAGATCGGTGGGAGATGAAGAAAGATCCACTTCAAATCACTTCTGAGTATACCAAGATCAAGCGCAATCCTGGTGAGTCCGTCCAAGACTATATTATCAAATTTAATGCGGTTTATAATGCAATTCCTGATGACTTGAGGCCTTCTAAGAAGTCAGCTTTGTTAAAAGTCCCGGATGGTTTTGATCCGGAGATGGCCTATTCATTACGAGACAGAGATCCGCCCACTTTAGAGGACATGCAGAAGATTGCCGTGAGTGTTGAGGAAAATTTGAATGACAAGAGAGCTAGATTGAAAGCAGAGAATAAAGTTGTGATAAAGGAAGAAGCTTATACATCTACAGATCAGATACTTCGCAAGGTGGAAAAAATGTTCGAAAGGTTCACTCTTGATAAGCCCGAACCGCAAATTCGAAATCCCAACTTCCGTGGTCAGCAACAGCCACAATTCAGGATTAAACAACGAGAACAACGAGCACAAGAACCAGCAGTCCAGCAGCAAGTAAAGACACCTCTTCAGCAGAATTTTGTTGGTCAGGATTCAGATGATGAAGATGATGTAGTAGGGGAGGAAAATAATTTCTTTAATCCTGATGATTTGCCCATTTATATCACCGAAGATGAAGAGTATACAGAAAGTTCAGCGGTACAAAGAGATGAGGATTTTATCTTGGCTAATGATGCAGCTCTTGAGGAAGAGTCGGATGAGTATCAGAGAGGTTACATGAACGCATTTTCAGCCCAGCAGAAGCAATATTCTCTCAGAAACAGAGATGTGCCTGTCAATCCAATTCAAAAGAGAAAGGAAGTTTCAACACCTAAAAACGATTCACCTGTTGCACAAAAGAAAGCAAAAGAGATAGTTGATCCCGCTGCCACCAAGTCATCATCAGCAGAAAAATCAAATCAGCCAATTACACCGAGGGAGAAGGTTGAAAAGAAAGATGTTCCAGCCAAAGAGATCGAAAAAACTTCAGCCTTTAGTTTAGAGAATGAGATTTCTAAATTAAAGGTGTCTATCCCTTTGACTGAACTAATGAAGAACAACAGTTATAAAGGTCAAGTTTCCAGAATTTTGAATTTCGATCCCATGTCTGATATGGTGAATATTGAAGATGATCAACCAGAACTGATATTTGGACCAGCTTTAGATGGTGAGTCTCCGGACAGCGAAGTGCCTCCTTTTTATATTAGTCTTCGATTGCATGAGTTTGTATTGCATAATGCCATGTTCAATTCCGGTGCTTCCCATAACCTTATGCCGAAAGAAATCATGGAGAATTTGGGTTTAGACATTACCAAGAAGTACCACGATATTTATTCATTTGATTCTAGCAGAGTGAGATGTATTTGGCTCATTAAAGACTTGGTTGTAAGCTTGGATCAGATTCCTACAAAGAATGTTTTGATGAACGTTGTTGTAGCAGACATTCCTCTGAGATTTGGTATGTTGCTTTCCAGATCTTGGGGAGAAAAATTGAAAGGGACATTACAATTAGATTTCTCCTATGCGACGATTCCCGTGT
Source organism: Pinus albicaulis (assembly GCA_034641835.2). Taxonomy (NCBI): domain Eukaryota; kingdom Viridiplantae; phylum Streptophyta; class Pinopsida; order Pinales; family Pinaceae; genus Pinus; species Pinus albicaulis. Next base: position 765,521,227 of record CM076570.1, read on the forward strand.
TTGGCCAAATGAGAAAGTTGTACCGGGAAAAAAAAATGAAGTATATGATTACAACCAAGGAGAAACCGGTCAATCATCCGATTAATTATGTACATACAGATTTAGAGTCTTTTGTTTTTTTTTCCGATAGTTTCAATGATGTAGATAGTCAGTTATTTCAAGCAGAAGATATTCCAGAGATTACCGAGAATTTCAGAGAAGTTTTGCAGAAATAAAGGCAACAACCAGAAAGCACAGCTGAGAAATAAGCTAAAGATAGTGGACAACAAGCAGAAAAAACAGAGCTAGCACAATTTCAACACTTAGAGGATGATGAAGAGAGTCTATGGACCATGGATTTCGATGGTGCAGTCGGAAATGATGGTGCTGGAATTGGTATTTGGGTACGCAGTCCTTTTTCCGCTCCAAACAAGGTACCGAGCAATGTACGGGTATGTTCTTACAAGTTAGCATTTGATTGTTCAAACAATGAGGCTGAGTATGAAGCTCTGATTGCTGGCCTAAAGATTCTTAGAAAGCTGAATGCTAAGAGAATTGCAGTCTATGGAGACTCCAAATTGGTGGTTAAGCAAGTAAAGGGAGAATATCAAACGAAACATCCCCGGATGCGGGCTTACCGGAACGTTGTCCTTGATATTTTGAAGCAGTTTTCAGATTATACCTTGACTTGTATTCCTCGCATTCAAAATGGAATTGCAGATGCACTTGCTAAGGCAGCAAGTAACTTGAATATCCCAATGAATTCAAGTAATAAGTTTGAAATCCATGTGAAGCACCGTCCTACCATCCCGGATAATCAAAGATGTTGGCAAGTTTTCCAAGATGATGATGAGATTAATGATTTTCTGCAAAGTAAAGGTAAGTTCAAAGATACCTCAATCGATGTAGAATTTGATAATGGTGATGATGTTCAAGTAAATCAAATGGAAGTGTTGCAGCTGAAAGATAACATTATTCCTAAAGGTTTGATACCTTTAGAAGAACTCTTTGATCAGGATGATGTGGCCAAGAAACCAAATTTACGACCGACTGAAAAAGGAGTTGAGGATGTAAATATTGGAACAACTGAAGACCCCAAAATGGTGAAGTTATCCAAATCATTGTCACCGGAGGTAAAAGAAAAACATGTGAGTTTTTTGTCTTCATTTGATGATGCTTTCACTTGGGATTACTCAAATTTAAAGACGTATGACACCAATATAATTCAACACACTATCCCAATCAAGCCTAATCAGAAGCCTTTCGGACAAAAGCTAAGAAGAATCAATCCGAAATTGTTGCCATTGATTGAGAAAGAGGCAAACAGGTTGTACAAAGCAGGAATCATTGTTCCCATCATATTTTCTGATTGGATTTCCAATTTAATGCCAGTGCAGAAAAAGATAGGTGAGATTCGGTTGTGTATTGCTTTCCGAAATTTGAACAAGGTGTCATTGAAGGAAAATTATCCATTGCCTAAGATGGATCATATATTGCAACGAGTAGTGGGTGCATCTTGCATGTCATTACTTGACGGTTATTCTGGATATAACCAAATTTTGGTCCATGAGGACGACCGTGACAAAAAAACATTCACCACTCCGTGGGGGACATTCCACTATGCCAAGATGCCATTTGGTTTGAAGAATGCCGGTGCAACTTTCCAGCGGGCGATGGACATGGCTTTTGCGAATGAAAAAGATGTTTTCCTTGTTATATACCTTGATGATTTGACGATTTTTTCCAATTCAGATGAAGAGCATATGTATCACTTGAGAGTTGTTTTTCAAAAGTGAAAAAAATATGGTGTCTCGCTTAATCCTAAAAAGAGCTTGTTCGCCATGGATAAAGGTAAATTACTTGGTCACATTATTTCCAAAGATGGCATTCGTATTGATCCAGCACGTGTTGAAGCAATTCAGCAAATTGATCCTCCCAGGAACAAGAAAGAGATTCAGTCTTTTAATGGTAAGATGAACTTTTTGCGTCGTTTTGTCCCAAACCTCGCTGAACATTTAAGAGAAATAACAAATATGTTGAAAAAGGACAGCCAAGTGAAGTGGAATGAAGAGGCAGTAAAGTCCTTTAATTTGGTGAAGTGGGCACTATCTTCAGCTCCGGTGTTAATCAGCCCGGATTATACCCAAGATTTTATTTTGTTTTCCTTTGCTTCAGAGCACACCATGGCAGCTGTGTTAATGCAGAAAAGAGATGGACATGAGAAGCCCATATCATTTTTCAGTCTAACTATTCGAGACGTAGCCTTGAAATACAACATCATTGAGAAACAAGCTTTGGCACTGGTAAAGGCATTGAAGGATTTCCGGGTATACATTTTGCATTCCCATATTTTAGCTTATGTTCCTAACGCTGCTGTGAAAGATGTTTTAGTACAGACTGATCCGGAAGGAAGACGTGGCAAGTGGATCACAGCTTTGCTGGAATACGATGTGGAAATAAATCCCATGAAACTTATCAAGGGACAGGGGCTGGCGAAGCTTATGGCTGAATCGAATTTGCACGCATTAGACATAAATCTGATTACTGCTATGTCTGATGAAGATGAGGAGAATTCACCACTTCAGGTATCGGAAATGTTTTTTGATTCCCCATGGAATTCAGATATCGTCTATGTTCTTCAAAATTTGTCATCACTGCCCGGCATGACTAGAAACAAAGGTAGAACTTTGAAGCTGAAGGCTGCAAAATTTTGTATTTTGAATTCTGCACTTTATTGGAAGGATCCAGGTGGTGTTTTATTGAATTTTTTGGTGGAGGAAGAAGCGAAGAAGGTAATGGAAGATTTTCACAAAGGTGACTGCGGGGGTCATCATTTTTGGAAAACAACTGCCAATAAGATTTTGAGAGCAGGGTACTATTGGCCGACATTGTTTGCTGATGTCTATAAAATAGTCAAAGGCTGCCATGAGTGCCAGATTTTCGAAGGAAGATAGAAATTACAGCCATTGCCACTCAAACCTATTGAGGTAAGCGCCCCTTTTCAGCAGTGGGGTTTGGATTTCATTGGGGAAATCCATCCTCCTTCCTCAGGACAGCATAGATGGATTCTAATAGCCACCGATTACTTTACAAAATGGATCAAAGCAGTTCCCACAAGACAAGCCACCGATTCGGTAATTATTTCTTTCCTTGAGAACAACATTTTGTCTCGTTTTGGTTGCCCGAGTAAATTGATCATAGATAATGCAGCGACTTTTAAATCAAGAAAGATGATTGAGTTTTGTGCTAAGTATAAAATTATTTTGGGAAATTCAACCGCCTATCATCCGCAAGGCAATGGTTTGGCGGAATCTTCCAATAAGTCTCTAGTCAATATCATTAAAAAGTTGCTGGACATAAATAAGAAGAGTTGGCATAAGAAGCTGGTAAATGCGCTATGGGCTGATCGAGTAAGTCAAAAAAAGTCCATTGGTATGTCCCCCTTCGAGTTATTTTATGGAGTGGATACAGTCTTTCCTACTTCATTTGCTGTTCCGGTGGTCAAGCTTCTTCAGGAAGCTGGTAGTGAAGAAAGCCATATGCATAGAAGGATAAATCAGATGATTCATTTGCAGCAAACGAGGGAAGAGGTCTTCCAGAATACATTCAAGTTGCAGGAGAGAATAAAAAAGATCTATGACAGGAAAGCGAAGGCGGATAAATTCCAGTTGGAGGAAGTGGTACTGAAGTGGGATGCTAGGAACGAGGACAAAGGTAAACACGGTAAGTTTGAAAATCTCTGGAAAGGTCCATTCAAGATTGCAACATATCGAGGTCAGAACGCCTTTCTTTTGAAGGAGATGAACGGTGAAGACTGTCCTGGAGGGCCGATCAATGGTTGGCTGCTCAAGCGATACCATTTCTAAGATGTTTTCTGCTGATCACATTGTCATTGTACATATCATGTATTTGAATTTTATTGCAAGTGTGCAATGTAATCTTTTCTTCAGTCTAGGGCCCGAAGTGAAGGCTATAATTCTGAAGAAGGATTTCAGTTTTGATTTGAGTCTATTTAGTCGTTTTGGTTCAGTCATTTCTGTTTTAAAAGTTGATTCAGTTTGAGTTAAAAGTTTTAGTCAAATAAATTCAGTCAACAGTCTTGAGTTGTTTTGTCAAAATAATGGACTCCATAGCCCAATGGATAAGGCACTAGTCTGCTCTCCCAAAGATCTGCCGTTCTTGGCACCTCCAAGGAGCTACCATCCCCATTGGAGCCAATGTTAGAGTCGGTCTTTACATCCCTCCGTCAGAGATCATTTCTCTTATTGCATTTCATTGTTTAGGTGTCTCATTCCGCTCATTCATCTGCATTCTGTTAGGGGTATGCCATTGTCTGACGGAAGGGCTTTGTTTTCTCATTTTCTCTCATGCTTGTACCGGCTGGGTTAGTCAAAATTTCCCAAAATTCATCAAGGTTCAGTTCATGTCATTTACATTCATAGAAGTTTTTTTGGTCAAAAAGAGTCATTTTAGTTTCTAGGTCTAGGGTTTGGTCTTTCTAAATGTTAAACAATGCCCGCAGGCCATGAGGAGGTTTTCAATAAGTTTTCAGTTCAAAAATTTTCATCGTTAATATGCTCGAGGATGTTTCTTCTTCAAAACTCTGTTTTGAAGAAGAAATTGTCTAAATTTGTTTTTGTAATAAAATGTATCTTTCCACCATGTTGTACTTCACCATGAAAAATCTGGTCATCCTTTGCCAAGTTTGGATGCCACCATCCCTGTAAAATCAACCAATTTCATCATTCAAGCTCCAGAAAGTCAGTGAGGAAACAAAAAGACAAAAGTTGTATTAAATGAAAAAGTGCCAAAGTCAAAGACATTAAAAAATGGGTTTTGAAGAAGAAAAAATTAAAACCATGTCTATATGAGATATTTCTCAAAGCCATTCATTCATTTTCATCAAGAGATATTCAGCAAGTCCAAGAGAAAAGTCGATTTTGGAGTTTGGAGGAACGAAGTCTGAGTTTAAAGGGCCGACTATGTGTTTGAAGACAGTGCGGCGCATTGGGATAGGCCGTGGCGCATCCACAGAGCACGGCACGTAGAGCAAAAAGACACAGTTTATTTTCCTGAGGGCGCGCCGCACCCACTAAGCGCGGCGCATTGGGCTTGCGCGCGGCGCACAGGGTCGACGGGTTTAAAAATCATCATCATTGCTCCAAATTCAAACGACTTCAAACTTGTTTGCTCCAAGTAAGTGCATGATGCTTGTCCCTGCTGTTAGATCTTATTTGATGATGTTTGGAGGGAAGATTTGAAAGTTTAAAGTTTGAAAATATAAACCCTATATTTAGATCAAAATTTGCTCCATTGGGTTTTGGAAATTGGTGTTTTGAGATTTCAATTTGGATGCCAAATGTCCTTTCCCATCACTGATCCTTTCCCTTTTATAATTATACCATTATATTTAATCCCTTATGCCCTAACCTCCCCAATTACTCATATCCCTTGTTCTCATTTACTAAACCCTACCACTCCTATCTCTTTCCCTTTCCCATAATTTTTGCAAAGAGTTTCCAGATCCTTAATCCCCATACAATTAAGTGATTATTTTCACATGATAAATTTCATTTGACAGTCCTCTTTCCCACTATTTATACTTACCACAATCCCTCATTATCCCTTCAGTACACATTTGGCATTAAAACAAAGACACCAATTGATCATTTTCAAACCAACCAAACATACAGTTGACAAACTTTTCAGCATCATGTCAGAGACAAATTCATCATATGAGCAGGGATATGAGCAGGACAGTGATTCAACTGCAGAGCTAAATGTACCGAGGAGGTCTCATAAAAGTGGCATGCACGTCAGGGAGGAGCCCACTTCTTTGGCTCAATTGTAGGCATGCCCGCTTGCAATGACATGCTTTCAGCAACATTCATGTTTTCGGTATTGCGAGATGATATCTCAGATTCAGCACCATCCAGAGTTGGTTCGCTTATTTGTCCTACATTTGCGTGATGGTCATGTAAACCTTGCTGGAGTGAACTTCACTTTGACACCCGAGACCATTTCTGAGGCGACCGGGATACCAAACATAGGTGAGGAGTGGAATAAGAGACAGCAGCTGGATAAAGCATATTATGAACCTTACATCAGGCCTGGATATTTGAGGCAGTTGAGCAGATTATTTCCATTCCGGTTTCTGAAGGAGTCCTATGCGCCATTAATGAAACTCATCATTAGGTACTTCAGCTGTGAGGGTAGATTCTCGCGCCTTTATGCATATCATATCAGACTTTTGATGCATTTCACGAGAGTGCGACTGATGAATATTCCATATTTCATGTGCCGAAACATAGAGAGGATGACTACCCTTGTGCAGAGGAAAACTCTGGAGCAGCAACATAACAACATTTATCATTATGCGCTCATCAAAATCATTGTGGTACATCAGCTTGGTTTGCAGGGCATCACATGGGATGAGTTCATTTCTCGTTACTTCTTTGCAGCCCCCCAGCCTCCTCTCGAGATTGTTCATGATGAGGCAGAGCCTTCACATTAGTTTGAGGTTCCTGAGACTGAGCCTATCAGTGCTCCAGTATGTGTGACATATCAGAGAGGCCACAGAGCCTTATTTGCAGCATCACGACGAGTACTATCTCCACCAGGGGTGGAAGGGGTCTTGTTATCTTCATCAGCAGCGCGAGTACTATCTCCACTTGGTGTGGAAGGGGTCTCGCCTTCGACATCAGCATAGGTACAGGACAGAGGAAAAAATCCTATGCACAATGAGGACCCTTCAGGAGGCCAAGACACTGAGTTTACACTCATCGATGTTGATTTGAGCTCTCCTAGCTCAAGGATGAGAGAGACCATCCAGGAACAAAAAGCTGAGATTGACACTTTGACCGTGAAGTTGCAGAGAGCTCAGTGGGTTATAAATTACTTGGAGCAGCGGAATAAACAACTGGAGGATCAACAGACACTCATAGAGTTGCGGCAAATCCGTGAAGACCGGGAATTGGCCCGAAAGAGACCAGGTGACATGACACCTCTTGAGCGAAAAAATTGCCTTACGAGAGTCAACATTCATCTAGAGAAGCTGTTGGCGAAGGCCAATAGGGACAAAGACATGCTCAGACACATGAAGAATCACTATTGGGCCCGCACACACGTTTGCAGAGCAAAAATGAAGATCCTGAAGGCGAGGTTGAGAAAAGCACTGAAACGTCGAAAGAGGCCGGATCCACTCCGAATCTTGGCCGAAGCTTCCTTGGATGAGCATGAGACATGATGGGAGACCTTCACTCCAAATTTCAGCAAATTTGGAGAATATTTTGTCATTTTGAAAATTTTGGTTGCAAAACAGGTTTTTCCGCCCGACGCGTCGCGCCACCCGACGCGCGCTTATGATTGGGACATCTTCTGGAGGAAAAATTGATATTTTTGGGTTTTTTATGGTAAATTATGCATGCTCAGGAATGGCTGAGAGATTTCATGAAGTTCTGGGTGGTCTTAAAGGTCAAAAACACTCCAAAAATGGCCTTTCTGCCACTTTTTGCACCAGCAGGAACCAGTCTTGGGAGATTACAGTTTTGGAGGGGAAAATGACATCCAAATTGAAAAATTCCACTTGGGTTGGATAGCAGACATCCAAGGATTTCCAACGAGCTATCATGAGATCAATTTGGACTTTAGGAAGTGCCTCAAAATAAGCTCCAAAGTGGCGTGGCGCATTGAGTTTTCTGGCGCGGTGCATAGAGGAATTTTGCCCAATTTTCACTTTTCAGCTCAGAAATTCGGCCATTTTGACTATGTAATTATTGATCTATCTTGATGTAATTTTGTAGCTATGATGTGAATTTGGCATGTTTTTACTTTTTCTAGAGGATTCATTCACTAAAAGGTGAAAATTAAGTGAATGGATCAGTTTCCTAGCATATAGAGGCAAGTTGTTTGGCTGCCTAGATTTCAGTTCCATGTTTAGAATTGGTTGAAACAGCTCCTAGAAGGATGAGCTCGACCCCTAGAGGCATGGGATGGGGTTAGGATGGTCTATATATTGTATTTTCTGAGACATTTTCAGGGTTGGACTCTTGGGAAAAGTTTGGCACCTCATTGTATATCCATTTTCAGTTTTTGGCAAAGGAAAGACCAGAGTTTTGCAGCACTTGTTGGGATCCTTGTGGCTTCTGAGTTTTGATGATGTTTCTCTCCATGTTATTGTAAGTTTCATTAATGTTATATGTATGCCATTTCCCTTCTCTTTGCTTCTGAATTAAACAAATGAGTAATTGAGGTAGAATTCATTAGTTTGCTGGTGCTCTGCCTTAAACTTTTGTTTAGTTTTACATGTTTTTTTGTCAGTTTGAAGAGGATCCTTTCACTCTCTTGCCCTCTTCAGCTCCTCAAAAATCTTTCAATCCATTCACTTGATCCAAGACATCAAATTCATTGCCTACCCTACCCCAACTTGAACTCTGCAAGAATTTTGCCTCATCCCCAAGCCCAAAATTGTTTTTCCCTTTTTCCAAAAAAAAAACCCTAAAAATCAAAATCAAACCCTTCTATTTGTTTATCTAGCCTAATATCAGTTGTTGTTTCAGTCATCTCAAGCCCCTTTGAATATTTTCATTGAGATTGACCCGGAGAGAGCCCTTTCCTGTCCTCGTAGGGCTAGCTACGAGGCTGAGCGTGGTTTGGTGTTGTCCTTCTTTTGCCTTATTTCAGTCTGAGGTGGATTTGGGAACTAACAGAATCCTACTAGATTATAGCTAAAATATGACAAAAGAGAAAATGAGGCTCAAGTTTAGGGTCACAGTGGATTAAAAGGAGGGATTCTAAGTTAATAAAAAGACACAACATGGATACCAAAATGGAAAATATGTGCTAAAATAGGGCATACATATGAAGGATGGTTGTACCGTATAAGGTACGACGTGTCGCGATTTGACAAGATTAGACCTAAGGTGCAATGAAGATGGAAAAAATGATCAATATTGCAATATAAATAGATGCGAAGGACATGCCTCTATGTGTTAAGGTCAATAAAAATGGACCCAGGGTTCATAGTGATAGTGACACATCAATAGTTAACAAGAATCACAACCATATTAATCCTTAAAACCTTAAACAAGTGTTAATTGAGCATAAAAATATCATAAAAATAGGATCTTACCCACACATAAAATTTTCAGGGGAGAGAAAATATCATAAGATTAAGGTTGAGAACCACTTGAGGTATAGTGAGGCACTAATGTATGTGAAATGAGGCCAAATTAGAACTCATTTGAACATTTTCCATTTGTGAACCAAATTAGTGGAGAAACCTCATCCTACCCCTAAAACTTCAGATCAAGATCTCGAATCATGGAGGGCATGAATTTACCTTTTGTTTCCATAAAGTACTTCCATCATCCCTCTTCATCATTTTCATAGGTTTATTTTTTAGTTTGGCTAAGATTTGACACAAAATTGACCCCTTCATGAGTTGGAGTGCACCAGAGTCTCCCAACATAGAGGCATGGGAGTGACTACAATATAGTTGGATTCCTTGAGAGATAAAATGTGTTGGGAATGGCAGGTCTGTGGAGTAAATCATGGGGGCGACAGAGGCACTCAAAATTTAGTTCTAGGGCCACTAAGAAATTTTGCAAGATGGGTATGAAATAAAAGAATCATATTGACTTCTTGTTGTGTTTTAATGGAAAGTGCTCAACAAAAGTGATTGAGTGGAAAGAAAGAAACCACCAAAAAATTTTCTTGAGGGCTTTGGCTCATCTTCCTATAATTAAGGCTCTAAGAGAATATGGTTTTCTAAAGTTCTTCAAAACACAAAACATGAAAAGGCAAGTGGTGATCCATTAATGATTGATAGATAATGCGCAACCACAAGAGAAAAAATTCATGTTGAATGAAAAAACTTTGCTATTGGAGGTATAAGATATCTACTTCCTTACTGAATTATTAAATCTATGAGCCCCAGTGACAATGGCTGATGGGAAGATTATAGTTGAGGAAAACATTGATGACTATGTTTCCCAATACAATGGGCACAGGTTGTAAAAATTAAGCATCAAGATACCCATCGAATATGTCACAGACCTAAGTTTACGCACTATCCTTTTCACCATCACCAATATCGTAAGGTGTATGGGGCCTCTTTTGGCCTCCAAAGCGTAGATGGACATAGTAATTAGATAAAAAAAGCCCACTATTTTCAATTGGTGTGAGGGACTATTGGTCAACATAAAAGAATAAATGACTAAATGCTATACAAGATTATAGAAGTAGTTTGGGTATGGTAGTATATTGGTATCATTCTTCTTGTAGCGAGTTCCTATGACACAACCAAGAGTGTTGGCACCATTCCCACTACCCTCAAATCCATGCATGATGAGATGAACTGGTTTGATGGGAATATTGGAGGAGGGGCACTTGATCAAGGATTTTTTTCTTGGTATGGGGAAAAAATTATTTTCATTAATTAATATGTATATGCAAGCACTAGTTTTATGAGCAACCTCTACTTGGTCCTAACCCAAGATGCTCATTGAAGTGCCATTTGAAAAAATGTATTTTTTGGTTTTTTGTGATTTTTTAGTGTTTTTTGGTTTTCAAAAAAAATATAAATATATATATATATATATATATATATATATATATATATATATATATATATATATATATATATATATATATATATATATATATATATATATTTTATGGGTACATAGTTACTAATGATTGGTGGTTTTGTGTACATAGGTGTGGTTCCTACCTAACCCTTGGGTGAATCACCAATACATTGTAGAGGAGCAATAGTTGCACGGGCATCATGAGAAGCCTCCAAGGAGGATGAAGGAGAGAAGCATGACAATTTCCACATATTCATGCACAACATGGAGGGATTGAAAATGAGTGTAAAACCATTGTAGATTGATGACACCCCACATCGCGCCGCCCCCCCCCCCTCCCCCACATCTACAAAGACACACCATGGGGGTCAGATTATCTTGCCACCGAGGCCTCATTTCAAGCATAACACCTGTTTTGATTTGTTATCACCAACAAAAATATGATTATATTCAATATATAGTTTTCTTTGGGATGAACATTTATGTGTAAATAATGAATTAAGATCCTAGGCTTTAGATACGTTGTAGATGTGCCGATTTTGAACTAATCTACCCAAACTATATGATGTAAAAACACTCTTGATTTTGATGATGATGATGATGATGATGATGATATATATATATATATATATATGTTACGTTGGTGTTCACTTATGATGTTATTGTGATGTTTTTCATTTATTTTCATGGTTATCTTCTTTTATCCATGGTAAAAATACTTAATTGGACAAATGCCAATATAAGACATATTGAGCTAATCAATCAACCAATATGTTAGAGTCTTGTGAAATATTTATGTATTCAATGGTTTCAAAAGAACATTCCAAGAAGCGTACCCTTAAATAATGACAAAATAATGCACTAGCATTCCTCCCAGTGTAGACATGATTCGGTTAAGATAGTACAAGCCAAGAGTCAAGTTTCACAACCAAGTGAAAAATACTAAGGGAAATAGCCTCAGATAAGTGCTCGATGAAATTGCTATATTTGACCACATTATTGGTTCTAGGTCCAAGACAGATGCCCCCCAAAATCACTAGCTCATCAATGGGAAAAAGGAGAACCCAAGCGACATAAGGTATGTTATTATTACTATGGCTAGTACCATTAGTGAAGCCTACATAGATCGATGAGGGACATGAAATCTATATTAGTCTTGCCTTTTTACCTTTTTTTTTGTATGTGTGATCACAATTATGGAAGCAATGACTAACTGAGACCAATATTTTTCTTTGTTTGTCAAATTTTTTGTGTTCCTCGAGGCTTTACCTATGGCTTGATAAAAAACAACCCAAGGGAATCTAAGCCATCAAAGTCACCCGAGGATCACACCTAGCCTGGGCCACACCAACCCTAAGCTGATTGGATTTTTAACATGTCTCCTCCCCCTAGTATGGGTGCAACAACCTTCATGAGGTTTGATCTTGGGTCGCCTTGCTAACAAGGCCCATCCTCATCTGGTTGTGCTAGTGGGACTTGAATAACTGGGACCAATCTTATAAAAAATTGATGTATTAAATTATTTTTTTGAAAATAATTTAAAAAAATGGAATTTTGGTCAGAAGGAAGGGACACATAGATCCAATTCTGAGGGAGAATATAAAAGTGGGAGAATGGAGAAGTGGAGGACGATTCCCCCAACCTTAAATATGGAGGAGGTGGCACAACCAATTGAACCATCACCTAAAAAATAGGAAGACACATGATTAGACTGGGGGGGGGGGGAGTGCCAATAGATTTCTTGTTCCTTAACAACATGGAAGAAAGTGGTATGCATTTTAGCAGGTACACGAAGAGACACAAGGAAGGAAGTAGAGAAAAGAAATGTGAAGGGAAACATTGGAAAGGGAACATTGGTGAAAGGATGACATGAATGGAGAAAGATAATTCCTTGCATGTTAGGCATCTATCTCATTAAGCAACGATGGAGTTGTGAATGAGCCTCGTGCTATGAAATCGGGGTGTTATTCCCTGTATTGATGTGTTTGAGACCACTAGATTGTGTGTGTCCAATCCATGGGGGCTTCACTCAATGAATCCATAACATATCATGTGCGATCATAGAATATTAAACAATACCGTTAATTTTAGTACATATTGGAAAATGCCTCTAAAAATCACATTATTTAACCCCCTACCAATATAAACCCAATACACCTTCATAATTTAAAAAACCCCTACTTTCACTTTATATTGTAGGTATCCATTTTTTCATTAATATTTTTTATACCTCTTTATATTTTTTTTCATTAACTTTGAGCTCCATTTTTTATACCTACCAATATAAAACCCTTTACCCCCTATATATCCCCCAATATATTATGACATTTTTTCCTCATTATATATCCCCCAATATGAACCCACGTGCTATAGTATTGCTCCTGTAGTGAAGCCCCTGTGGTCCAAGCTTGAATGGTCAATGTGAGGCTTATTGGATGACCAAATCACTATGGTGTTGGTTGAATAGTTGTTAACCACCTAGATAGGGAAATGTGAGTCTATGTGGTTCTTGTTAGAGAGTTGTTAACCACCTGGACAATGGACTACAAATCATTTAGTGTTTTCTATGAAAATGGCGTTGAGAGATCACATAGACAGTAGATGTAACCTCCTAGACTAATAAATGCCCCATATAGACCTTAGGTGAAGCCCTATGATTTAACTCGAAAGATCAAGTGATTCACTATGGTACTTACTGCCAAAGGGTAGTTAAGAAACCACCTAGACAATGGACTTTATCTCTTGAGTGTCTGCCAAGCTTGGTGTGAATTTTGTCTAAATAAGCATCCTCTTAGACTTTGGATTTGGTTTGTGGGCGGTTATCTACAAGAAATTTGTAGTGTAGGTGGCATATGGTTGGGTGGAGAGTTGAAGGTCCCCTTCAATTGCAAGCCATCTATACATACTTAGATAAGTCAAATGCATTGATATATCAAGTTATGAATTGTGGTGTTCCATGAATTGTATATGTCTGTATGAAATCTTATATATTCTTGAATGTTAATGAATGCTTGGATGGTAATGATCTTCATTATTCTCTTGATTCTCACGATATCTTAGATGATACGAATCTAATGAATGACAATATAAATTGTATGCTTATAACTATATTAGATTAACTGGAATGTGATGTGTTGTACTATGATATACCGAAGCATGTCTATGTGTGTTCTAGTGGCTCAAAATGTGTTGTTCACCATAATATATATGAATGGTTTAAAAATTGGTAGTTCACATCTCCTTGAATGAATTTAAACAACTTGTACAAGATCAGGTCAACAAAATTGGATGATTGGCGCATTACTCCATCAACAACATTGAAAATTGTGTAAAATTGGTAGCTAAGGGTATTTCCCCTTATATTTCAAGATTGATTCCCTTTGGTGTTATGGGTCATGCACACTTGTTCTGATCACACTTGTAAGTTTCATGTTTTCACCCTTGTACTAAACCACTTAACTTTAGCATTAGAAGGGCTATGGCTTCGACTTATTGTATTCCTTGGCCATTGAGCCACTAAACCAATAGATGGATTAATCAATAAAATTTTGTGGGGAAAGTGGGATGATAATGGGTTGATGGGAAAACATGTGAGGAGATATGTAGACCCCAAGGGGGAACCATGGTTCCACGGAACCTTGCCATTGACTATCAGGTCCATGGGACAGTCGTGTGAATCCTTTTTGTAGAGAGGCAGAGGTTGATTTGTCAATATCAAACATCAACCATAAACTATGAAATGGATGAGTGGGGAGTTGATCTAACATAATGAAAACAAGGTTAACCCATCGAACCTTTGGGATTTTAGGTTCCTAGAAGAGTAGCTATGTGGGAAGGTCAAGAACCCGATATCAAGATGATGTGGATTGAGATGACATGGCTTGGGATGACATGGCATGAGATGGTGTGGCTTGGGAGTGGACCCTACTAGGTTCATGGGTCTTTGGGCCATTAAGATTTTCGAAGGAACTAAGTGAAGACCGGGTCTATAGATTGATTGAGGACCCCCCCCATGGTCGATGTTTAATGAGTAGAGGGGAATTTTCGTAAATATTAGCACGAACCTGCTCATCTTTGATCGACAACTGGGATCAATTAAAGGCCCCCCCTTCCCCAAATTTGAAACCATTTTTGGGGAGGTGAGTTTCCTTACCAGTTGTTTTGGTCAAGTATTGGATGAAACATAACATATGTATGTGGAGAGGAAAAGAGTGGGACATGGAAGAGACCTAAGTTGTTGGAACTATGCAATCGGGTCATCAAACCTTAGGGAAAATCAGAAGAGATAACATGTGGAAGGACTTGATACTGGTGGGTAGATATTGGTCTTCGACTATTAACCCCAAAGTGTTTGTGTGCGAGGATACTTACGAAAGCCCAATGTTGAGACCCCAAGATGACATGGGATAGCGAGCTCTAGCTTGGCACACAATAAAAAAACAAAGTACGAATCTTATATCTCAGACCTCGAACCTTAACATTTCCAATTGAGGTTGGAGAAGAGGGAGGCAAGGAATCCCAACATCGAGACACTGAGATGACATGGATCAATGGGATCCACCTCGGGCAATGGGTGCATTGGGTTGGGGCCACAATTATCGGACCTCAGATATCATCACTTTTACTTGAGGCAACTGCTGAGGGAGGTGAGGAGGAAACCCTGAGGATGAGATGTTGAGATGACGTGGTCCAACGGACCCCACCATGAGCACACGATACAATGGATGGAAGGGACGGTCTCAATGCATGGTCAACTTGGAACCCATCCATGGATGGTGTGTTGGTGTCACATTAGTAGGGCAGAAGCCACGTGGGTGCCACATGGTGTCCTTGTGATGACATGGATTTTGTTAATAGGCCAAAATTCTAACAAGAATAACTTATGATTCATGACTCAAATTGAGACAAAATTTATATCGCTAGGAAGCTCTCGATGAGTTTATCACGATGTAGTATCATAATTAAATTCCACAAATTTTGAAAAGTGGAGTTTTTGATAACCCCATCTTCATAAAATATCATGGAGATCAATTCAGAACTAATAAGTAACCCTCCCATAGCCTAGAATCTTTAAGGGGGTGGGGGGTGGTTACACAATGGTATTAGAACAAAGGTTCAACACTGAACTTTAAGAGGCTCACACACAAACAATAGAATTTAATACAGTAATTTTTTTGTTTGTAGTTGATGTGGTTTCTAACCTTTATAGAATAATAATATGCCATTTTGAACTAACATGTACAACTGACATGGGTTTTGATTTTGTGAATAACTTCAGATCAACATGCTTAGAAGACCAAGGTGATAAATTACTATATTCATGTTAATTTTAACTAATAACTTTGTGTGTATGAAAAAACATAAGGAGACACAAATTCCAAAAAGAAATAGAGGAATGAGCAATAGAATGGTAAAGTACACCATGGACATATCCCATCATAATCAGGAAGAGCACTTAGCTAGGAAGAGGTTAAAGTAAAATTCCCTTAATTGGATGGATACCATCAGGAGCTTGAGAGCTAACTTGAGAAGTTTCAAGGTAGATAATGAAAGGATTGTCAGAGAAAAAGAAAGGAAAACAAAGGTGAATGCAATAATTTTTCAATGCTTATAATATCTTCAAAGGAAAAAGAAACATGAGCTTTGTGCCAACTATCTAGGCAAGCACAAATATACAAAAATCCCATTGGAGATCTAGAAAAAATGATTGGAGACCGATATGGTAGAATAAAACAAGTCAAGGAAAAGGTATAGGCAAGAGAGTGAAGAGACAATGACGATAAATACCCCAATCAACACTCTGAAAAGAGAGTCAAGTAGCCATGACCAGTTTTTTAGTGATGCAATCTGAAGTCACCAGTAATAAAGGAGAAGTGAGAAGAGTTCAATGTTGAAAGAGTTCAAGAAAGAAAATACCCCTACCTTTGACGGAGAAATAAATAAGGTTGAAGAGGAAGAATGCTTACTATTGGGAATGAATAAATACTTCATATTCCATGACTACACTGAAAACATGAATGCCAAAGTACCCATTTTTAGCTTGAATGGAAAATATGATACATGGTGGGAGAATTGGGAAATGTTATGGGCAAATAAAAAAGGAACTATCATGGAGAATATTTGAGAAATATTTCCTTGATAAGGACCTATTTGAGAGGTACTATGACAAAAAAAATTAAAGAGTTCCATGAACATAAGCTATGGTAGCTTACCATAGATGCTTATACCAATAGATTTTCAGAGTTTTTGAGGTATGTTTCATTTCTCAAGGATGATAAGATGAAGATCCAGTGATACCTTTGTGGGTTAACACATTGCTACCAAGATATGATTGAGTTTTATGATCCAAATACAATGGATGACACCATTCAAAAGGCTAAGTATTTCTATGATCTTTCCTAACATAGGGATAAATTTTGACCAAATTGGAAGAAGGAAAAAATAGTAGTTTCAAAGGAAGAGGAAAAAAATGCTCAAGACACAAGCAAGGAGGGAAAGATGTTAAGTTTCCCATTCCTGACAAGGGTGAATTATAACAGAATTTCATTACTACTAGTAGGAATTGACTTGCTAAATCATTTAGAAAAGAGACAGAGGAGCCCAAGAGAAGGCCGTTATAATGTTGGCGTTGTGGAGATAACCAAAAGTAGAGGGATTTTCCTCTCCAACAGTAAAACAAAAAGAATTTTTATAATGTACAAGAGGAAATGACCATGGATGATGTATCTTAGATCATACCTTAGATTTACATGGTATCGGAAAATAGACAAGAAAATCATCAAGCCTCAGTGATTGAGATGAAAGGTATGGTTACCAACTAGATTGTTTCAATTTTAATCGATTCATATTCAAATTTTAGTTATAATACCCCAAAGGTTTGTAGAGATGTGTAACTTGAAAATATAACTCCATGTAAAGTTGTGGCTGGTCCAACTGTCAATGAAAGCCAAAATGAGGGTAACAAAGCTAGTAGAATCATACCCCCTCAAGTTAGGCAACATGCCCCCAACAACTACCCTCAATATATTATCATTAGGATAATATGAAACTTTAATTGGCATGCACTAGATAGTATCCCATAGAACCAAGATAGATTGCTATAATAAATCACCGGAGTGCCTCATTGATGAAGGCGAAGAAAAGATGTTGCAAGGAAAGAGAAAGAATATCTTGGTCAGACAAATTTCAACATTGCGAGTAAAGAAATGTAGCTAGAAGGGGTGTACCTTGTTCATGATCCAAATAACAAGTGTGACAAAAAAAAAATAATCACAGAGCTCCCTCTCTTGAAGCAATACACTAAAGTATTCCCTAAAGAAGTGTTGAGATTTCCACCCAGGAGGGAAATCAACTTCTCCGTTGAGTTGATTTTTGGTGCATTGCTAGTTTCAAAAGATCTGTATCAAATGAGCATGCAAGAATTGGTAGAATTAAATTTGAAGTTGGAAGAGATGTTGGATAAGGGGTATATGAGATCCATGGTGTCACCCTAGGGAGTCCTAACATTGTTTGTAAATAATGATGCCACATTGTGGTTGTGCATTGATTACCTACAATTGAATAAAGAAACAATGAAAACCAAGTACCCATTGACCAAAATTGATGATATATTTGATTAGTTGGGAGGGGATGCAATGTTCTCTAAAATAGATTTGAGATATGGTTATCATCATGTTTGAATTAAAGACCAAGACATCCACAATACAATGTTTAATATGAGATATGGACACTACGAGTTTGTGGTGGTGCCATTGGGGCTCACAAATGCACGAAACACATTTATGTTCTTGATGAAAAACATCCTCAACCTATATTTGGATATATTTGTATTACTTTTATGGATGACATGCTAATTTAATAAAAAACTAGAGAAGAACATGAAGAGAATTTGAAGGCAGTGTTGCAATTGCTAAGGGAACATAAGATACATGCCAAACTCGGGAAATGTGACGTCTTCAAATCACAAGTCCAGTGTTTGGGACATGTCATTTCAATAGAAAGAGTGGTTATGGTTCCTAAAAATATTAAGGCTATAATGAAGTGGCTAACTGCTCGAAATGTCATGGAGGTTAGATCCTTCATGGGATTAGCTAGCTATTATTAGCGGTTCATTTGAGTTTTTTCAAAGATTGGACATCCAATCACAACCTTACAAAGGAAACGGGTCAAGTTTCAATGGACATGAGAGTGTGCGAAATTTTTTGAATAACTCAAGAAATTTCTCACATGTGCATCTATTTTTAGGATAGTAGAACAAAAAAAGAACTTATAGTCTGATAGATGTCAACTCATGCGTGCACCTATTTTTGCAATATTAGATCCAGAAAAGGACTTCCTAGTCTACACAAATGCATGTAAGGAAGGAATATGTGGAGTCTTGATGCAAGAAAGGTACATGATCTGTTATGGGTTAAGGAAATTAAATGAGCATGAGAAGAACAATGTCACTCATGACTTGGAGGTGACAACAATTTCTCATACCGTGAATATTGGGAGACACTACTTGCTTGGAAGATAATTTGTACTGATGTCAGCTCATGGAGGACTAAGATATTTGTTTGATGAGCCCAATTTAGATTCTATACAAGCTAGATGATTAGATTTAATTAGAAAATCTGATTTTAAAATAAAACATATTAAGTCAAAGGAGAATTGTGGAGAAAGTGCACTCAGTAAAAGTCTACATGTAGCACACTTGGAAGCTATAAGCACTTATGATTTTGACACCAAGGAAAGGATTAAAGAGGCATTGGTACGTGATGAGAATTTCCAACATGTGAAGAAGTGCTTAAAATAAGAACCAAAGGTATTGATGAGAAATAACTAAAAGGTCATTGATGATGGTATGTTGTTTTTCAAAGATAGGTGGTATGTGCCTAGTGTGAAGGAATTGAAGTAGCTCATAATGGATGAGCTTCATAAAATACCTTACTCAGGTCATCTTGGCTATCAAAAAATAATAACAACGATAAAGAAATCATACTATTTGAAAGGGATGAAGAAGGAAGTTGTTGAGTATGTTTCCAAGTGCCTCAAATGCCAATAAGTCAAAGTACAATGCAGACACCCAATAGGAATGCTACAATCGATCCCAATCCCTTAATGTGAATGGGAAGTCATATCTATGGACTTAATTACATGATTATTGAAGCCAACCAAATAACATTATTCCATCATGGTGGTAGTCGACAAGTTGAGTAAGGAGTCTCACTTATAGTTGTGAAATCGACCCATAAAGCCATTGACATAGCTCAGATTTTCATGAAGGAAATATTCAGATTGCATGGCATTCCTAAGAAGACCATCTTAGTTATGGATGCCAAGTTTACTTCCAATTTTTGGAAGAAATTTTTTGCTAGTTTTGGAACCCAAATAAATTTAAGTACACTTAGAAATATGGTCAAACAGAAAGGGTACATAAAATTTTATAGGACATGCTAAGGTTGTAGGTCATGCATCGCCCAAAGAGGTATGTTTAATTCCTACCATTAGTGGAGTTTTAATACAATAATGAGTATCAAGTGTCACTAAATATGAGTCATTTTGAGGCATTATATGGTCAAAAAAGTAATCTCCTATTAGCTAGGATGACTAAATGAACATAGTGGTTTTTGGACCTAACCATCTAAAAGAAATGGAACAGGAAGTAATAAATATCAAGCAGAAATTGAAAGCAAACCAGGATAGGAAAAAGAGTTATGTAGAATAACATAGAATGAATAGATATTTCCAAGTGGGGGAGCATGTAAATCTCCACATCAAACCAAGGAAGAGCTCACTAAGAGTGGGGTTCTGTACTAAATTGGCACCCAGAATTTATGGACCATTTCAAATCTCGAAAAAATTGGGACCAATAGCATACAAAATAGCGTTACCACCTATCATAAAATAAAATAATGTATTTCATATTTATTTTCTTTAAATGTATGTAAATGATACTTATCATGTAACTGATTGGTTTGTGATACAAGTAGAATCAGAGGGAGAATTCCGACTAGAACCACTTTCCATCCTAGACTAGAGGCAGATTTCACTATGGAATCGAGTAATAAAAAAAGTCAAGGTACAATGGAAGCACTTTGGAATCGATGAAGCAACCTGGGAATATGTTGAACAAATGAGGGTACTATACCTGCCTTTTTTTAATGTATAAACATATGTAAGCGTTGTAGTTATAAATCTAGTTTTATTCTTTTTCTTTCTTGTTCCAAAACAATAAGGATGGTGTTCCTTTAAGGGGGTGGGGTTTGTAATAGTCCCACATTTTTACCCTAGTTTTTGTATGTGTGATCATAACTGTTAAATATATCATGGAGGCCACAAATAACATGGACCAATCTTATAAATAAGTAACACATTAAATTATTTTCTTGAAAATAATAAAAAAATAGAATGTTGGCCTAAAGGGAGGGACACATGGATCCACATCTGAGGGAGAGTGGAGAAGTGGAGGACAACACCCTCACCCTCAAAGTTGGAGGAGGTGGCACAATTGATCAAATCACTACCCGATAAATAGTAAACGACATGATTATATGGGCAGGGAGGTGGGGTAGCTTTTTTGTTCCTTAACGAGATGGAATAAGGTGGTATGCATTCTAGAAGGTACAAGAAGAGACACAATGAAGGTAGTAGAGAAAATAAACACGAAGGAAACAATAGAAAATGAATGTTATTAAAAGGAGGATGCGACTAAAAAAAGAAAATTCCTTGGATCCTGGGCATGGAGTGCATGGAGAAATGTTGGAGTTGTGAATGAGGCCTGTGCTATGAAATTGGGGTTTTATTCCCTATATTTATGTGTTTGAGGCCGCTGGACTTTATGTTTCCAAGAGTGACTGGTTTGTGGGAGGCCTAGTGGATGATCGAATCACTATGGTCTTGGCTGTATAACTATTAACCACCTGGATAGGGAAATCTGAGTCACTGTGGTGCTTGTTGGAGAGCTGTTAAACACCTAGATAGTGGATTACAGACCCCTGTGCTGATTTTTTTAGAGATTTTAAACACCTGGATATTGTATTATAGACCCCTATGGTGCTTGCTATGGAAAGATAGTTGAGAGATCACCTGGACAGTGAATTCAACTTTCTAAACTGAGAAATCAAACCTTGGATGACACCCTTTGATTGAACTCAAGAGGAGTAAGTGAGTCATTGTGGTCCTTACTACCATAGGGTAGATGAGAAACCACCTAGATAGTGGAATTCATCTCTTGAGTGTCTACCAAGCTTGGTTTGAATTTCCCCTGAGTAAAAATCTGATGCAGGAGCATCCAACTCAACAATTTAATTTTAATTTAATAGATATAGGGGGTCTTGTATTTTTATGAAATTGGAATGATTTGAGTGATTAATTAAATATTGAGAAGATTTTTTGTAAATGTTCTCGAAGGAGAATATGAGAGATTTGAGAATTAATTGTATTTTCTAAATTAGAATTAGTTTCATAAATTTGGGGATTTATGAGAGTCCTTAGGGATTAAGTAGAGATTTTAGGATTAAAGAGGATTCTTAGGAATTTGTTGAAGAAATAGAGGATCTGAAGCCAGAATTTGGTTTAGAAACATGTGTATAAATTATAAGCCTCAAAGGCATAGAAAGGTAGGTAAGAGTAGGGTTTCAGGATTTAGAGAAGTGGGTTTTGGATTGGAAGCCTACGGGCATTAGGAGGAAAGTGGCCACTGATTTGAATATCAAGCAATAAAAGAAAACCCCTGTAAATATTTGTTTATATATACTCGATTTATGAGTTATAAATAGTGAATGAATCAAAGGATTTGCTTGAATAGAGTATTTGAATGGTGTGCATTGTTTTAATGATTGATATGAATTAGTGTTTCTGCTTAATACATGTATGTAGATTTAATCCGGAAAAATCAATTCAGAAGACAGACAAGTAACCATCGATCACAGAATGAATCGATGGTGACAATGGAACAATGAACAAAGGGTATGGATATTGGGTTTAAAAATCCAATTGAACAGTAAAATTATGGAAAAAATAACAGAAGATAATTCAGGAGATTGTGAGGTCACATTTATGCTATATTTCCATATGAATACCATTAAACAAAATCTGGCCTTTAATTAATACACATTGTGTAGAAGAGATGGAATCAAACGGAATGTAATATCAAAATAGAGAAGGAAAGAAATATGTTTCTATTATGATATATATATATATATATATATATATATATATATATATATATATATATATATATATATATATATATATAGATAAGGGTATTTTTTGGATAAATTTGAAGACTGTATATACATCAGAGAAGAAGTTAAGGGGCAAATCAAATTGCCGAGAGTTAAAATGGAACCAGCATGGAATGGTAAGAAATTTGTGTAGATGTGAAAGTAAATGCTGTGGGCGAAAGAGATTTCGCATTAAATTTGTTTAATTGCGAATGGGATTGGCAGAATCCTGCATGATTATACCATTTCACCAGAAGTTGCAGAAAGAAATGATCAGTGACAAAGTTAAGATCAGAGAAAAGATTGGATGGAGTAGCAGTGGAGAAATTTGGTGTTTAATACTCTGAAAGGTATTAAAGGAGGAAGTTCTATTGATGTAGCAACGAATGCTCAAAAGAAAAGGCTATGCTTGAATTAAGGTAGAAACCATAAGTGATGGCATAGTGAATGGAGAAATGGTTTTTAAAACCACCAAAATATTTTTGCACATCTTTGAGAGGGCAAGTGGTAATTTTTCTTTTGAATGAGATAACATTCAATCAGTGACACGTAGCATTGACTGAAAGTCAATACCACATATTTTGCATAAGTTCAAAAATGTTAAATAGTGCGTGGGTTAAAATATGATTTCCGTTAGATGGGTTGGCATGGATAGATTGCCATCTAAGGTGTGATGATGATAAGTGAAGGGCGGATACATTTTTTGGACGTGGTTTGTTTAAATAAAAAATCATATAAAGCTTAAATAGGTAAAGCTGTGGATCCGGTTATATCAATTATGTTGTGTTGTGAAACCAGCTCCAAAAAGAGAAGAAAAGAGATATCAACGCCTTAGAAATAAGCCACTTCGAGGGGGAAACCTCCAATACATTACATGAATGAACAATTCTTGGATGATTAAAATTACAAAACCTCCTTTCTATATATAGGAGTCCATGGGGCCACAATGTAATCCTAGTGGGGCCACAATGTAATCCTAGCCGACCTAACAATAATAATTTAAGGGCACAATAATAACAATATGGGGATTAGAGGGGTACAATAATAACAATAAGGGGGTTACAATAACAACAATAAGGGACTATAATAGTAATATAGGGGCCTAACATGCCCCTCTCCTTCAAAAAAGTGTTGTCCTCAACGCTTGAGTAGCTCTGGGTGGTTCTGTATAAAATTCTCATCCTCCTATTGGAAATGTTATCATTGATGGCAATGGAAGTGGAAAAGAAGGAGCATATGAACAGCAACAAGGCAAAGAGAGAAGCACGGAGCAGCGTTAGACAAAGAAGCAGAGAGGAAGCAAGGCAGATAAGGAACTGAGGCAACAGACAACACAGAGACAGTGAATAGAAGTAGAGTGCATAATTGAAGCAGAATTGTCCAGAGATAGAAATCAAGAACTTGAATGTACAGTTAGAAGAGGAACTGTGACAGGATATAACTCCTAACATGCAATGGAAGGTTGATATATTATAGCAGACAGAATGACATTGAATTGTTTCCAGTTAATCCCGTCGGAAGAGAACGACATTTGTTCGTTGATTATTGGAAATCCTGCCTAAGATAGACCAGAGTTATAGCGCAAACCCAGACTAACCCTTTGGAATCATGAACGGAACCTGGAAGAAAAGAGGTAAAACGTAACAAAAGGAAGTGCGACGAAACCCTACGTGGAAGAGCGGAACCATGACCAAGTGAACAGTGAAGGCGGTTTACGGTTTTCATTGCACCACCTATGCAGAGTGAGTGGTATTTGAGGAGTTGGGAGCGATTCCATAAATCACTCGACACGTGGCAAGGAGGACCCACAGAAAACCGCTTGTCACTGTACGCCATCGCGCGTTATAGTTCGACCCGGGATGCCCAACGATATCGTTGAGCGTCGTTGATCTGGGAAGGGGTCATCGGACGGTCATCATTTGTTGAAGGTGCGTGAAGATTAACACATGTACGGCGGGCCATCGCACGTTAACGTTCGGCATCGGAGGTCGAGCGATATGCATATACGCCGTTGATCTGGAAGCTTGCTAATCTAACGGTGATCGGACGATGGACTTGTGTGAAATTTACTTATGGTACCATGCACGTCTTTGATTGGCTATTGACTATATTTGTGGGCTCGGGGTCAAAGGTTTATCACATTGTTTGAAAGCGTTAAATTGTGAAAGGTTAACCTTAATCCTAAAGTTCAGTTCAAAAGTTGTAAAAATATTTATTTATCAATTTCTTCAAATTGATAAATAAATTAAAATGAAATCAAAGAGGCACGTAGGGTAAACTAAAGGAAATACTGTCAAAGGAATACCATTAGCGGTTGAATGGTTTTTACTCATGTTATTGATAAAAGTTAAACTATATAAGGCAAAGAGGATGATAGAATGAGGTGTGATGTGTAAGGGTGGTGAATGAATAAAATTTATCTAAGGAATATCTGCATGGACGGACTCTATTCTTAATTGAAAAAAATCCGAATCCACGATGCACCCATGGATATAATGATCCGACGATGATAAATCTCTGGTTTGATCGACTAACGACATCATGAAGAACTGGTGCGGGTGTACAGAAGAAAATGAATAAATCTGGAGGCCTACAAGGTATGCTGTGTGGAAAATGGTGGATCCTGTATGGAAGTTGATGGAACGTGGTCTTCAGTAGTGCTGAGGGTCGAAGCCTTCAGTGAGGGGGTTGTAGCTCCCTTCCGGTAGTAGCTGGTAAACGAGAGAAGGTTGTAGCCTTTCTGCAGGTAGGTGCCTGCATGCTGGTATAAGTCTGCGCCAACATAAATTGTAAGAAGTTTTCCTTATAATAAATATTGAAGACTGAGATAACTGCAATGGTGGTTTTCTCCCAAATTGGGTTTCCACCTTAAAAAACTGGTGTTCATATGTGTGACTTATGGTTTGTTCTGTTATTTCTGTTCATACTTACTGCCTACTAAACATCTGATGAATGAATGATGCAATGATCTAAGTAAAGACAAAATAAGATCTCTGGACATACATGTTGGATTCTATAAAATAGTTTACATATATAAGAGAAAGAAAAAGAAAAAGGTTTCAGCCCTAAATGCTGATTCACCCCCCCTCTCATTATTTTTCCCAACAATTGGTATCAGAGAAGGTCCTTCTGAAAAAGCTTAGCCGCTAGAAGGAAGATCAAGCAAGATGAGTAATCAATATGGAACAACATCTATCAGGCCTCCTCTCTTTAACGGAAACAATTTAATCTTCTGGAAAACAAGGATGAGATCCTATCTTCAGTCTCTGGGAGCAGATGTATGGGCAATTGTTGAAGGAGGATATCAATATCCGGCTGCAGTACCAACAGATTCGACGGAAAGAAAGAATTATGAAACCAATGCAAAGGCAGTCAATGCTCTATTGGGAAGTCTGACTGAATCATAATTTGTCAAAGTCATGCAGCTGAATACAGCAAAGGCAATATGGGACAAAATCATTCTAAGTTATGAAGGTGATGCAAAGGTAAAAAGTGCTAAACTCCAAACTCTCAGAATTTAATATGAGAATCTAAAAATGGATAATGAGGAAAGAATTTCAAAATTATTTTACGTCTTGATGATATTGTAAATCGTATGAGAAATCTGGGAGAAACTATAACCGAATCTACTCTGGTTGAGAAAATTTTAATCACTAACGGCAAAATTTGAGTCAAAAGTTTCTGCTCTTGAATAAAAGCAGGATCTTCAAAATATTACTGTGGTGCAACTTCATGGCATACTAACTGCATATGAAATGAGAAGAGGAGGACCATATGAAGTCAAAGAAGCAGTCTTTAGAACTTCTACAAAAGGGAAGGAAGTACAAAAAATAGAAGGATCAGGATATATCTCAGAAGAAGATGAGATAAAATTTGTAAAGAAACTTCAACTTGGCACAGGACGGTTCAGAGGTAAGCTTCCTTTCAAATGTTTTGATTGTGGAAGAGTTGGTCATTATGCTGCTAAGTGTCCTCATAAAGAAACACATAAAAAGGGGAAGGAAGTAGTAAGAAGGAATAAGAATCACTATAGCACTAGAAAAAGTTACTATACTTATGAAGACAGTGATGGGTTATCTGATAGTGAGGAAGAATGTGAACAAGATCTTAGACTTCTCATGGAATTTGAAAAAGAATCTAGAGAAGAAAAGGATACTTTTGTGGATGCTCTAGAAGACAATGATTTTCTTGATGAAAACAATCAACTCAAAATTTGCTTAGAAGAGAGTAAAATAATCATAGAAACTCTGAAAAATCAGCTTGAATAAAATGAGAAACACAATGAGAAATTAGAGTGTGAAGTAGTAAGTCTAAGAAAAGAACTTGAGAAAGTAAAGACTCTGAATCTTAGATTTGCTAAAGGATATGAAACCTTAGATGAGATTATCAAGGTACAATGTTCTCCCCTTTTAAAGACAGGTCTTGGATATATCGGAGAATCCTCTCAGGCTTCAGAACCAAATTATCTAAAAGCAGCTACTGTTGGTATAAAACATGCTGCCACTCAGCAAGGGAATAAAGAATCTTTGCAGGTAAAGCATGATCATTTCAATTCAAAGAACACTAACAGGAATATCTTTCAAAGAAACACCAGTCAACAGGTAAATTCAAGAAGGAGATTTTATGATCGTAGAAATTTCTTCTTCAATGGACAATGTTTCTCATGTCAAAATTTTGGTCATAAAGCTGTTCAATGTGTAGCATATAAAACTATCATGACAGGAGAAGAAAGAAAGAAAAGGATTGATATTGAAACAAAGAAGAATACCTATAACACCTTTTCTCCTCTTCAAAATGAAGTTGAATGTGCGTATTGCAATAACTTTGGCCATGAAGAATCTGAATGCAGGAGCAAAGTTCAGCCAAAAGAACATGTTCCTTCAAGCTCCAAAGTATGGAAAAATAAGGAATTACAGGTTGAAAATTGTGGCATAGCGTTGTTTGCAGAAGATGAAGAAAACCAATGGTACATTGATAGTGGATGCTCAAGACACATGACAGGTGATAAAACCAAACTTCTTGCATATAGTGCTCTAGAAAAGGAAAAGAATGTTACATTTGGAAATGATACTCCTGTGGTCATTAAGGGAAAAGGGTTTGTTTTTCTAAAAGAAAAGGTGAAAGCTAATAATGTCATGTATGTGGATGGATTAAAGCATAACCTGTTAAGTGTAAGTCAAATGTGTGATCAAGGAACTGAAGTTGTCTTTAGTTCAAAAGAATGTGTGGTACGTGATCTTGATACAGGTAAAACAATCATAAAAGGAAAAAGAACTCCAAGCAACCTGTATGTATTGAAGAACTGCAAAGAACAATGTTACTTGAGTAAATATTCAGAAAACTGGTTATGGCATAGAAGGTTGGGGCATCTGAGCTTCTCTCAAATCAAAAAATCAAGCAGACTTAAAGCTGTTCGTGATCTTCCCAATATTACTCTACCTGAAAATATCATATGCAAATCTTGCCAATTCGGTAAGCAAACTAGAGTACAATTTAATGCCAAGGAAGGATCATCAAGTAAGCCTCTTGAACTCATTCATACTGACATATGTGGACCTGTGAAGAAAAAGTCACCACGTGGAGAACAATACTATATCCTATTTATTGATGATTTCTCTAGAATGTGTTGGATTGGGCTACTTAAACACAAAGATGAAGCATTTGAGAAATTTCAGATCTTCAAAGCACTAGTTGAGAATGAATTAGATCTAAAAATCAAGTGTCTCAGATCTGATCGAGGAGGAGAATATACATCAGACAAATTTCTTGAATTTTGTGAACAACATGGCATAAAAAGACAGTTTTCTGTAGCTGGCACTCCACAACAAAATGGTGTTGCAGAAAGAGTGAATATAACAGTTCAACAAATGGCTAGAGCTATGCTTGATGATTCCGGAACACCTGACACATTTTGGGGAGAACCAGCACATACAGCAGTAAACATTCTCAACAAGGCACATGTTCGTGTAAATAGTGATAAAGCTCCATATGAACTCTGGTATGGTAAACCTCCCACTATAAAGCATTTTAGAATTTTTGGAAGCAAATGATTTATCAAAAATAATGATGAAAAACTTAGCAAATTTTAACCCAGAGTAGATGAAGGAATACTCCTTGGTTAATCCTCTAGGAGTAGAGCATATAAATGTTACAATAAAATAATTCAGAAGATTGTTTAAAGTATTGATGTTGTTATTGATTAGTCTCCAATAGCTCCAAAAGAAGAAAAACAAACAACAAATGAAGACAATGATGATGACATATATCCTTCTACATCAAATAGTAATGATATAAACAGTGAACACAATGAAGAACCCAAAGATGATTTGTCTGAAAAGGCTCCATCCAGATATGTTCAAAAGAATCATCCAGAATCTCAAATTTTGGGAGAAAAGGGATCAGGTGTACAAAAAAGAAGGACTCTAGTGGGATCTTCTAGCAATCTGGAATTTCTGTCCACTATTGAACCTCACAATCTCAGTCAAGATAGCAAAGATGAATGTTGGATTCAAGCCATGAATGAAGAGCTTGATCAAATTGAAAATAATCACACTTGGGAATTAGTACCAAGACCTCATGACAAAAATGTCATTGGAACTAAATGGATATTCAAAAGCAAGTTAGATGAGAATGGGGATAATATAAGAAATAAGCTAGACTTGTTTGCAAGGGGTATGCTCAACAAGAAGGTATAGAATTTGAAGAAAATTTTGCTCCTGTAGCCAGACTTGAAGCCATAAGAATGTTTCTTTCTTTTTCAAGCTTCCAACAAATCAAAGTTTATCAAATGGATGTTAAATCTGCCTTTCTAAATGGTGATTTAGAAGAAGAAGTTTATATAGAACAACCAGAAGGATTCATTTTTGGAAATGATGAAAAACTTGTTTGTAGACTTAAAAAGGCTCTATATGGTCTCAAACAAGCTCCAAGGGCATGGTATTATCGTCTTGACAAATATCTTCATCAACAAGGATTTTCAAAGGGGTCTGCTGATAGCAACTTATACACAAAAACTAAAAATGATAAACTATTGATTGTGGTTGTATATGTTGATGATATCATTTTCGGAAGTAATGAAGAGTCTATGAGTCAGAAATTTGCTTCTGATATGCAGCAAGAATTTGAAATGTCTTTACTTGGGGAACTAACATTCTTTCTTGGCTTGCAAGTGCAACAAGCAACAAATGGCATATTCTTATCACAAGCAAAATACCTCAAGCAAATCCTGAAGAAGTATGGCATGGAAGATTGCAAACCTGTAAGTACACCAATGATAACTGGATGTAATCTCAGTTCTAGTGATGATTCCCCCACGGTGAATCAACCAGAATACAGATCTATGATAGGAAGTCTACTTTATCTCACTGGGACAAGACTAGACATTATGCATGCAGTTGGGATTGTTGGACAATTCCAAGCTAATCCAAAAGAGTGTCACCTTCAGGCTGTGAAAAGAATATTCAAATATCTACAAGGAACTCAAGACTTTGGACTATGGTATCCAAAGAATGCTGATCTTACTCTTCATGCATACACTGATACAGATTGGGCTGGAAGTGTTGATGATCGGAAAAGCACTAGTGGTGGTGCATTCTATATGGGGCCCTGGTTAGTATCTTGGTTCAGCAAGAAGCAAAGCTCTATTGCCTTATCTACAACAGAAGCAGAATATGTGGCTGCAGCATCATGTTGCACTCAACTTCTCTGGATGATGCAAACCTTACAATACTTTCAAATCAAATGTTCACCTCCTATCTCCATTATGTGTGACAATACAAGTGCCATCAGTACCTCAAAGAATCATGTTATGCATTCCAAGACCAAGCACATTCCCATCAAATATCACTTCTTACGTGAACAAGTGCTTGAAAAAAAGGTGAAATTGGAGTATGTTCCCTCCAAAGAACAAGTTGCTGATATATTTACCAAACCTCTACCCAGGGAAGCGTTCAAATATCTCAGACAGAAACTGGGAGTAGTCTCTGCCATGCAGAGGATCAGATCTACTTAAATACAGAAGATTAAATTGGTTATGAGGTGTTGTTAGGCATCTCTGAATGCGCAGGCTAAGGAGGAGCATTGGTCATATGAAAAGGATGCATTATGTTTGAAGATGCAACATGATATCATGGGGAGAATTGGTAATCAACTCTTTTCCATTGATGTCAAAGGGGGAGGAAAAGCAACAAAGGGCTTCTTGCAACAAAGAGCTTCTTGAAAAGCAACAAAGGGCTTCTTTAAGACAAACAAAGGAAGAGTATTGCCATCAATGCCAAAGGGGGAGATTGTTGGAAATGTTTTCATTGATGGCAACAGAAGTGGCAAAGAAGGAGCATATGAACAACAAAAAGGAAAAGAGAGAAGCACAAAGTAGCATTAGACAAAGAAGCATAGAGGAAGCAAGGCAAATAAGGAACTGAGGCAGCAGACAACGCAGAGACAGTGAATAGAAGTAGAGTGCATAATTGAAGCAGAATTGTCCAGAGACAGAAATCAAGAACTTGAATGTACAGTTAGAAGCAGAACTGTGACATGATAGAACTCCGAACATGCAATGGAAGGTTGATATATTATAGCAGACATAATGACATTGAATTGTTTCGAGTTAATCCCGTCGGAAGAGAACGACATTTGTTTGTTAATTATTGGAAATCCTGCCTAAGATAGACCAGAGTTATAGTGCAAACCCAGACTAACCCTTTGGAATCATGAACGGAACCTGGAAGAAAAGAGGTAAAACGTAACAAAAGGAAGTGCGACGGAACCCTGCGTGGAAGAGCGGAACCATGACCAAGTGAACAGTGAAGGCGGTTTATGGTTTTCATCGCACCACCTATGCAGAGTGAGCGATATTTGAGGAGTTGGGAGCGATTCCATAAATCACTCGACATGTGGCAAGGAGGACCCACGGAAAACCGCTTGTCACTGTACGCCATCGCGCGTTATAGTTTGACCCAGGATGCCCAGCGATATCGTTGAGCGCCGTTGATCTAGGAAGGGGTCATCAGATGGTCATCATTTGTTGAAGGTGCGCGAAGATTAACACAAGTACGGAGGGCCATCGCACGTTAATGTTCGGCATCAGAGGTTGAGCGATATGCATATACACCGTTGATATGGAATCTTGCTAATCTAAGGATGATCGGACGCTGGACTTGTGCAAAATTTACTTATGGTACCATGCACGTATTTGATTGGCTATTGACTATATTTGTGGGCCCAGGGTCAAAGGTTTATCACATTGTTTGAAAGCGTTAAATTGCGAAAGGTTAACCTTAATCCTAAAGTTCAGTTCAAAAGTTGTAAAAATATTTATTTATCAATTTCTTCAAATTGATAAATAAATTAAAAAGAAATCAAAGAGGCACGTAGGGTAAACTAAAGGAAATACTGTCAAAGGAATACCATTAGTGGTTGAATGGTTTTTACTCATGGTATTGATAAAGGTTAAACTTTATAAGGCAAAGAGGATGATAGTATGAGGTGTGATGCGTAAGGGTGGTGAATGAATAAAATTTCTCTAAGGAATATCTGCATGGATGGACTCTGTTCTTAATTGAAAAAAATCCGAATCCACGATGCACCCATGGATATAATGATTTGACGATGATAAATCTATGGTTTGATCAACTAACGACATCATGAAGAACTGGTGCGGGTGTATAGAAGAAAATGAATAAATCTGGAGGCCTGCAAGGTATGCTGTGTGGAAAATGGTGGATCCTGTATGGAAGTTGATGGAACGTGGTCCGCAGTAGTGCTGAGGGTCGAAGCCTTTAGTGAGGGGGTTGTAGCTCCCTTCCGGTAGTAGCTGGTAAACGAGAGAAGGTTGTAGCCTTTCTGCAGGTAGGTGCCTGCATGCTGGTATAAGTCTGCGCCAACATAAATTGTAAGAAGTTTTCCTTATAATAAATATTGAAGACTGAGATAACTGCAACGGTGGTTTTCTCCCAAATTGGGTTTCCACCTTAAAAAACTGGTGTTCATATGTGTGACTTATGGTTTGTTCTGTTATTTATGTTCATACTTACTGCCTACTAAACATCTGATGAATGAATTACGCAATGATCTAAGTAAAGACAAAATAAGATCTCTGGACATACATGTTGGATTCTATAAAATAGTTTACATATATAAGAGAAAGAAAAAGAAAAAGGTTTCAGCCCTAAATACTGATTCACCCCCCCCTCTCAGTATTTTTCCCAACACCTCCCATGTAGAATCTTCAATGGGTAAGTTGTTCCACTTGATGAGATACTCTGAAATTGATCGATTCCGTAGCTGTCGAGTTCTTGTTTCCGTGACTGCTTTAGGTTCCAATATGATTTTTCCTTCCTCATCAAGCTATGGAAATATTGTTTGAAATGGAATATTTTCACCTATAACCTTCTTTAAGAATGAAACATGGAAAACTAGATGCACTCGTGAAGAATCAGGAAGCTCCAATTTGTATGCCATAGTACCAATCTTTTGCAACACCTTGTAAGGACCATAGTACTTTGGCGATAATTTATTATCCTTCTTAGCTTGCTTGAGGGACATTTGTTTGTATGGTTCTAGCCGTAAAAATACCCAATCTCCTACATCAAAACTTCTCTCGCTGCGATGTTGATCTGCCTGTTGTTTCATTCGATTTTGTGCCAAATTCGGGTTATCCTTTAAGAGTTGGAGAACTTCTTGCTGATGCTCGATGTGATCTTCCACTGCTTGAACCTTCGAATTTTCCCTTAAAGATGATGTGATGGATGGTGGATGATATCCATAAAGTGCCATAAATGGGGTCATTTTTGCTGCAGTATGGAAGGAAGTGTTATACCACCATTCGGCGAGAGGTAACCACTTGACCCATTGTGTTTGTTTATCAGATACAAAACAACGAAGATATCCTTCCAAACATTTATTTACTATCTCAGTTTGACCATTAGATTGAGGATGATAAGATGAGATATGAGCTAATTGAGTACCCAAACAAGAAAATAACTCCGTCCAAAAATTTCCAGTAAAAATGGGATCTCTGTCGCTCACAATAACCCCTGGGCTTCCATGTAGCTTTTGAATTCTGTCCATAAATGTAGTAGCAACTGTACTTGCTTTAAATGGATGAGATAATGCACAAAAGTGTGCATACTTGGTAAGTCTATCAACTACCACCATGATGACACTCTTTCCTTCAGACTTAGGTAAACCTGTGATAAAATCCATTGAAATCTCCTCCCAACGTTGACTTGGAATGGATTAAGGTTGTAGAAGTCCTGGGGTCTTAATTGTTTCCACTTTATTCTGTTGGCAAACCAAACATTCCGCCACAAACTTTCGAATATCAGATTTAAGGCCATCCCAAAAAAATTCTTTCTTCACCCTATGGTAAGTTTTTAAAAATCCCGAGTGTCCTCCTAGAGGAGAAGTGTGCAATTCCAGAAGAATATTTTGTTTTAGTTGGGAATTCTTACAAAGATATAAGCGATATTTGTACCATAAGGAATCATTTTTCCAACTAAATGTATCAGATGTACTAGGATCTTGCTGCAACTTTTGAATGGGTGTCCACACTTCTTCGTCCTTCTTCCATTCATCTCTTGCTTCGGTTATCCAATCTGGTTGGATAATAGAAATGGCACAAAGCAATGCTTCCACCTCTTCATTCTTTCTTGAGAGTGCATCTGCAACAACATTTAGCTTCCCTTTTTTGTAGATTATTTCAAAGTCATAACCCAACATCTTTGTGACCCATTTTCGTTGCTCTTCTGAAGATAGTATTTTTTTCAAAAAGTGTTTAAGACTATCATGATCAGTTTTTACCTTGAAGTGTCTTCCCATTAGGTAAGTTCGCCATTTATTTAGTGCATGCAGTATTGCTAACATTTCCTTATCATAAATAGGTTTCTATAAATAATTTCCTTTGATTGGATGACTTTCAAAAGTAATGGGTCTTCCTTCTTGCATTAAAACAACACCAATTCCATTTCCTGAGGCATCACATTCCACAATAAAGGTTTTTGTGAAGTCTGGCGTAGCTAAGACCGGTGCTAGGCACATTGCCTCTTTAAGATGTTCAACAGCCTTAGTTGCTTCAGGAGTCCATGAAAATGCATATTTATTCAATAATGTTGTTATAGGTGCTGCTATTCTCCCATAATTCTTAACAAACTTGCGATAATACCCTGTTAACCCAAGAAATCCTCGCAAATGCTTTATGGTTGTGGGGACTTTCTATTCCTTAATGGCTTTAATCTTGTTAGGGTCTACCTTAATACCCTCGTGAGATACAATATGACCCAGATATTCCACCTCTTGTACTCTAAAGAAACATTTGGATTTTTTTGCATATAATTGTTTCTGCTACAATAGTTTGAGCACCCTATCAACATGTTGAACATGATCCTTCCAAGACCTGCTGTAGATTAGTATACCATCAAAAAATACTAGCAAAAATTTTCTAAGGAAGGGTTTGAAAATGGAATTCATCAACCCTTGAAATGTAGAAGGTGCATTGGTAAGGTCAAAAGGCATGAGCAAAAATTCATAATGACCCTCATGAGTTCAAAATGCTGTTTTTGGAATATCTTCAGTCTTCATTCTAATTTGATGATATCCTGAACGAAGATCCAACTTGGTAAAATAAATTGCTCCATGTAATTCATCCAATAATTCATCAATCACAGGAATGGGAAATTTGTCTTTAATGGTGAGCTTATTGAGCTCCCTATAATCCGGACACATTCAACATGATCCATCCTTCTTGTGTACCAATACTACAGGAGCAGAGAAAGAACTTTGACTAGGTTGAATTATACCCGCCTCTAACATTTCTGCAATCATACGTTCAATTTCGCTCTTTTGGAATTAAGGATATCTCTAAGGCCTGATGTTTGGAGGAACACTTCCTGGAATCAAATGAATCGCATGATCATGATCACGAATAGGTGGGAGTCCTTTGGGAGTTTCAAACACCTTGGAATGATTGTCCAAGACTTGTTGGAGATCTGCAGAAATAGATGATTTTGATATTGGAACTTCTAGTGAGCATAATTGTGCAATTACGCCTCGTTGTTCTTTCTTTAGAAGCTTTGTCATGCCATTAGAGCTTATTATCCTTCCTGGCTTCCCTTCAATACCCCGTAATTCGACTTCCTTTCCTTCTGAAAAGAATTTCAAGAAAAGTTCTTGAAAATTAAAAGCTCCCGTCCCCAAAGATTGTAACCATTGTACTCCTAGTACAACATCAGCACCTCCCATAGGAATGGAAAGCATTGGACTAGTCAATACATATTCCCCCATGGTTAGGTTGATATTATGGCATTTTCCAGAGCAATTTATAGTTCCTCCATTTGCAACCATCACTTGACATTCTGGTGCTGGGTATAGGAAACAATTTAATTCCTTGGCTACCTTACAATGAATAAAATTATGGGTGCTACCTGAATCAATCAACACTATTACCTTTTTGTTCTTGATTTGTCCTTCTATCTTGAGAGTTTGAGGAGTGGTAATTCCTGCCAGTGCATTACACGATATGGTCGGATTCATTTCTTCCTCTTCTAAGGCTGGTTCCTGGTGTATATCCTCTTCTTGTTCATTTTCTTCTTCTTCTTCACAATCTATGTAAAATAATTTCTTCTCAGCACACTTATGACCTTTAGTGTATTTGCTATCACAACTGTAGCAAAGCCCTTTTTCTCTTTTTTCTTCCAATTTTTGTGGTGTCAACCTTGTAGGTTTTGGAAATCTAGGAGTAGCAATACTTCCATATTTATAGAAGTGAGTGGTAGGCTTCCTTGTTGCCATAATTTTACATTCAATTTTTCTTGCCAACCTGAATTCCTTCTCTAATGAATCAGGTTCCAAAACGCGAACTTCATGTTGGATGTTATCCTTTAAAGTACCTATGAAGAGATCAATCCTATGTTTCTTTGGAATATAAGTTACCCTTATATTCAATTTTTGGAAGTCCTCAATGTGCTCCCCCACTGAACACTTTTTTTTGAGATTTATCAATTGGATAAAGAAAGTGTCGCTCTTGGTATCCTCATAATGTGCTATCATTTCCTCTGTAAAAATTGACCAAGTGACAATTTCTTTACGGGAGCAAAGCCATCGATACCATACAAATTTATTTTGTTCTAAATGTAAAGTTGCAATGCATACCTTTTGTGTGTTTTGCACATTATTGAGATCAAAATATTGCTCCATCTGTAGTATCCATGTTACAAGATCCTTTCCATCAAAATTCTTGATATCCATTTTTGGAATATGGTGGTTCTTCCCTCCAACATTAGAGTTCATGAAACCATGATTAACATTTATTTTGTTCTCATCATGAGTTTCCTCTACTATATTTCACCATTAGGAAACATTTCTTGTATCAACTTTGTCAAAACTTCCATGTCTACTTTTAGATCATTCTTCATGTTTTCCATCTTAGCTTGCATGTCATCCATCTTAGATTCCTCGCCAGCTTCCATGCCATCCATCTTAGCTTCCATGCCATTCTTCAAACCATCCATTTTAGATTCCACGCCTTTCTTCAAAACTTCCATGTCATTTTTTGTTGCTCTTTGCGAGATCGAAATTTGTTACACTTGCTCTTGTAATTTTGATATGTGATTTTGTCATTCTTTGTCTTCATGAGTCAAAGTAGAGCCTTATAAAGGCTTAATGGGTGTTGAATTATTTTAGGGGCCATTTGAGAATCCAATACTAATATCTATTCTACAATATGCCCTTGGAATCAATTCAACTTGATTCTTCAAACATGACTTATGCAATTCAGAAAAAAATACACACACCTTTTACTTGTTTTTGAGGAGCTTGATATTGAAATTGACTTATCTCTATACTTGCACATCCTCAATATCTAAAATTCGGCCCTGTAGTAGTCCTATGAAGCTTCTTTCAAATTCCACAGGTATGACTTGATTTGGATTCTTCAAGGCAAAGTTATGTCCAATCTCCCACAATGACCTAATTATGGATTGGTTCAGTAGAGCAAAATTGTACGAATTGCCACGCGTCACTTTTTGCTCCCTTGGCTCTGAAATTTATAGACAGGAAACTACAGTCCATTTACTTCCAGTCACCTTTTACAGAATTCCAATCCGGTGCTCAGAGAGATAATTATGAATATTTTCCCGCGATCACCTTTTTTATATGAAATTCGGGAGCCTAAAAAAGACTTAACTTCCACAAATCATATCTCTGAAAATATTGCGAAACAAAATCTGAAATTTTGCGAAGATGTTCCTTAGGATTCAGCTTCGCACTCTAAAAATTTTAGCTGCGAAATCTTCGTAGAAAAAAAGTTATAGCAAAAATTCCACGATGACCCTTTTGGAGCAGCGAAACCCTAGAATCCAAAGCTCTGATACCAAATGTTGTGAAACCAGCTCCAAAAAGAGAAGAAAAGAGATATAAATTCCTTAGAAATAAGCCACTTCGAGGGGGCAACCTCCAATACATTACATGAATGAAAAATTCTTGGATGATACAAATTACAAAACCTCCTTTCTATATATAGGAGTCCATGGGGCTAGAATGTAATCCTAGCCGAGCTAACAATAATAATTTAAGGGCACAATAATAACAATATGGGGGTTACAGGGGTACAATAATAACAATAAGGGGGTTACACTAACAACAATAAGGGACTATACTAGTAATATAGGGACCTAACATGTTGACACTTGGTTTCAAATAAAAGTCGAAAGCTTTGACTTTTACTAATAAATGAAGTCACAATTTGGGTTTTAATCCAAGAGAAATCATAAATGTGAATCATATATAATGGAGATTAGATATGGTTTATAACCATAATGTGAAAAAGGGAATCAAATTCCGCATGAAAGGTAACCTTAGAATTGGGTTTTAAATTGAAAACACATTTATATATAATAATATGTGGGTTTTGAGTAGCTATGAATGTGTCAGAATCATCTCAAAATTTGGATCCCACTCGAGGGTGGTCAATTACAAGAAATTTGCAGTGTAGTTGGCCTATGGTTGGGTGGAGAGTTGAAGTTCCCCCTTTAGTTTCTATCCATCTCTACATACTCAGATAAGTCAAATGCATTGATATATTGAATTATGAGCTATGATGTTACATGACTGCCATATGTCTATATGAGTCTTGTATATTCTTGAATGTTAATGAAAGCCTGAAGGGTGAGGATATTCATTATGCTCTTTATTTGAATGATATATTAAATGATATGAATCCAACTGAAGACAAGATTCCTTTTATGTTTATATATGTATTAGATTAACCAAAGTATGTTGTACACTATTATGATATACCAAAGCTTGTTTGTGTGTGCTCTGGTTTACATAATGTTAGTCATCTCCTTGAATGAATTTAATTAGCCTATGCTATAGGACAACATAATTGGATCAATTGGTACATTACTCCATGCACAACATTGAAAATAGTGTAGAATTGGTAGTTGGGGGTCTTTCTGATTCTATTTCAAGATCCATGCCCTTTGGTGCTATGGGCCATGCCCACTTGTTTTACTCTCACTTAGAAGTTTTGTGTTTTCACCCTTGAACTAAACCACCGAACTTCAACACTTTCCTTAGCCCTCCTGGGATATTTCCTCGAATTATTGTATTCCCCAACCATTGGGCTACCAAACATCAGATATGTTAAGCGAGTAAGATTTGTAGAGAAGGTCTGATGATAATGGGCCTATGGAAAAATGCGTGAGGAGAGGTATGGAGACCCAAAGGTGGAATCATGGTTCAAAAAAGCCTTGCCATTAGTCATAAGATCCTTAGCAAAATTGTGTGAATCCCAGTGTAAAGAGGTAGAGTTCAATCGACAGATATCGACCATTGGCCATCAACTATGAAATGGAAGAGTGAGTGGGGAGTCAACCCGACATGATGAGCATGGGATTAACCCATTGGGCCCTTGGGCCTTTGGGCTTTTGAGCTCACAAAAGAGTAACTGCATGGGATGGATGATAACCCAATACGGGGATGATGTGGCTTGAAATGAAATGGATTGAGATGATGTAGCTTTCGATTTTGTAGCATGATATGATGTGGTTTGGGTGATGTGTCATGGGGTGATGTGGCTCTGGATGATGAGTCTTAGGGGTGGATCCTACCGGGCTCAAGGGCCCAAATATTGATAGTTGAGATTGATTGAGGGGCCCCCTCATGGTCAATGTTTAATAATTAGGGGGGTTCATAGTCATGATTAATTCCAACCTTCTCATCCTCGACCAATGACTGAGATTATTTGAGGATCCCCCCTTCCCCAAATTTGAAACCATCGTTGGAGGGAATCCTATTTACTAGTTGTTTTGGTCAAGGCATGGATGAAACATAACATAAATTCATGGAGAGTAAGATAGTGGGACCAAGATGGAACATTAGTCATTGGAAATATGCCACCGGCCTTCAAACTTTAGGGAAAATCACAAGAGCCAACCTATGGAGGGACCCAATGTTAATCAATTGATATTTATCCTTGGCCATTAGCCCCAAAGTGTTCATGTGAAAGGATAATCAAGAAATCCCAATGTCGAGACCCGAGATGGTGTGGGATAATGGGCTCCACCTCAGCACACACTATAATGAAGAAAAACATGGATATCAGATCTTTAACCTCGAACCTTAACATATTTAATTGGGGTTAGAGAAGAGGGAGACGAGGAACCTTGGAGGAACCCTGACACAAGGACACTGAGATGATGTAGAATGGTGGGATCCACCTCGAACATTGAGTGAATTGGGTTGGAACTTTGGTTCTCGGATTTCATACCTCGACACTTTTACTTGAGGCAGTTACTGAGGGAGGTGAGGAGGAAACCCCGAGGCTAACATGCTGAGCTGACATCGATCAGTGAACCCCACCACGTACACATGTTAAAATGGATGAAAGTGTGGGTTTCATGATGTGGTCAACCTGAAACCCATCCATGGATGGTGTGGTAGTGCCACGTGAGTAGGGCAGAGGCAATGTGGGTGCCACATGGTGTCATTGCGATGACATGGCTTCTGTTAATAGGCCAAACTTATAACGAGTATAAATTTTGATTTAGGACTCAGATTGCGACAAAATTTATATTGACAGAAAGCTCTCTATGAGTTTATTACGATGGTAGTATCATAATTAAATTCTGAAAATTTTTATTTATTTCTATTTTTATTTTTTATAACCCCATCTTCATAATAAATGTTGGAGATTGGGTCAAAACAAATTAGTAACCCTCTTGTAGTCTGATATGTTTAAGGAGGCGGGAGGTGGGTATGAAAACTTCTAATTAAGCACCACACATAAGAAAATGACCAAAGCAACACATTATAAAGCAAAAGGAAAAACACACCATACCCAAACACATATACACTATGTACAAGCACCACACAATGATGCGACTCATGTATAATACTTGTTCAGATATACTTTATTGCGAGGCTCATACAAAGTTTTACCATCATAATCTGATAACTCATATTCCCCTCATTTTAAAATATGCTTGAAAATATAGAGTCCATGATAGACAGGTTCTAATTTACCTGTGCCTAACTTGTCATGATCCTGGTCATAGACTAGAACCAAGTCATCTTCTGCAAAGACATGAGGACAAACTAATTTGGAATATTGGGCTTTAATACTCTTTTTATGGGTCTCTTTGGCTATGATAACATAATTCCATTGTTCATCCATGTTGGTAAAGGAGATGCTCTTCCTCACCATAAGTTTTAGGAAAAAGTTCTACAACTAGTTTCAAATTTGATATTTGATATTCAATAGATAACATGATCTCCACCCAATAAACCATCTTGAAAGGAGTGAATACCCTAGTAGTTTTAACTACGGTTTGATAGGAATATAAAAAAAAATAAAGCATAATATGCCATATTGATTTATAATTCCATACCATCTATTGAAGCATGGTTTTCAAGACATGATTAATGGCTTCTACTTGAGTGTTAGCCTATGAATTATAGGGGGTTGAGTGTTTGTGATGAAAACCCAACTTGCCTACTAGTTCAATCATCATTATATTATGAAAATTAAAACCGTGATTAGTCACTATCATTTTGGGTACCCCAAACTTAGCGATAATATGGTTGAAAAGGAAAAAATTCCGTAGTGACATTGTCGTTAGAGAAGGTAGGCATAAAATCGACCCATTTAGTGAAGTAGTCCACAATCACAATAATGTATCAATGTCCGTTGGTAAACATTGGCTTACACTTCATAAAATAAATGCCCCATTTAGCAAAGGGTATGAAAGCAACCATAGGATGAAGTAGAGCAAGGTGAGCATGCATTTTATTTGTAAGGAATTAGTAGGGAAGGGAATTCTAGCTCATCATGATATGATGTTCAAAGATAGAAGGCCAAAAGTAACTAGTGAATAATATTTTCTGGGAAATGGAAAACCTTGAGAGATGAATACCACATGCTTAACATGAAAATCATTAAAGGAATGCTTTACCTCCTAATGAGTAAGGAATTTACATAATACTGAATCAAATCCATGACAATAAAGAGTATGATTAATTATAAAATAGTTCTTGGCTTGATGGCATATACGTCGATGCTGACCACAAGAAAACTGAGACTGAAAGTATTGAGTTTTGAGATATATCAAGACGTCCCCATACCACGGATAAAATGAGATATTGAGGAATAATAACTCATCAGGTGATGACTCCTCAACCACAGGG
Organism: Pinus albicaulis; assembly: GCA_034641835.2. Classification (NCBI taxonomy): domain Eukaryota; kingdom Viridiplantae; phylum Streptophyta; class Pinopsida; order Pinales; family Pinaceae; genus Pinus; species Pinus albicaulis. Next base: position 765,563,684 of record CM076570.1, read on the forward strand.
TATTCATCATCTCAAGACAAGTCAGGAATTAACTCAATGAATACCAAATATTTCTTGGACTTGGAAAAAACACAATCCAAATGGAACCACTGAATGATAACGATCCAATTCAAGTATTTTCCACAAATGATTTGATGACTAAGGATGTGTTTCATAGGTCAGAATCAATGATTCTCATGGTATTTCACAGTATATAATGCCATAAATAATATACAACATAAACAGTCACCAAAGCCAACTTTTCAATATGGAAATAGTGAATCTCAAGACCAACAAGGCATTTACTTAGATGGTAAATGATGTGTTCATTGTTCATATTATCCTCTTGGACGAGAGCCATATAAATGGTCGATTCATAAGCTGCAACAAAGAGAAAAAAATCTCGATTATAATAAGTAGGGCTCAATAATAGAGTATTTAATAGGGCTTGTTTCAAAGCATTGAAAGTTCTCTAGGCTTTGTCATCCCATATTAAAGGTACACCTTTCTTCAATAGTCACATAAAACCCTTCGTACTCTCCACATAATTGGCAATAAGCCTACGCATGAAATTATCCTTCCCTTGTAAATGTTGAGTTTAGAGAAGAGTACATAGAGGAGAAAAATTGATGATCGCCTCAACCTTCAAAAGACAATCTCTAATACTATCCTTGGATATGATGAATTATAGTAACCTCTCAGACATCATGCAAAATACAAAATTGTGTAGGTTCAAAAAAATTTAGTAGAAACGATAAAGTACAAATGAAAGTTGTTGATTAATTAACTTATTATTGAGAATGATTAATTATTAAAGATTTTGGGGATAGGGTATTTTTTTTTTTTTTTCGTTAAAAATGCTTTCATTAGATTTTCTGGAAAAAAAAACTTACAAAATATGTCTCAATAGTTCCCTTTCTCTCATTTCGACCAGACTTGTTGAGATTAGGGACTGGAGGATACCATGGAGGACACTTTACATTCTTTGTTTTTGATGGGCATAATATCCATGACAGACTAGGAAAACACAAAAAAGAGACTATAAATGACAACAACATACCAAGGAGGGGGGTAGGGAGGGAGTACAGGGGGCCCTGCAAAGTAGCCAACATGATCGTGCATGTGGAAATCAATATGTTCTATCCATGCTTCTAGACTGCGAAGGTGGTAATTTGTGTGATGATAGCTTCAGCGAAGGCTATCCAGCTATTCTAGAATTTCATTATGACTATATTGAATATCATTGATGTAAGCCACAATCTCATTACGATATTCATACCTATGGTCCCTTAAAATGTCCATATTGATTTGGATATTGCGGATCTACTCTGCTATGGACTCCATGGTTGCAGGGGCCAAAATATTACCTGGAGAATGAGAAGGAGATAGAGCCACTGTATCCGTGGTTTCCTGGCTAGCTGAGTACCTAGATGATGAGATATGGGTTGAAATGGGACACCTCTCATGGAATTTCTAACCCCCACACAACCCCCCCCCTCGCAGCGAGGCCAACCTTGCTGGCGAGGCATAGCGTTCTTGTCGTATATAGGTGAGTGACTGGCTAGCCGAGTTGAAGAGAAACCTTCGAAGAAACTAAAAAAAAGAGTGAGATATACCAGGACCAAGATACAAATACCAAAAAAGGACACACCAGAACCCAGACACCAAGTACAATAAACCAAGATGGATAAGTTTCCTCCTAGGCCAAAGAGCTGCCTATGGAATACACAACCCGCCAACTTACTGACTCTCGGAACCAAAATACACTTCCCCAGATGGTTGGATGGATGAACATAGTAAGACCTGCCCTAAATGGGCACCCATACAAACCACAATTTGGACTAGAGACCAGAGTATTCCAACCTCGACACAAATAAAAACAAAAGATGACTTCCAATAGATACTCGTCGGTGAGAAAGCCACAAACAAAAGATAAATGTGACTTCCAACTGTAATTAAAAGTAGAATTATTAAGCCAAATTAAGGACACTAATATATTTCCCCACACGATAGAGGAGAGTTTCAAGAGCCTCCAACTCCTTTTGAAAGTCGATTACTGGGATCCCAGAAAAAGGCATGGAACAACTCGAAACACCATCCACCAAGGTTCTCAGATCCTAGGTGAAAGATTGAAGACTGAAAAAAAACCAAACCAAGGCAGACCGGGCTTCCATGCCGCCTCTCATCCAAGGCCATGACCCCGAAGAGTCTCCATGGACCCTCTCTCTCGCACTACATTTCTCCACTCGACCCAAATTCATCACCCAAAATTCCAAACTAGAGAGGAACGATCACTTGCTCGTGGATTTAACCGATGGAGTAGTTGGAGATATCTTCACTTGATGTAAATGAATTCGGGGATGACACATACTTACCGAATGGAGGGTCGCACATGTGACAGATGGTCGCTCTGGTGATCACCTCCATAAATAGAATGAATAAAAATGATATATTAATTTAAAGATATAAAAAATGAAATCAATTAATAAAATTAATAAATTTATTTTAAATTTGGTCAAGTTGTGATATGAATATGGGCAAACTAGTTTTGCTGTGCTAGCTCCCTCATCAATATAAAATAAATGTGTTTAGGATTGTCTCAAAATATCGAGTTATGTGAGGGTTTATGTGTCAATTTTTGTGTTTTTTATGAGAAATTCATGTGTTAATCAGATGTTAGAGACACATGTACAAAAAATAAATTGCAGAGAAATAATTCACAACAAACACATTACACAGTAGATGATAACGAAGTTCACCCCTCTTGGGCTACATCTCCATGCATTTGCTTCAATGGCTTGGCCCTATTTGGATTAATTTTCAATTCTCTGATTACATGCACCTACAATGATCCAATGGGTTTTTAACCTGCTCCATTGGATTCATAAGACCCAAAAACCTCAAAATAGTCTCTTTTGGCTCTGCAAATGGTCTTCAAGTGAACTAGGCATGGCCTCCACTCCTAGTGGCCCTAGGCTTCTTTAATATTCAAAGTGGAAAAATCACTTACATAAGTGTTCCTCTGCCTCTGTAACCTACACCATCATGTTTAGAGCATCCAAATCATCTAGGATTAACTCTTTCTAAGCCTAATTTAGTCGAAATATGCCAAAGTTATGACTTCTTTAGTTTTCCCTAGGAAAACTCCTCCAAATCTGGAGAAACTCAAGTTAATTCTGACAAAAATGGAGGTGGCACTGAAAATAGCGGACTCGAAAAACCTAATCTGCAATCAAAATTGGATTAATTAAAGATAAGTGTGCATTAATCTAAGTGTTAGTGCTCTAAGCACGTTTTAACAAATCTGAATTAAAATTGGATTAATGCTCATTAAACATGTTTATGCACTTAATTAAACTTTGTTTTAAAATTTAAACCCGCCATTAGGTTGGCCACTTTGCTTGGTTCTGGGGCATGGTCCCATGGTAAGGGGCTGGCCCCTTTTTTCCTCCACCCAAAACTTTATTAAAACATAAATATGTTTTGTTTGCATATATTATTAAGAAACAATGCAGAGCATAATTGGTAAGGCTTGTGGTTAATGCGGGGGAGGTCGCGGAGTTGACCCCGACCTCTGCCCTTCTGCCTGTATAAATTTTTTCCCTACCACATATTAAAATTCAACGTTGGACTTAGTCAATACTCGGCCTTTGGGAGGGGTAGTGGCGGCCTCCAGGCTAGCCATGTGTCAGCTCCCCATTGGGTCTCCACAAACGAATCACAAATTGCCAATGAGCCTAGAGATTCGACCAAACATAGCTCAACACATGTCAGCTTGTGATTAGGCTGGAGAAAAACCCAAAATTTTACCTTTAACCTTGTTTGACCTTTTTTTTTTTGAAAATTCTCTTGTTTGGTCAAGCAGACAATAGGCTCTAACTTTATCATACAGAGTTGGTTTTCGATGAAACAAATTGTGTCGGATTCCTAGAAACAAGACTTATCCGGTCACTCTAGTTTGGAGTGATTCTGAGCACTTTGATTTTTTAGAAATTTTTTACCCCCAATCCAGATTCAGATCACTCCTTCCCACTGACATGATTTTAGACCCATAAAAGCTTGTTATGATGAGAGCTGAATACTATTCTCTTTCCCAAGTTATATCAACTTGATTCTACTTGGAAAAATCTCCATGACAACCACTTTGGGTTCATTGACATGACCTACCATGCAAATGGCTTGGCACTTCAACCAATATCCTCCTTTTGCTGCTAACCCAATCCAACACTTGCTGGCTACTTGCTGACTGATTAAACAACTTGCTATACCAAAGCGATCTCTCTGTGCTTGGAAAGCCGACTGATGGCCTTCCCACTGAGAATCCTATTCCTCCTTTGTACAGGCATGCATATGATGCAAGCTTCTCCTTGGAGACCATTTTTCCAAGTTAAGCCCATTTGAGTGAACTAAAAAAATGAGTTCCAATATGGGTAATCAAAAGAAAATAAATGACGATTCTTTTTACCTCCACGGTTCCAAATTCCACATATGGAAGAATGCATTCGCCATATCTTCCGCTTCTTGGCGTCAACACATCAAATGTTCTGCAATGGCTGCTATTTTGGCTGCAATCTTTTTGGCATCTTGTCCACTTTCTGCTTCTTGATTCCATCATCCTCTAGTATTGACATGCTTCTCATGCCATGATTTGAGAATGAAGGCTAATCATGAGCCTCTCGCTCAAGAGTGGACCTTCCAAAATCCTGTGACATCTTGTCACAAGCACAACCATTAATATGAAAAACACATGATGCAAGAAACACGGCTTGACGACCTCTTCCTTTTTCTCCTTCAAAGAAACAAATGTCACATCATGTGAACATCGCCATGCATTCTTACATCTTGGTGTACAAACTCATTGACCAAACAAAAGTCGACAAAACATGCCTCTTCAAACAACTGAGTCTCAAGTCAAACAAAAGCTATTGTACATGATTTTTTTCAATAACTTGACAATTCTTCTCCCAAAAAAAAAACAATTTCTCATATCATGAAACGATTCATCAATATGTCCCTTTCATCTTTAGAGAAAAAATCAACTCTTCCAAGTCGATATGACATGCATGTAACATGCAATCGACCAACAAGGGTTGACACTCTTTCATGTGCAAATGATCAACATTCTCAAGTTAACAAACATACACGATAAACAAAGAAATCAACCACACAAGTCAATCACTCATGCATGTTCAAGCACAATGAAACTATAAAAAATTCCACTATTCACACACACATAATCTCATTCATGTATACAATTATTCAAATCTCCTATAAGAACAATCACAAGTACACAAATCCCATTTGTATGTACAGGGACTTAAAGAAATGAAATGACTAATTTTGCTACAATAATAGTGAGTCAACATACTCCACTTTTCCAACATCTTGCTTCATGCAACATGCAACATAATTTAAAGAGAAAATAAATGCATTCAATTGGCAAAGAAATGCATCAAATAAGGAAGGATTTGCATCAACCATCACAAGAAATGCAAGGCCTTAATTGGTTAAGAAATCTAGCCATCTCTTTCCGAACCATTTCAATGGAGCTTCTTTCAACTACACTTCATCATGTGAATCATCCTGACCCACATCAATTATGGAATCCTCCTTTCCATTCTTTTCAAGATCTCTTTCCACCTTCTTCAATTGTCGTGGATGACTTGTTGGATACAAAGTCCAACACTTGTCTACAAGATGACCCTGTTTATGGCAATGAGTGCAAAACAATTGCATCTTTTTTTCAACATGGTTTGCATTGTCCAATGGACCTTTTGCTTTCTATCTCCTTTGTTTTGAAAGTTTATTGTGCATGGCTATATTCTTCCAACACCTCGAAATAGTATGGTTATTCAAACCACAAAAGGAACATGCAATTTTTCTCCAAATATTATGTGAATATTTACCAAATCTGGAGAAACTCCAGTTAAGTTCGAAAAAGATGGAGGTGGTGCCGAAAATAGCGGACCCGCCAAACCTAATCCGTAATTAAAAGTGGATTAATTAAAGATAAGTGTGCATTAATTTGATGGCTAGTGCTCTAAGCGTGTTTTAACAAATCCAAATTAAAATCGGATTAGTGCTCATTGAACATGTTTATGCGCTTAATTAAAATCTGTTTTAAAATTTAAACTCGCCATTAGGTTGGGTGCTCCGCCTGGTTCTGGGGTGTGGTCCCGTGGTAAGGGGCTGGCCCCTTTTTTCCTCTTCCCAAACCTTTATTAAAACATAAATATGTTTTGTTTGCACATATTATTAAGGAACAATGTGCAGCATAATTGGTAAGGCTTGTGGTTAGTGCAGGGGAGGTCGCGGGGTCAACCCCAACATCTACCCTTCTGCTTGTATAAAATTTTTCCCTACCACATATTAAAATTCAACCTTGGAATTAGTCAAAACTTGGCATTTGGGAGGGGCACGTGGCAACCTCCAGGCTAGCCACGTGTTAGCTCCCCATTGGCTCTCCACAAACCAATAAAAAATTGACAATAAGCCTGAAGATTCGACCAAATACAACTCAACACATGTCAACTTCCCATTGGGCCGGAGAAAAACATTTTTTTTACCTTTGACCTTGTTTGACTTTTTTTTTTTTTGAAAATTATCTTGTTTGGTCAAGCAGACAAAAGGCTCTAACTTTATCATATGGAGTCGGTTTTCGATGAAATGAATTGCGTCAGATTCCTGGTGACGAGACCTATCCGATCGCTCTAGTTGGGAGCGATTCTGAGAACTTTGAAGTTTTACAAATTTTTTTCCCCATTCTAGATTCCGATCAATTTTATAATAATATTTTAGAGAATAGGGTAAATATTTATATTAAATTAGTAATAAAATATTAATTTTATTTAGAATCGAAAAATAAAATATTAAATTAGTATTAAATATTATAATACTCGATTAATATATGATTAGAATAGAACATTAATACAATACAAGAATAATTAAAATTAGTATAAAATAGCAATAAATTAGAATTATTTTAAAAATATTTTAAATTTGGTGAAATTGATATTAATACATAGCAGGGTTGAAAATTTATATTTGAGTAGTCTTTAAGTGCGACTTTTTGGAAAAAAAATTCAGTCCATTTTCCAACCTAATTTGTTTAGAATCTGGTAGGGATTCATTGAAATCATAAGTTTGACAGGTGAGCTCTTCACAATTGAAGTTCCCTCGGGGTTTTTGAGGGTGCCAAATCCATATATGCAGTTAAAAAACCAATTTATACAACACAAATCAAGATTTGGCCACAAATTTGTTTGCTGGATTCTAGCCATAAATATGTTGAAAACTCCAAAAAGTCACACTTAAAGACTAGATTTATATTAAAATAGAATTGAAAAATTAATTTGTGGTTAGTATCCCAATATTAAGTAGTACTAAAATAATATTAAATACAAATAAATTAAAATTAAAATAAGTTAAAATTAAAATGAGTTAAAATTAAAATAAATTAAAATTAAAATATTAAATTAGAATAGAATAAAATAGTATTAATTTAGAATAAGAAAGAATAAAAAAGTATTAAATTATAAGATTAAGTTAGAAAAATAGTATTAAATTATAATTAGATTGAATTCGAAGAAGAATATTTAAAATAGATTTAAAATGAGACTATTAGAATAAAAGGTACAATTAAATAAAGAATTTAATTGGATAACAATACATAATAATAAAAACGATAAAGAGGTAAAGGGAACATATTTTTTTTGTTAGAATAGATTAAGAAATGAAAAGGGAGATAGAAGCCCCAAGGGTTAGCTCAATTGTTTGAGTCCCCGCTGTTAAGTACTTTTCCGGTTGGGAGGTCACAGGATCGAATCTCCTTGATGCCCACGGGGTTTGGCCTCGCTTGTATGGCTGATGATAGATCCCCTCGGGAGGGTCTATCGATATTTTCAGACGATGGATGTAACAGGGTTAATGTGTGCGGGCACATGGATTTGTGAATCACCGTGGAAAAAAGAAAAAGAAAAGGGAGATAGAAAAGACATCAGGGGGAGGGTGGATAAGGAATTAAAGAAGATAGAAGAAGCTCAACGAAAGGATGAAAGGTAAAAGGGCGGGGAAAGGGGGCTTAAGTAGGGTTAGGACTAACACTGGTGTTATGGGAATTAGGTTTAGAGAACAAAAAATGGATAGCTCAACTAGTATCCATATTATCTATTAAAGAGTTTAAGGTTCTTTTCGATTTCTAGATCTTCTCTAATGACACGGTTCGAGTGGAAGGGGTTAGAGGCCAAGATTATGGTTTTATCAAACAATATTAGATGCTTGGTATTGTGGGAGTGTTCAATGATGACAGATTTAACCTTCAGTTACAGTAGGTGTTAGCCACATGTTCTTTTAGGCAGGATTTGAAGGATCTTCCAATTTGTCCTATGTAAGACATTCCACAGGAGCAAGAGATTTCATAGACGTCGAGGCTAAGAATAGGGATATTCTTGCCCTTGGATGATCTGAAGAGCGGGATGAGGGTTGTATAGGACTTGAACAAGGTTTTTATGTTACTTTTATAAATTATCTTGGAAATATGACCAATAACCCCTTAAATGTAGGGAGGGGAGACTCTAGCTAAGGGCATATTGCTAGAAAGGTTTTTAGGATTGGGGTGGAGAATGAAATGGGATTCCTTTTTGATATTGGATGAGGAGTAACCATTGAATTTGATGGATTTGGTGATATGATATTTTTAATTGGGATAATATTGAGATAAAGAGATATAAATGGCTTGGGTAACAAGAGTTTTAAGCATAACATAATTTTGAGCAGGATGATGCTGAGAGTTGGCATGGAGGTACCTATCAGTATGAGTCTTATTTTGATAGGCTTGGTCGGTATGAGAACCATAAGGGAGGTGGGATACAAGGAAATAAAGAAAGGAGAGGGAATGGTTATCTTCAACTCCACAGCGAATTGGATTTGAAGAGAAATGTGATTGAGATGGGAAAGGAAGGTTTGGAGTTTTGGCATACCATGGGACCAAATAACAAAGGTGTCATTGAAAAAAAACTTCCAGAATTTAGGTTTTAAGTGAAAGCTCTCAAGGGATAAGGTTTAAAAGTTCTCCATAAAAAATTTGGCAACAATATGGGAAGGGGAGGAACAAATGGTTGTTCCCTTAGTTCCCCCCCTTCCTCTTTAACTGTGTCATTAGGGAATATCTGGAAATAAAAAAGCACCCTCACAACTTTAATTAGGATACGAATACCAATTAAGCTATTCTTGGAAGTCCCTATCCATTTTTTGTCCTCTAAACCTAATTCCTCTAACACTATTGTCAATACTAACCCTACTTAAGCTCGTTCCCTCCCTCCCCCCTTCACGTTTCATCCTTATCCTAAGATTCTGTCTTCTTTACCTCTTACACCCCCCCACCCTTCTTCCTTTATCTACCTTAATTGTAAACCCCCTCCCCTTTTCTCTTCCTCTTCCTCCTCCTCCTCCTCCACCCCCCCTTTTCTCTTTTCTATTCCCCCTTTTTAATTCCTTAAGATATTTTAACCAAATAAATTATGTTCCCCCATTACCTCTTTCCTCTTTTTATTATTATTTATTATTATCCTTTTCATTTTTTTTATCTATTTGTATCCTTTCTTCCTATCATCTCATTTCAATTATATGTTCATTATTCTTCTTTAAATATAATCTAATTCTAATTTAATCTTATATTTTAATACTTCTTTGATACTTTTTGTATTCTAAATTAATATTATTTTATTTTATTTTGATTTAATATTTTAATTTTAATTTATTATAATTTAATATAAGTTTAATACACCACAAATTAATTGTTCAATTTTATTTTAATATAAATATTCAACCCCATTCTCTGGTATTAATGTCATTTTGACTAAATTTAAAATAATTTAAAACTAATTCTAATTTATTATTATTTTATACCTTTTTTTTTGTAATCTTGGTAGGTCCTTCCTTTTTCATTAATATATAAAATAAAGTTACATTCACATACATATCGTTAGCTGAACTCAACTTTCCAGAGGGAAACCAAGTCTGTTGGCCACCTAACAACTTGATATACCATCCAATAGCAAAAAATAATAAGTCTTTCTAACCAAGCTAGATAAGTCTGATTGTCTTTAAAGTGGCTATATTATAAGTATATGAATAAATCACTATCAACTACTGAAAATTAAAAGCTACACGCATACAAAAAATGAAAAACTATGAGCCCAACTATCATACTACTTAGCAACATCAACAAACACTGATTCCACTAGTGCCGGGTCTTTAGCAGTAGAACCCGGAAGCTCCATCTGTGGGAGAATACAAGGAATATGTTCTTCAATGCACCAAAGCCTGCCATCCTACTTTTGTAGCTGGAACTAAAGCTTCTGAAATTCCTTCTTATAGTCAAGAAAATCCTATAATGTTGCTGCTATACCCACATAATTTTTTTCTAGGGATTTCGTGAGGATACTCTTCATGGACCAATATAAGAACAATGTTTGTTTTAATTCTGTGGTTCAGCCTCAGGTGTGCCCTGGAACTGGAACCAGAACCCGCAATCCTCCACGTCAATTTCCATCGTGGCTACTTGCTTGTTCAAGTCTTCTTCCCACTCTTCCATCAACTGACGAATTTCCTCAGATGTGCCTTCATGATAAGTTGTAGCCACATCATTTATCATGCTGGAGACTAGAATGCGGCCCCGAGTTCTAGCCCTAGAGGAGCTAGGCTTACAGGGCACCAGAGACCTCGTGTTTCTTTTGCCTCGACTCGTTGAACTCGAGCCACTTCTTCCCTTTGTTTTCATTATCCGAGCCATTGTCTTAAACCTGCACGTTGTGGGAGAATCTGAAACGAGCCTAATAGCTTATGCAGGTGGTAGTTTGAGCCCAGAAGCACCCAGATTCTAGGAAGCCCTACTGCACCACACATGTTGGGTATGTGTTATATTCTTTCCATGACTAGTCGCACACGCGGGGGGGGGGGGGGTCACAGGGGGGCGACCACCCCACCTGTACGTTGTGTCAGGCATAGCAATGGGGTTACAAAAAAATTTTGGACCCTATTTTTCGGTGGCCAGACTCGCCCATGGTTTTGTGCATGGGTTTGCACATGGTTTTTGGGCATGGTGGTTTTTGGCCCCTGGCATTTTGTAGATCCGTTCAAGGGAACTACTGTTATGTTCTAATCCAGGGTTTATGGATTGGTGTTTATGAATGCCTTAGCACGTATATATATGTGTTGTAAAACTAAAAGGAATATAATAAAAAATCAAGCTGGTAGTCCTGATTTGGGATCCAGGGGAAAATCTCTGTGTATGTCTGTTTTATGTTTTGTTATATCGCTATTGTTTTTTTCTGTCTTTAAGATTCGTTTGCAAATAATTTTTGTACAAGGTTAAAACCTACAACCCTGCCACAAAAGAAACATGAGCTGGTGATTTCCAGTATAAAACTCGAGGGAACAACCCCCTCCTTTTCCATTATAGAATTCCACTACATACCACCCAAAATAGAGACACAACCCCCATAATTCCAATCACACCCCTCATCCTCTTCAAGATTCAGCCTATAGAGCAGTCGACAATGACAGTTGCTTGGAACGACTCTAAAGGCTCATTAATTGGGCCGCTATCCCTCAGAAACATTTCCACTCTCCAAAGACAGGGTCTAGAGAAACCACATAGGAATAACCCACATAGACGTAACCCATCGACATACCAAATATTAAACCTGGTCACATTCCATAGACAAAGCCCATAGAGACGAAGACCATAGACCCCATAGAGACTTAACCTGCTCCAATACTTCTAGTAGAAAAACCTACGCCTTGACCGAGAAAATATGAAGAAACAACACCTAGAAACATATCTGAGACAAAGAACATACATATCCCACATTTTAATTCTTATTTTCTCCTATTTACATTCTATTGCAATTTTATACTAATCCAATAATATTATATTTAATAATATTTAATATAAATTTAATATTTTATTTTTTATTCTAAATAAAATTAATACTTTAATACTAATTTAATATAATATTAAGGAGTTGTCTTTAATGTGACTTTTTGGAGTTTCTCGTGGATTTTTTGGCTGGAATCTGATGACAAAATTTGAGGTGAAAGTTTGATTTGTGTTATATAAACTAGTTTTTTGACTGCATATATGGATTTAGCACTCTGAAAAACCCCTAGGGCACTTAGATTGTGTAGAGTTTACCCATCAAAATTTTGATTTCATTGAATTCATGCCAGATGTTAGACAAATTAGATCACAAAAATAAATCTGAAAACTTTTCAAAAAGTCGCATTAAAGACAACTCGTAATATTACAAAATCAATATGGATCACAAAAGTCTGAAATCAAAGATCATTTTTTAGATCTTTAAATTAATACTTTTATTTATTATATTATTACCTTGTCCACAAAATATTCAATAGTTAATGATTCTCAATAATAAATTAATTAATCAACAACATTCACTTCCTTTTCACCTACCCTAATGGTCATATTCTATCTTTATCATTTATTTATTCTTGGTTTGACACTCTTCGTATCATCAATTCAAGCTTCCTATCCCTAAAGATGGATGAAGTGTTCATCCGAAATGTTGGACATCTCAACGAGAACACACAATTTTCCAAAAGCTTTCATCATCATCAAGTTATTAACTATGATAATCTTCATGAATGTATTTTTCTTTCTTGAGGCTCAATGGGGCGTTGTGTCATTGGACTAATCCCTAGTGGAGGCCCAAAAAAAAATAAATTTGCAAGAAAAAATTGAGTTAAAACCTTTTCTCTCAATGTCATTTCACTAGACCGAGGATTTGGGGTGACTGTATCATTTAGTTTACCATTAGCGCTCCCTTGTATCATTGGGTTGGGCGTTAGTGCTCCCCTATATAGTTGGGATGAGTAATTGTGCTTAGTTAGGCTCAAGCTTCTTCTCAAGGGGTATCAAAATTCATATAAAGCTTATCTTAGGTAAGGAAATGGAAATCAAGCTTTGCAAGATGAATAAATAGGCTTTGATTAGGTGGGGACCTTCAACTTCCTCCAAGAAACAAGATATTAGGATTAATTGAGGAGGGTTGTTGTAGTTGCTACAAAAAGTACACATTGAATTGATTTTGTGCAAAGAGAATTATATCAAAGAACTAGAATTGCAAGGGAAAGATACGGTAGAGATCATGAAATGTGTCCAAGCATGGGGACTTGAGTAGCAACAAGCTTAGTCATGGTTTTACTAAGTAAAATACTTACAAATTTTACTAAAATAATTTCCTCATGAATTTATTTTTACCACTTGAAAGGCTTTTGGAATAAATGGACTTTGTTGAATAATTGGAATCAAGCAACTCATGATGCACTCTAGGGTACTACACATGAAGACAATGCCTCATTACTCAGAGAGAATATGGAAATGATTGCCATGTCCCTTTTTTTGGGCATATAAATAATTTCTTTTCATAAGCACACATGTTTGAGTATTTTGAAAACTATATTAGTGCTAGCATGAAACATATTAGAGATATCCCTAAGGTTAATGAAGAAACCCTCTAGAAGTTAATTGAAGCTCCTACGAAGCACATGACACTTATCAAGAATATATTTCCTAAAATTGAGAAATCTGAGAAAAGATTAAGGAAAAATATTGCATCATATAGATCCTTCCTTAAGCAACATATATTTTCTCATGGGGATGTACTTATTATAACTTTGAAGCATGTGTGGGATTTATAAGAAAATGGAGAAGAGAAAAGGAAGGGGATTCCTCAAGCCAAGTAGAGTGTTATCCTAGAGAATAGGATTTGAACATTGAAACAAAGGGTTAAAAAATTCAAAGGGAATTGAAACCTCATTTGAGAAAAGAGGACAAGGTGATAGGGGAACTCAACAACCAAGAAGGGGAAATGAATAGTTAGCCACGTGTATCAAACTCATGAAGTTTCCCCTTGCTTATTTTTCTATAAGTAATATGAATTTGATGGAGAACGTGATTTTTACTTCTACAATTTTGTAAACTCCTTCAAAAAATTAATGAATGAGAAGTAACTATCGGGCAAGCTATTTTGGAGACAAAATTTATTTCTAAAGCTTATGATGTGTACTACTACTTCTGATAATGTACTAAGATTTGGAATAAGCATTTGTTTTTACAACATACTTTTCTCATGTATCTGCAATTTGTCTTACTTTGGGTATCTTGTGAATTGTTTGTTGATAGCCATAAGCATAGTACTGTAACTGACTGTTCATTTTCGAAGTTCTCTATTTTACAACTATCTGTTTAAATTTATTGCTAAATATATAAAACAATGATGCTTAGGATAAACTAGAAAATATATAAATCAATGACATATTTTGGTGCTATGTTTATCTAAGTTTTTCTAGTTTAGCCCAATATTTATCTATATTTTTCATATTATAATAGTTTCATTTCATTTATTTCATCACAAAAAAACCTAAATGGCAGGTTGGGGTACAATTGGTAAACCCCTCAAACCAACACAAGGTTGTGAATCCATAATCCAAATGGTTATCCTATTTCAAATAATGTAAGGTCTAATTGGGACCTTTCATTAGGGAGGACCCCCTAGTAATTGTACATGACCATCCAAACTTATCAACATACTAATACTCTTCTAATTTTTGATAAGTCACTATGAACCTAAGTAATCACTCACTTTGCCCCTCTTAACACTCTTTCATGGGGTGAGTACTATAGTGACAATGAATCATCTTCTTTAACTAAAATTGGTTGGGAAATGCATTCCAAATCATGTTGAACTATCGAATCACCCATGTGATATGCATGAATGCTTGGTTAAATTTTCACATTTTTAAGTGATTGATGTGGGTTGGGGTGGGGGTAGAGTTGCGTATAACACGGGGACAATTTTCATGGTAGGGATCAACCAAAGAATGAAATCGTTGTGAATGAAACATATAGAAGAGTTGTTACTAAGGTTCATAAAGACAATAAAAATACGAATCATGGCTTGGGTTTTCTTGTGCCATGTGGCCTAATTGACATTCTTTCCTCACCCGAGTTATGTATTAACTATGAAAACTAAGGCTTAATGTGACCTTTGGCTCAACATAATGTCTCATGCATGCCTTGAATCAATTCTTGAATAATAAACAAGTGAATGGGAGTCTTTTGAAATCATCATTCCATGAGTGAAGGAACTATCAATCAAATCAATCAATTAAGGGGGAAAATGAATACAATAATTTCTTGTAGCATGTGTTGCAGTATCTCAAAAATTTCAAGTAATTGTACTATGCAAGTGAAGGTAGATATTTTGGAATTTACACTTTACATGCTTGGGAAAATAATAGTCACAAATTTTCAGCCAAGTTATCCATCATGCCATTAGGTTCAATTTTATTGAGAAAAATTTGTATTAATTCCCTTAGAATTTACTTAATATAATTGACCTATTAATAGTGAAGCTTAATCCTATTCATATTGATACCAGATAATGGTTTACTTTGGAAAAGGAAACAATTAAATTTGGCTCTAAGTGGGCCCATTTAAATTAGAAATATAAAAACATGAAAACTACTTTTGATGCTAAAAGAGAATGAAGTTTAAGAAGAAACAAGAAACCTATAGCACTAAAATGGAAAAGCCAAAATTGAGAATGAAATCAAGGAGAACTACACTTAACTCCAAAATAAAACAAGACAAAAGAGGAATATTGAAATAAAGCAAGATAGATACAAACATTACAAAAAAAATTCACATGACATATATACATACATGGGAAATTTTCTCGAGTGTAAAAGGACTTTAGGTGGTCATTGTTCACTAGGAATTGGAGAGGTCCACCATACCAATTTGGATGTATGTTTTCCTAAAACCTTTTAAACCATACACATGTTGAACCATAATGAATCAAACTTTTGATGTTTGGATGGGGCCTCATGTGTCTTGTCCTGGAGTAGGACATCATCATCTATCTTTTAATCCACCATTGTGGTCAATTTATTGAATAACAATTTTTCTTGTTTATTTTGAAGGTTTTTCAATGCATATTTTGTAACCTCATCTAGTTTGATTAGAGTATCTAAATGATGTTGTAAATGTGAGAAATCGTATTTTTCCTTAGAAAAATCCGTTCTCAAGACTAGAATTTGTAAGTGAATAGGTAGTATGGAAGGGGTTCTATACACCAAGGTCTAGGAACTTGGCATGTAGTTAGCTTTAGTGTAATTTTATTTTCCCATATAGAAAAGATAATATTCACATGCCGTTGTTATTTGTTTATTTTTTTTCCTAGGAAATATCTGGGCAGATCCACCCAAAGGGATCACATATTATTGGCTTATTAGCAGAGCTTAACCCCAATGGGGTAGAGAAGAATTGACCCTGTGACCTCCCATTAGCGAGGTGATTTAGCAACGAGAACTCGACCAATTGAGCTAACTCTCAGGGATAATTGACATGCCATTGTTATTTTCAAGGAACCAAATTAGATTTTGGTTAGTTATTTCAACTAATTCATTACCCTAGAGATAATAAGCAGAGTGAAAATTTTGGATGCCATAATTAACACCAAAGTAGAGCATAAAATTTGACATAGAATTTGATCCATTATAAATAAATATAGTTCGGCTAGAATGAAAAAATAGGATATATGACCTTAAAATGTTGATTTCTCTTAGATTATTTTTATTTAGGGCCTGAGTGAGGGCTCGTTGGAAATATGAAAGAGTCCTCTTCAATATGGTGAAGGAGCCAATGTGATAGGATTCCTCCAAGGTGACAAATAATAATTTTCTTTGTGACTGTTCTTGAAATAAGATTAGATCATATTTGTTAGAATTTAAAGAGTTCCCTCCAAAAATTATCCATGATTATCCATGTCAACTATGTCATCAAGCCCTTCAGTAGTGCTTCATCAAATGTCATCATTCATGTAATCAAGTATAGTCATCCATGTCATCAAGTAATCCAGTTGTGCAAAATCCATCAAGAGTGCTCATATTTTCATCAATGACAATTATTGACCAATAATCTCCCCATTTTTCATTAATGGAAAAATTATTTCTTTCAACATTCTCTTCCCCTTTGACATCAATAAAAATGGGGTGCCCAAGTACTCCCCCTATCAATCTTCTTCTTGTCATGTTGCTCCCCCTGTTATGGAGCTTCTACACTTGTCGACGTGTTCTCTTAATGTGATGCAAGAGAAATTACCCCCATATTTTGGCGAATATATTTGGAAAATTCTTCTCATGGTAGGGGTTTTTTAAAGATATATGCAATTTTCTCCTTTGTATTGATGTATTCCAACTTGATATTTTTTTCAGCAACTTGTTCACAGAGAAAGTAGTATTTGATTGGAATATGTTTGGTCTTCGAGTGCATTACCAAATTCTTGAAAGACTGATGGTGTTGGTGTTGTCACAATAGATGATGATTAGTTGCTTAGTGATATGAAAGGAGTGTATTAGTTCTGCTGTACTAAGTGTCCTTTCAGTAATATAAACATGTACAATTTGCCTCCAATTGTTTGCTTAAGGAATGAGTGTTTTAACCATGAAACATAGATGAATTAGTGAACTTTAAGCATGAAAATAAGCCTTAAAAACACTGAAAAACAATGTATAATAGATAAATACAATCACACATAAGTTTTACACAGTAGGCATGATGAAGTAGTTCACCCCTCCTAGGCTACATCTGCCGGTCCAGCTCCCAATGGCATGTCCCTCTTTTTCATTATGCTCAAAATTGTAAATTACATGTGTTTACAGGCCTCTAATGGCTGTTTTCTCTACACCAATGGCCCTAGAATTCTCAAATTAATATAGGTAGACTCTTGTTTCACCAAAAATGGTTGAAAATTGACCTCCCAATGCATTTTTTCCAATGAAAGCTAGAAAACTCCACTAAAAGTGGAGACATGCACTTAACTGGAGTTAAATTTAATGTAAAGCCCTAAAAATAGGGGCACACTCCAACTTTGATGGACCGTTAACACTGGCATTAAATAGTTTGGAGGTAGGGTGGTCACATACCGACCCCCGCCGTTAACTCTGTGGTTACCGTTTGAAACTCCGCGTGGTGGCTTGGAACCTGGAGTGGCACAATTACGCCAACCATGGAATTTGATGCCATAACTCCCGCTCCATGTGACATTTACAACTCCACCGAAGTTTACGTTTGATTGCCTCGGTTTTCGTTTTAAACTGTCGGTGTTAATACCTATCCGCCGGAGTAACTACAATGTGAACAAGATTGCAACGTTAAGTTTAATGTAGCAGTTTGCAAACTGTCACGGTGTTGTATTTTAACATGTGATCAGTATCCATGGGGCTGCCAGCGGGTTGGGACCGCTGGCGGTCCCTCCCCCCATATTCCAAACTCTCAAACTATAAATTAATGTGGAGGTCATTACATGTTAAGAAACATATGTAGGCAGACTGGTCGGAGGCTGGGAGTGCAGGCCGGAGGTCGCGGGGTTGACCCCCCCCGACTCCACAAAATTTTACCACTGTCTCATGAGTACACATGGTGGCCTATGGGCTTGCCACATGTCGCTCATCCAACGACCCTTATCAAAACACATCAACGGTCAGTAACTCATCTCCGTACCCCAAAAATCAACAACCCACAACATGCCACATGGCGCAATCCTATTGGATGTGAGAAAAGGGAATATTCACTAGAATATGCCTGCTGACTATACTTGCATGCTGACTGGGCATCCAGTCACAAAATTTTTGCTATTTGGGAAAATATACAGAACGTGATATCTTCCTCATATGACATCGGTTTTTCGAACCGTTCGCAACGACGAAACTTTTCCAATTGATCAGGTTCGGTCTTGTTTCAAGCACTTTCATTTTTAAGCATAACACATGATCTCCTGATCAAACCTCCCCACTAGGAAGCTTTTGGACCCCAAAATCTCTCTAGATTACTGAATATGAAGATGAGGAGACTATGTCCCCACTCTTCCAATCTTTATCCACTGAAATTTCCCTAATTTCATTAACTGGAGCTTTTCATGAAAAGACAACTTTTTCCTTGATTCCGTTGACCAACCATTACCATCTTTGAAATTTTCATGATGCATATTTACTGAACTTTCAGAACAACAATCTAACTTTGTAGTAAACTTCTTGTTTCTACATTGGTCTAGAATCAAAGGAAACTTGGAATTTTTCTCACCTTGCACTCTGTTCTTATGGTGATTTTTTGTTGAATTTGCCTTGAACTTGTGTCGATTCTTGACCAAGATTCTTCACCATTGTACCATGCCTTTCAGAAACCAACAATGAACATTTCTGAATCCCGTGCCTTCTTTGTCAAGTTGCTTTGCCCTCTATTTGACCTTTGCAACTTCTTGCACTGACACCTTGTTTTCAGCATCGTTCAACACCAATGTCGACTGCTGCAACTACTGCAACTGATTGTCATATTATTTCAAAGACAACCTGCTTTCAAACTAAAACAAATCATTACATAGATCAACATTTGTTTGAAAAGGATTATGTAAAACATCTCTTTGTTTAATCAGCATCAATGTCAAGTTTTGGCTTGCATTGACTAGCCTCTTCATTTGCCCTACATTAACTAATGAAGTGTTTAGTTTTTTACGATGAGATCTCACAATATACTCCTTTCCATCTTTGAATAAATGGAATTTGTTCTCATGGCGATGAAATATCAATTTCCTATCATAAAAGTAAGGAATTCCCAACGCCATACCTGTTATATCAAGCTGAACAACATCTAATTCAACTGTGTCAATGAAATGTGTAGTTATTTTAAAGCGCAACATGCACTTATTTGAAACATGTAAATTTGCATCCTTACAAATCCACCCAAGTGGATATGGTTTTGGATGTGGAGTGGTCTCAAGATTAAGTTTATTGACCAAGTCTTAAGAGATTAAATTTTCTTTTGACCCACCGTCAAATAATGTGACAACCTTGGTATGTTTGGAAATGACCCTCACATGAAATAGTTCAATTCTCTCTTCTTCATTTGGAGCTTTTATGTGACAGTTAGATGTACTAGAACTGGGTTTATTTTCATTCTCTTCCCCCTTCATGTTCGTTAGTCCCATAGCTATGATTTTTGTTTCATCTCCTGAATCTGACCCTAAGTCTTGTTCAGCAATTGCAACACTTTTTCCTTTCTCCTTGGCTTTCTCTTTGGCTTTATAACTTTCTGGTTTCAACTCTAGATGAAGTTTCCAGCAATGGTCTTCATCATGGCTAGTTTTATAACAGTGTTTGCAAAAGAATTTTCCCTTCTCTTTTCTGATATTTTCATTTCTCTTTTTCTTCCATTTTCCTTTAAAATCATTTTCCCCATTCTCATCTAAGTTTTGTTTTCCCCTCGCCTCTAAATGTGTGGCTTGTACACAAACTTCATCTAAGATTGTAGGGTTAAACATGAGGATAGTATGTCTTAGGTAGGTATGTAAGCCTCCTATATACTTGAGAAAAGTGTATTGGCTATGCAAATATACTTCTAATAAAAGAGCTCTTCTCCTAAATTCTTGAGTATACACTTGTACATTTTTTCCTTTCAATTGTTTAAAAATTTTCCAGTCCATTATGGATTTCTACATGTGAGTTAATGGATAAAATTGTTGTTTGAATGCAGAAACGAAATCAGTCCATGATAGAATAATCTTACGATGTTTTTTGATCTCCTCCTTTGTCTTGGCTTCCGACCAAACAAGTGCTGCACCTTCCATCCTCAATGAAGCTATTTGGATTTTGGTTTCATCATCATGAAAGTTTTGGATTCTAAAATAGACCTCCAATTGTATAATCCAATTATCTAGCTTTTCTGCATTGATTTCACCACTAAACGTTGGAAATTCAAACTTAACATCAAGTTTTAGAAAAGGAATTTTACCCATATTATTGGACTTGTATGGCTGATGTACTGAAGATGGAGTAGAGGATGATGAGGATGAAGATGAGGGTGATGATGGTGACTTTCCACTGTCTCCATTTCCTCCATTGCCATTCTTTGATTTATCTTCATCATTGTGGCCTCCTGATGATCCTTGTCCTTCCTTGTGAAGTTTGGACCTTTCTTCTTCTAGTTTATCATTCCTTTCTTGATAAAGGACTCTCATCATTTCAATAAAGTCAAGAAATTATTTTCTGTACAGTTTGTATTCCTCTTTGGGATCCATCTCTTCATGGATTTCTTCTTCTCATGGAGGCATTCTTGATGCTACTTCTAATTCTTTTGGAGGTGATCTAGGTGGTAGAGAATGTGGCAATATTTCCCTCCTTTGCTATGGCTCACTTTGAGAACCTCTTTCTTCCACCAATTTACCTTCTCCTCTTTTAATCTTGAGCCTAGTAAGCATGAAAACCCTTGAAAACAGTTAAAAAATATTTGCACATAAAAACACTAGAGATTAAACTCTAGCTCCAATACCAACCTGATCTAAAAGGAGTGTATTAGTTCTACTGTGCTAAGTGTCCTTTCAGTAATATAAACATGTACAATTTGCCTCCAATTTTTGCTTAAGGAATGAGTGTTTTAACCATGAAACATAGATGAATTAGTGAACTTTAAGCATGAAAATAAGCCTTAAAAACATTGAAAAAAATGTATAACAGAGAAATACAATCACAAATAGGTTTTACACAGTAGGCATGATGAATCATTTCACCCCTCCTGGGCTACATCTGCTGGTCCAGCTCCCAATGGCATGTCCCTCTTTGTCATTATTCTCAAAATTGTAAATTACATGTGTTTACAGACCTCTAATGGATATTTTCTCTGCACCAATGCCTCAAGAATGCTCAAATTAGTCTAGGTAGACTCTTGCTTCACCAAAATTGATCGAAAATTGACATCCCAATGCATTTTTTCCAATGACAGCTAGAAAAGATCCACTAAAAGTGGAGACAGGAACTTAACTGGAGTTAATGTAGATCCCTAAAAATAGGGGCACGCTCCAACTTTGACGGACCATTAACACTGGCATTAAATAGTTTGGAGGCGGGGTGGTCACATACCAACCCCCGTCGTTAACTCTATGGTTACCGTTTGAAACTTCGCGTGGTAGCTTGGAACTCGAAGTGGTACGGTTCCGCAAAATGTGGCATTTGATTCCATAACTCCCACTCCATGTGACAGTTACAACTATGCCAAAGTTTACGTTTGATTGTCGCAGTTTTCGTTTTAAACTATCGGCGTTAATACTTATTCGTCGGAGAAACTACAATGTGAACAAGATTGCAACGTTAAGTTTAATGTAGCGGTTTGCGAACTGTCACGGTGTTGTATTGTAACATGTGATCAGTATCCATGGGGCCGCCAGTGGGTTGGGACCACTGGTGGTCCCTCCCCCCATATGCCAAACTCTTAAAATATAAATTAATGTGGAGGTTTTTACATGTTAAGAAACACATGTAGGCGAACTGGTCGGAGGCTGGTCTTGTAGGCCAGAGGTCATGGGGTCGATCCCCCCGAATCCAAAAAATTTTACCACTGTATCATGAGGACACATGGAGGCCTCCAAGATTTCCATGTGTCACTCATCCAATGACCCTTATCAAAACAAATCAACGCTCAGGAACTCATCTTCGTACCCCAAAAATCAACGACCCACAACATGCCACATGGCGCGATCTTGTTGGCTGTGAGAAAAGGGAATATTCCCTAGAATATGCTTGCTGATTGTACCTGCATACTGACTGGGCATCCAGTCACAAAATTTTTTCTATTTGGGAAAATGGACAGAATGCAATATCTTCCTCATACGACATTAGTTTTTCGAACTGTTTGTGGCACCAGAATGACAACGATGAGACCTTTCTGGTCTCTCAGGTTCGGTCCTGTTTCGAGCACTTTATTTTTTGAGCATAACACATAATATCCTGATCACTTAGTATCTATGTTGACATCTTTCATTTCTTCCTTCATCCACAATATTTGTGTACAATAGTCTGCAGCAACTATATATTCAGCTTCAGTTGTGGAGAGAGATATAGAAGTTTGTTTTTTGCTGAACGAATATACTAGACAATCTCCCATGAACATGGTATTTTTTGATTGTCTACGCTTCCAGCCCATTCAACATCGGTGTAATATGTCACAGTAAGAGTTGTGCTTTTGGGATACCATAGGCCAAAATTAGGAGTTCCTTTCAAGTATTTGATAATTCTCTTTACTTCCAACAAATGGGATTGCTTAGCAGCTGATTAAAATCTTGCCACCATTCCTACTGCTTGCATAATATCGGGTCTTGAAGTAGTTAAGTATATAAGAGCTCCAATTATTTACCTATATAGAGGTTCATCTACCAAAGGGGATTCATCATCTTTTCTCAATTTGCAATTTGTAGTCATCAATGTGCTTATAAGAGAATTTTTTTCCATCCCATATCTCTTAAGTATGTATTTAAGATATTTTTCTTGGGATATGAACATACCTACATTGGTTTGGGTTACTTGTATACCAAGGAAGTAGGATAACTCACTAATAATATACATTTCAAACTCCTTAGACATATTTTGAGAAAATTCTTGACTCATCTCATCATTGTTGCTTGCAAAAATCAGACCATCAAGATATACAAGAGTGACTAGTAATTTATCCTTGTCTATATTCATGTAGAGATTACTTCCTGCCACCCCATTTTTGAAGCCTTGTTGTTGCAAATAGTGATCCAATATTGCATACGAGTCTCTAGGAGCTTGTTCCAACCCATATAATTTCTTTTTCAACTTACATACAAAGTCTTTTCCTTCTGCTAGATCAAACCCTTTCGACTGCTCCATGTAAAATTCTTCCTTTAGATCACCATTTAGAAATGTCGATTACATGTCCATTTGATAAAATTTGAATCCTTTTGAACAATAAAATGCCTTCCAAATGAGCTATCGGGGCAAAGGTTTCTTCAAATTCAATTTCTTCAATTTGTGAATACCCCTTTCAAATAAGCCTGGCCTTATTTCTGATTACTTGTCCATCTTCATTCATTTTGTTTTTGAACACCCCCTTGGTTCCAATTATATTTTTATCTTTTGGATGAGATACAAGTTCCCACGTTTCATTATTTTCAATTTGAAACATTTCTTCCTCCATAGCTCCACCCAATGAGGGTCCTTACTAGCTTGAGAAAATTTCTCTAGTTCTACCATGGATAGTAGGAAAATATCATCTTTCCTTGGTGTACTTGTCATCCTTCTTCGGGTTTGTATTTCATCATCTACATTGCCAATAATATGTTTTTCTAGATGGTGTTTTAGTGGAATTTTACCTTTGATGGAGGTTGGGATGGTTCTTTTGATTTTCTTGATATTTTTCTTCCTTTACCGATTCTTCTTCGAATTCTTCAAAAATAGAATCTTCTTCATGGACTTCAATTTCGTTTTCTGGAAGTGCTTCTTCAATATTTACATCAACGATTTCTACTACCTTTCGTAGTTGATTATTATAGCATTTGTAAGATTTTTTCCTTGTAGAATATCCAAAAAATATTCATTCATCAACTCAAAAATCATATTTTCTTGGTGAGTCATCATTGATCTTCATAAAAAATTTGCTTCCAAAAATTCTAAAATATTTTACTAAATCAAGTCTTCCTTTCAATAATTCATATGGAGTTTTGTCATTATTTGGTCTTAGTTGAGTTCTATTCAAGGTATATATTGTTGTCTTGATTACTTTTTTCCAAAACATGGCCTACAAATCAGCTGCTAGTAGCATTATTCTTTCCATTTATTGTAAAATTCTCTTTTATTCTTTCCACTACTCCATTTTGTTTAGGAGTTATAGCAAAAAATATCTCTCTTTTGATTCCACGCACTTTGTAGAAATCACTGAATTCCTTTGAAGTGAATTCTCCTTGTCTATCTGTTCTAAGACATTTAATTTTTTATTCTTTTTCATTTTGTACAAGGGCTTCGAAATTCTTTAAATATTCAAATTCTTCGGATTTGAATTTTATAAAGAATACCCATATAATTCTAGTATAGTCATCCACAAATAGAGAAAAGTACCTTTCACCTTGTAGAGTTGGTGTTCTGGTTAGTGCACATAAATATGCATGTATGATCTCCAAAGGTTTTGATGTTGAGAACTCCTTAGTCTTGAATCAAGTTCTAGTTTTATTTTGTTGAGATTCAACACCCACGCCTAGTGCATTAAGCACTTGGTTGCATTAAGCACCCAGACTAGGGTGGGGCCCACATTGCTATTTTTGGGTGCATGTCTATTTTGATTATCCCTTAATATAGATGGACATTAAACTGTAATATATTCTCAATGTGGACTTCAATGAGTTAAATTAAAGTGATAAATTCAGTTAGCTTGTGGATTTTGAGTTAGAGGTTGTTGGTGAGGTATGCAGAGTAATTCTAGTTGTAACAGAGTTCGAACTACAATGGTGCAAGTTGTAAATCAATTTAACTCAGTTAAGAGAGTTAAACTAAGTTGTGCTAGTTGTAACTGAAGATACACAAGTGAGAGATCTAGTGAATTAAATATTAATTAATTCAAAATCAGTTATCTCACATGAAATTATGGATTTACTATTATTAGCTGCATGCATGTCAGATCTAGTGGAGACCTAGTTGAGTTATAGGTGAAAGGGAGGTTGACTATCAGTTGTAGGATTATCTGCTTGCACACATGCAAGAAAACACCCATTGGAGTGCCCATGATACTTGCGTAGTCAAGGCAAGAAAGAATTCCTATATTTTAGGGATATTTACTATAAGGGATTGCGCAAGCAAGGCAAGCTGTCTGGAGGCTGAGAATTGGCTATGTGTTGGTCAGTTTTGCATATGACACTATGAGACAATTAGCTGAGTACTGGAGGGCTCTTGTGAGAAGATTTTTGTATGTAATTGTTTCATGATCCATGCTTAATATACAATAGAAGAGAGTGGGGTTTTTAGCTGTAATATTTCCCTGAAAAATTGTCTGTGTTGTGTGAGATTGATATTTATTCATGTTCATGTGATTAGCGATTGTGTTTTTAATTCCACAAAAATTTGTAGAAGCGATTCAATATTTAACTTTAGTGCATTGTTAGATCGTGTGAATCCAAGATATACATGCACGTTCTATAATTTATACATGGTATTAGTGATCAAGGTGGATATTGGTGGCCACCCACCTATTCCACTTAAGGCTCCACCATTTTCTCTTTCAATTTTTCAGTTTCGGCACAACTTACTATTTTTAGCAATTTTTCAAGTCCTGAACTTCTAGAGTTGTTTTGAGGACCTAAACGACATTTTTTGCAAAAATTGAGAGCAAAATGGCTCCATGGACTGATGTTGCTCTTGTTGCTCACATAAAAAGTTGTAGTCCTTAGATAGATCTTTCTAACAAGGTATGGTGTGCGTCAAATGAAGATTGTATGCCAAATTTACGTTCCCAGGAAATTGAAACACTAATTTACCCAAATGAGGCCCATATTTTTGGCGCTTCATCTCCTAGGGTTAGGGTTTTGGATGTTTAGGGTTTTCCATTGTTTCTAAATGATAAATATGCCCTCGAGCCTCATTGTAACATAGTTCAGAGGCCTGTAGCCGCCACATATCTTCTCAGAGATAAGCTACCAACGCCCTAGCTAGTTTATTTCCATTCTGTCTATAAGAAATTTTAGCTCTTTAATATTAAAAAAATGAAGTGTTATTTACACTGTACATTTGTATTTATGGTTATATGTGTTATTTTTTGCGTTCCTGCATAAATCTGGATCAGTGGTATCAGAGAGGTCTACTTTTTCTCGATCCTTCTTTGCATGTCCCAAACAAGGCTGGGGTATAAGGAGTTAGGGGTTGATCTGATTGAACCTTTGCAAGATCAGCCTCACAAACCCCGATGAATGCCCATGAGGGATGAAAAGAAAGATGAGGGAGTAGGAGATCCTCTCAAAATATTGCACAAGGAGGCCCTAGAAAAAGAAAAGGAAAACTATGATGGATAACTTTGCCCAGATCCTTCAACGATTGCCCACCGATGACACATCTGCATCCAAAAACCACTCCGGAGGTGCAAATCCCTTTAAGGTACAAGTAAAATTTGACATTACCATATTTTAGGGTCAAATAGATGCAGATGCCGTAGATAGATGGTTGAATCTATTAGAAGGATATTTCTCGGTTCATGACTATTATGACCGGGAGAAGATTATTTTTTCACTCCTCAAAGCTACCCCCCATGTCAAGGACTGGTGGAAAACCTACTGTGAGGAAAAGGACAAGACAAAACCCTCTCTGTTCTCTGCCATACCCACATGGAATTATTTCTGATACACCATCAAGGAACAATACTATCTTGTGGGGAGCTATGAGGACAAGTAAATACAATGGACCATGTTGTGGCAACAAAGGGGTCAAGATGTGCATGAACTAACGAATTTTTTCCATACCCTACACACAAAGTTGGGTATCAAATATTTGGAGAAAATTTTGGTGCTAAATTATTGCAATTTTCTGTACATATACATTCAGAAGGAAATGGAGTTCCTCAACATCTCCTCGCTTGGTATGACATACCGGTATGCTACCAAGATTGAGAAAAAATTCAAACAAAAGAAGCGAGACTTTGGATATGTGAATTAAAAGCAAGGGAAAGGTGCCCCAAAAATACAGAACAAAGGAAAAATTGAAGGCATGGTGGCCCAAGACAATCTGCCAAAGTCGCAAGAAAAGCAAAAAACTGCGAAGCCAAAGAAGGACATAAGAAAGTGGTGTGAGTTCCATAAGAGCTCCACTCACAACACAAGTGAGTGTTGGGCCAAGCAGTCGTTGGTGGCTGAGATGAGGGCTTCACAATCAGATGCGTGCTCTGACTCTGAATTAGAACCTGACAAGGGGAATGAAAAATGGAAACAAATTATTGATGCGGAGCCCAACACCATTTTCTCCACTGCGAAGATCCAAAAAGAGGAATCAGAAGATCCAGAGGAGGAGGAGCGTCTCTTCCAATCCCAGATGTAGGTAAAGGGTTCCCCACTACAGTTAATTTTCGACAATGGGAGCCAAAAGAACCTCATTTCAGTAGACGTTGTGAAGCGGTTGGGCTTGTCGACCACAACACACCCACAACCATACTTCACCAATGGCGAGATCTCCGCGTCAGCCAGTAGTGCCGCCTTCCCTACAACATCAAGCCCTTCAAGAATAAGGTATTATGTGAAATTTCTCCCTTGATGATTGTGATGTATTATTAGGCAAACCATACTTATGGAAGCAACATGTTGTGTATGAGTCTTGGCCTCATGATTTTATTGTTACTTTGGGAAATAAGCTATATAGGATACCAAAGGTACCACTGCCTACCGCTTTCTCTTTGATTACTACAAAAAAATGCTGTAAGCTCATTTCAAAAACCAGGAAATTTGTTTTCTTGATGATCTGCCCCCAGGGAAAGAAGAAGACTATGGCCACGACCACCAGACAGGGCTCCTCTACACGACAACAACAAATGGACAAGGTTGTGGAGGAGTACAGGGAAATCTTCACCTCACCCATAGGGGTGCCTTTGCACTATCAGGTCAAACACCCCATTGATATGGCCATAGGTGCGTCGCTACCCAATGGACTGATCAATCGGCGCTCTGTTCTGGAGAACGATGAAATCAAGAGGCAAATTTAGGAGCTGCTGTAGAAAGGTCACATCCGACCGAGTTCATTTCCCCATGGAATCCTGATCGTGTTGGTACAGAAGAAGGATGGGACTTGGAGACTCTGTATTGACTATCAGGCATTGAACAAGATCACTGCCCGAAATATGTATCCGATCCCATGGATTGATGACCTTCTGGACCAAATAAAAGGGGAAAAATATTTCTGCAAGATCGACTTGAAGTCTGGGTATCACTAGGTACCAATCGAACCCTCCGATGTGTGGAAGACTACCTTCAAAGCCAAGGAGGGAATTTTCAAATGGTTGGTCATGCCTTTCAGGTTAACGAATGCTCCCGTAACCTTCATGAGGTTGATGGAAAACATCTTGCGGCTATTCACCTACTCATTTGTAGTGGTGTACTTGGATGAAATTCTGATCTTCAACCAGACTTTGGAAGAGCACCTCCACCACATCCGACAAGTCCTCCAAACACTGCAGCAACAAAAGTTGTGTGCCAATTCGGAAAAGTGCACTTTTGGCATGACCCAGGTTCAATATCTGGGATACATTATTGATGAAAGGGGGGTTCATGTGGATCCAACCAAGATCCAAGTCATTCGGGATTGGCCAGCCCCAACCACTCTAACAGAGCTTCGTAACTTTCTGGGTCTTGCTAATTTCTACCGTAGGTTCATGTTGGGATTATCTCATATCACTTGGACCTTGAGTCAAGTCACCAAGGGAGGAGCGAAAGAAAAATTATTTTGGTCGGAATCTCAACAGAAGGCATTTGTAGAATTGAAACATCACCTTTGTTTTTCCCCAGTGCTCACATTACCAAACTTGCAACAACCATTTGAGATTGATACAAATGCCTCTGACTATGCTATTGGGGAATTTATTATTCAATAGGGACATCCAGTGGCATATCATAGTGAGAGCTTGTCCGACACAGTCTACAAGTATCCCACTTATGACAAAGAAATGTATTCCATTGTGCATCCTTGTCGATAATGGAAGCATTACATTTTGCGGAAGGAAACAATCATCCACATAGACCACCGACCCCTGTAGTTCATACAGACATAAGGGAAGTTGCAGAATGATAACCATCAGAAGTGGTATATATATATGCAACCGTTTCATTTGAACATCAAGTACAAGAAGGGTAGCACAATTAATGTTGTAGACTGCCTCAGCCGACCACCGATCGTGGCGCTAACCACCGTTCTCAACTCTTGTGGGCACGAGACTTCTGATTGGATGCTTCTCTACAAGCGCGATTTAGAATTCGGCCACACATAAAAGTCACTCTTGGGGGTTACGCAAGTTCCAAATTTTCACCTCCAAGATGCACTTTTATGTCACATGGGACACCTTTGTGTTCCTTCAAGCGAGCGTGCCAAGATGATATGGGAATCACACTACAGTTGAGTCACTAGGCATTTCGGGGTTAAGAAAATAGTGGCAATACTGCAAAAGTATTTCTATTAGATGAACCTTCGACAGGATGTCAGGAAGTACATCAGATCCTGCACTACTTGTGTCATTTCCAAACCGACCATCAAGAATCAAGGTCTCTATACACCGCTACCTACCCCTAGCTGACCTTGGGAATCCATATCCATAGATTAAATGTCAGGCCTTCCTTCTACTAAGCATGGAAACGAATGTGTTTTCATGGTCGTCGACAGATTCTCGAAGATGGCCGTTATGGCGGCCTGCAAGAAGAATATCACAGCATAAGCCACTTCTAAACTCTTCTTTGAATGAGTGTGAGTGAACTTTGGGATCCCACAGTATATCATCTCAGATCGGGACAACAAGTTCCTTAGCATATTTTGGTCCAGCCTCTGGTCAATGCTGGACACCAAGCTCACCAAGTCCACATAGTTCCATCCCCAAACTGAAAGCCAGGCAGAGGTCATCAATAGGATGATTGTACACATTCTGCACATGTAAAATTCAAAGAATCCATGCAAATGGGATGATAGCCTCCCCTATGTACAACACAGTTATAACCAGGATTTTCACAACTCAACCGGCCACAGCCCCTTTCAGGTGGGATTGGGATTCCAGCCACTATGTCCCATTGACGTAGGAATTCCATTTGCGGTTACTCAGGCCGATTCAGCTCATGTCTAGTTTGAAGCTAACAAAGAGAACAAATTCATAGAGCACATTAAACACATCCACCAATAGGTTCATGAAATATTGGAAATATCCAATGCTAAGTACATGCAACGACATGATCAATATCGGGTGCCAGACAACTTCCAGGTGGGCGACAAAGTGTGTCTACATTTGCAAAAGAAGCGCCTCACTGGACCCCACTGCAAGCTTCGCCCACTCTGATATGGGCCGTACACCATCACAAAGGATGTAGGGAACAATGCCTTCGAGCTTAGTATTCCTCCATTCCTTGGTCTGCACCCAGTATTCAATGTGGACTACCTTCGTCCCTACTTCCCACCTCTACTGGACACCTCTGACAGTGCAGAACAAATCACACCAACAGAGTTAAACCCAGACTGCATGGAATGGGCCACCATAGATTGTATCATCAACATTCAAATCAAGAACACTTTCCAATAGAAGATCCAACTGTATCGGGTTGTCAAAGCTAGCCAACTCCTACACCAAGGCAAGTGGTTCACCAGGGACCAAGTTCAGCAGAAGTTTCCCCATCTCATGGAGGAACTCAATGGAATGGGGACCATTGCTTCCTAAGGGAAGAGGAATGATGCAGGTGGATATTAGTGGCCACCCACCTATTCCACTTGGGGCCCCACCATTTTCTCTTTTAGTTTTTCAGTTTCATCACAACTTACTATTTTTAGCATTTTTTTCGAGTTCTAAACTTCTGGAGCCGTTTTGAGGCCTTAAACGAAGTTTTTTGGGAAAAAATAGGAGAAAATCGTGTCCATGGACCAATGTTTCTCACATCAAAAGTTGTATTCCTAGGATATATCTTCCTAACGATGTATGGTGCGCGTCAAACGGAGATCGTATGCCAAAGTTACCTCCTCGAGAAGTTGAAACACCAATTTACCCAAACAGGGCCCATAGTTTTGGCGCTTCATCTCCTAGGGTTAAGGTTTTGGATGTTTAGTGTTTTCCATTGTTTCTGAATGATAAATAGGTCCTCAAGCCTCATTGTAAAACAATTCAGAGGCCTGTAGCCACCACATCTCTTCTTAGAGATAAGCTACCAGCGCCCTAGCTAGTTTATTTCCATTCTGTTTGTAAGCAAATTTCAGTTCTTTGATATTAATGAAATGAAGTGTTATTTCCACTACATATTTGTATTTATGGTTATATGTGTATTCTGTTGCATTCCTGCATAAATCTGAATCAATTAGAGGACAATAAATTGTAAAAGTGAAGCAGGAGCTGAGTTTGTGACTGGATATAATTTGAATTTGCAGGAATACTTTCTTGGTGCTACAGCTGATTCAAGATTGAAATGGATTTCAATGGCTTGAGGTTAGAGTACACACTCGATGGTAGCTTCAAAAAATTTTCTTGGAAGGACAGGATGGAGGCAGTACTCGAAGACAATGGGTTGAAGGAATTCATTGACAAAGATGTTCCTAAACCTGATTCTGCAGATGCTGCAAATCTTGATGCATGGCAAAAGAAAGTGGAAAAGGCGAGGAGGATCTTGTTGGAGGGAGTACGAGGCCACATTGTCTAAAGTATCCATGGGAAAGAAACAACATTTGAAATGTGGAAAGCTTTGACATATCTATTCCAAAGCATCAACGACCATAGGAAATTGGTGCTTAAAGATAAACTCAGTAAGATCAAGATGGAAAAGGGTGACACCATTCCAAAATATCTAACAAAGTTGTCCAATATCAGGATGAACTAGGGAGCGTTGGAATAATCATTTTTGATGATGATTTGGTGAGCTTGGATCTCCTAGGATTTCCCAAGAGTTGGGATAGTTATCAAGACTCTGTCAATGGAAGGGAAAATTTGCCAAATTGGGAATGACTGTGGTTAGATTTGGTGCATAAGGAGTTCAGAAGGAACACTAGAGATGTATCTTCATCTAAGAATGAGGATGAAGAGGACTATGATTTGGATACCAAGGCATGGAATGGGAAGGGGAAGAAATTCCATTCTAAATCCGAGTCCAAGAATGGCAAGAAGAAGGACATGTCCAAGGTGAAGTGTTTTCACTGTCACTAGCATGGGAATTTTTCTACTAACTGTCCACAAACAAAAGAAGAATAAGAAGGCTGGAGGATCTATAGCTAGTGAGGCCCTTGCCTCATAATTTCAGCTTGACTTCTCATTGATCGCATGCATGGTGTCTAGTGCATTGGGATCTATGTGGTATTTGGATAGTGGTGCTTCCTTTCACATGATGGGAGATAAGGAACTTTTCAATGGATTGGAGGAGAAAGATATCTAGATGCGTATTGAAATGGGCGGAGATGGACGATACAATGCTACCAGTATTGGTACCATTACCTTTTATAGGGAGTCAGGTAAACCATTTCAATTAAAATATGTGATGCATGTACCAAGTCTGAAGAAAAAGGTGGTCTTAGTCGCAATGTTGGAGGATAGAGGCTATGATGTTGTTTTTAGTAATGGAAAAGATTTTCCTGCGACATAAAACAATGATTCAAGCCAAGAGGATAGGGATTCGAGCTAAGAAGCTCTACAAGCTAGAGGTATATGGCTGCACAATAATTATGGGCAAGGTAGATCAAGTGGTGAGCCGAGATGAGGGAAAATTATGGCACAGGCGATTGGGCCATCTTCAGCATGGAGCCTTGAAAGCTATGCATTAGATTTATACTGGTCTTCCCAGGGGTACAATTGCACACTCAGATACATGTAGGGGATGTAATATGGGAAAACATGTAAAGGCCACCTTTCATAAGAAGGAAAAGCGAGCTTCAGGGATCCTTGAGAGATTTCACACAGACGCGTGTGGTCCTTTCTCGGTTGCTTCAACAAAAAAATAAGTACTATGTAATTGTTGTTGATGTATTTTCTCATAAGTACTGAATTTTATTCACACAGAAGAAAGATCAAACATTATCTAAGTTCTGTGAGTTTAAGGCACTAGTGGAGAAAGAGTCGGGGAAGGAAGTGAATTCTCTTAGGAGCGATAATGGTGGACAATGCATCTCTAATGAATTTAAGAACTTTTGCAACAAAGAAGGAATTTGAAGAGAACTCATAGTGTTCATAATCCACAAAAAAATGGGGTCCCGGAGAGGAAGAACATAACTATTGTGGGTGCAACACGAGCGATGTTGCATGATCAAGGCCTACTGATGCATCTGTGGGCAGAAGCATGCAATAAAATAGTACATTTGCAAAACCATTGTCCTCATAGAGCACTTGGCATGAGTACACTTGAAGAGGCTTTCACTGGTAAGAAACCTGATGTTTCACACTTTAACATTTTTGGCTCATATGTTTATGTGCATGTGACCAAGGATGCCAAGAAGACGCTGGAATCAACTGCTGAGGTTGGGATTTTTGTGGGGTACAATGAAACACCCCATAATTATCATATGTATTTTCCAAACAACAAAATGACTGTTGTATGACGGGATATCAAATTTGATGAGGAGAAAGTCATGCGGTTGTCCCTTGAGAGGGAGATGGACTTGCATGCAGAGGAAGAACTGCTGGTTGCCAAGGATGAGTCTCAAGATGTGTATTAGACACATGAGGAGGTTCATGGAATGGAGGAAAAAGTCATGCAGATCCATCCATCAGAAATGGCAGAAGGCGCACCATGGAAGCTGATAGGCTGGGACTTGATGCTACACAGAATGCAGGAGCCCCTACTTCACAGCACAGACAGAGACAGTCTCCTGACTGATTTACTGGATACATGGCTCTTATGAGAAAATGTATTGTGACTGAACCATCTTCCTTTCAGGAAGCAGTGCAACAGCCTACTTGCGTTTATGCAATGGTGGAGGAGTATGAATCCATTGTGAATAACAGTGCATGGGAGATAGTCCCAAGACCGGTCGAAAAATTAGTGGTTGGATCAAGATGGATCTACAAGTTAAAGAAAATTGTTGATGGGAGTGTGGAGAAATACAAGGCCAGATTTTTGGCCCGGGGATTCTCACAGATCGAGGGGATATATTATGATGAGACTTTTTCACCTGTTTCAAGGTACTCTTCCATAAGATCCATCCTTGCACTCTCAGCGCAGATGGGTTGGCGCATTCATCATATGGATGTGAAAAATGCGTTTCTCAATGGGATCATTAAGGAAGAGGTGTAGATAGAGCGACCTGAAGGTTTCAAAATCTTCGATAGTGAGTCACATGTGTGCAGGCTCAAAATAGCATTGTATGGGCTAAAGCAAGCACCTCGTGCTTGGTACACTCGGATAAACAACTATTTCACCAGTCTGGGCTTCACCAAAAGTCAATTAAATGAAAACTTGTACCATATTGTGGTTGAGGGTAAGATATTGATAATTGTTCTTTATGTTTATGATCTAATTTTGACTGGTGATGAGAAACTGGTACACTCATGCAAGGAGGATCTTACAAGGGAGTTCGAAATGAAGGACATGGGACTCCATTATTTCATTGGATTGGAAATATGGCAGTGGGATGGTGAAATTTTTGTGTCTTAAGGCAAGTATGCAAAGGAGATACTGAGTAAGTTTAACATGGATATCTACAAATCCATGGATACTCCTCTTTCAGGAAATCGGAGGAAAGAGGATGCTACTTCTGGAGAGGTAGTGGATGCTACTGTCTATTGACAGTTAGTGGGTTCACTAATGTATTTGTTGAACATGAGACCAGAGATTTGCTATGCAGTTAACTAGTCGAGTTGAGCTATGGTTAAGCCTACCAAGCTCTTTTGGAAGGCAGGGAAGCATGTCCTGAGATACTGTAGGGGCACACCAGAGTATGGTCTATGGTACATATAGATAGACGGAGTGAAGCTGCATGGCTTCATGGAAGTAGATTGGGCTACCGGTCCATCAGATAGAAAGAGAAAATTAGGAGGGATATTTAGCATTGGATTGACAAAAGTTTCCTGGTACAACAGGAAGCAATGATCGGTGGCACTTAGTTCAACAGAAGAAAAATACATGGTAGCAAGTCAAGCTGCATGCGAGGCTATCTGAATGAGAAAGATCTTGGTTGGCGTGTTTGGTTCTCATATGGATCCGACAATGATTCATTGTGATAATCAGAGTTGCACTAAAATATTTATTAATATTTTGTTTCATGATAGGTCCAAGCACATAGATATCTGGTACCATCATCTCAAATATTTTATGCAGAGAAGGATCATGTTGCTTCAATACATTCCCACGGAAGATCAAGATGCAGATATTCTAACTAAGGCACTCACTAGAAGCAAATTTGAATACCATAAAGACGGGATCGGGGTGAAGGATAATCCCTTTCTTTTTGAGAGGGAGTTTTGATATTCAACAAGAAGATTCAAAACCTATGCCTAGTGCATTGAGCATCTGGTTCCATTAAGAACCCAGACTAGGGTGGGACCCACAATGCTATTTTTGTGTGCATGTCTATTTTGATTATCCATTAATTCAGATGGACATTAAATTGTAATCTAGTCTCAATGTGGACTTGAATGAGTTAACTGAAAGTGATAAATTCAATTATCTAGTGGATTTCGAGTTATAGGTTGTTGGTGAGGCACGCAAATTAGTTCTAGTTGTAACAGAGTTCGAAGTACAATGGTGCATGACTTGGTGAAAGTTATAAATCAGTTTAACTCAGTTAAGTGAGTTAAACTCAGTTGTGATAGTTGTAACTGAAGATACACTAGTGAGAGATCTAGTGAATTAAATAATAATTAATTCACAATCAATGATCTCACATGCAACTGAGGATTTACTATTATTAGCTACATGCATGTCAGATCTAGTGGAGACCCAGTTGAGTTCTAGGTGAAAGGGAGGTTGACCATCAGTTGTAGGATTATCTTCTTGCACACATGAAGGTAACCAGCCATTGGAGTTCCCATGATACTTGCGTAGTAAAGGCAGGCAAGAATTCCTATATTTTAGGGATCTTTACCATCAGGGATTGCGCAAGCAAGGCAAACTGTCTGGAGGTCGAGATTTGGCTATGTGTTGGTCAGTTTTGCATATGACAGTGCGAGACAATTAGCTGAGTACTGGAGGGCTCTTGTGAGAATATTTTTGTATGTAATTGTTTTATGATCCATGCTTAATATACAATAAAATATAGTGGGGTTTTTAGATGTAAGCTTTCCTCAGGAAATTATCTGTGTTGTGTGTGATTGATCTTTCTTCATGTTCATGTGATTAGCGATTGTGTTTTTAATTCGGTAAAATATTTGTAGAAGCGATTCAGTATTTAACTTTAGTAAATTGTTAGATCAGGTGAATCTAAGATATCCATGCATGTTGTATAATTTCTACAACTTTCCATGTTGACACATGCCACACACAACTTGATCTGGATTTACAATTTTTTGAATGTGCCTTATTGCATATTTTTGTTGATATTAACCAAGTTATCAAAGTTTATATATTCCAATCATTTGTTCCCTA
This sequence comes from Pinus albicaulis, assembly GCA_034641835.2. Lineage (NCBI taxonomy): Eukaryota > Viridiplantae > Streptophyta > Pinopsida > Pinales > Pinaceae > Pinus > Pinus albicaulis. The sequence continues at coordinate 765,600,799 of CM076570.1, forward strand.
ACCAATTTTCATCTGCTCGACTCATATAACATTTATCTTCTTGAATTTTACTCAAAATTTATACATTATCAGGTGTTCTTACTCCTTTTCCCACAAGTTCTCCTGAAGAGGTTTTCCTTATCTCACAGTCTTTAGTACTGAAGATGACATTATGTCCTTGGTCACAAATTTTGCTAAAACTTAGAAAATTGTGTTTGATCCCTTCCATCAACAATGAATTTCATGGCTTTCCCTTTCCATGAACAAGAGAAACTATTCCTTTTTCGACAATTTTAGCAGACCCACTTCCAAAGGATACATTTCCATACTTTTTCTTTATTGAGATAAACTTATTTTGGTCACCTATCATGTGTCTTGAACATCCACTATCCACAAACCATTAATTTTCATCACTATGTGCACATAAAGCTAGGCCACATTTATCTACAGTGGGTTCCTCCTTCTTCAACTCTTCCCTTTTTGATATAAATGGACAATTTTGTGCATCATGGCCAAAATCATTGCATTTTGAGCAAGCTAGATCATACTTAGCCAAAGGATCTGTTGAAGCCCCAAAAATTGGGTCTACAACAAGGGGGATACCCACCCGGTCCGGACCTTGGTTAGCAGCTCCTTTTCTGTTTGGTGTAGTGGGTCCGACTGGGGATAATGGGACCAATTTCCCAATATGTGTGTGTGTGTTGAGAATAGATATTTCTTTTCTAAAAAGGTTCCTAAGTGAAATGCTTTTATTCTATTTCTAATCTAATCATATGCAAATTGTATTCTAATTAAAACAGAAATATCTAATTCTAAACTAAACCCGGGATAAAATCTTATTTATGCGATCTAAAATGATTTCGAATAACAATCAATAATAAAGATCATTCAACTATTATAAGAAAAGGATTCAATAAAAATAAACTATTTAATATAAAAAGTTAGATGAAACAGTTGTGGAAAACATATCACATAATAAGCTATTCATACATTAAGCATAAATAAATGGCTATCACCGTACAAAAGTGACAAATGATAACTTAAACATTCACACATCAATATATAAATAACTGAACATAAATATCACTTTTAACACAGAAGCAGAAAAAGTTAAGAGATAAAAGTACCATTTATAACTGGTTCTACTCAGGAGCTAGAAGTAATAATGACTTATATCTTCCAAATCCAACATCTACTAAGAGTACAGAAATGCAACGTCAGTAGCAGATACTAGACACATATATCAATAAATCTCGTTCCATTCATTCATCAAAACCTCCTCTGAGGGTGCAAAAGTGCATGTTCTGAGGATAAGTTTTTGACAAATTTCAGGACCCTTCTCTAAATGCATGAGAAGGGTTTAAATACCACTAACTAAATCTAATTATAGTTTATTACAAAAATTTAGGATTTGGTTTAAATGACCGTCCTTTTTATAGGCAAAAATAAAGTAAAACTAACACTAAATCTAAAACTAAAATTAACAACTAACTACTTGTGAATTTGGTCTTTGAATTTGCAAGCATCCAGCATTGATTTGAGAAGAGGGGGCTGGCCGACTTTAGATTTTAATTGTCCCGAAAAGACGAAGTCAGCAAGTGTTGGCGCGATCTTCTCAACAGAATTAATGATGCAATTAAGAGTACTGCATTGACTGTGTGGTTTTACTAGACAGGTCCAGTAAGAATCCCAGTTTAATTTTGTCATTCCTTGAATTGATTTTGCATTAGGGGAATTTTGAGGTCTAAAATGGGCCTCCTAAGGAAATTATAAAATAATAGTGGAAAAAATCTAATAAGATTTGATGACATCATCAAATTTTAGAGGGAAAAATGACAAAACTACTTTTTCAATTCATATTTTCAACTTATCTCCCAAAGTTTTTACTCAAATTTCGAGCGGGAGTACTCGTTGGATGCGGAACTTAATTCCCCATCCAAGAACATATGCATACTGAACCATACACGAAATATTATAGAAATAAAAAAACGTATCATAAATCACGTTTTTTATGGCTTTCTATTTTCCACCAGGAGAATAGAGTTCATCGGTGATGTAACATAAAATTTTTTTTGATGAGGAAGGTCTCACTCTGGGATTCCAACGAGTACTCCCGCTCGAAATTTGAGTAAAAATTTTGGGAGATAAGTTTAAAATACGAGTTGAAAAATTAGTTTTATTATTTTATTATTTTTTAATATTTTTACTTTTTTACTCCAAAAGTGGTAAATCATCCATTATGGATGACATAATCATCTTGAATCCTATTGGTTGTTATAAAGTTTATTTTTGTTGTACATTTTTCTTATGAGGCCCATTTTAGACCTCAAAATTCCCCTAATGGCATTCTCTTCCGCTTTCTGTTTCCACTCTGTTTGCAATTTCTGTGCTTGTGGTAAGTATCCCGGAATGGTTTCTGAAATTAAATTAACCTTGTGCAAATTCTCATTTACACAATCAGTAATGTTGCTCGCCGCTGTAGCTGCTTCCTCTGCTGCTTTTTCTGCCTCTCTGATCTGTGCATCCCATTTATTGAAGAGCATTTCTTTATGGTTGTCATTGATAATTGGTGCTCCTACTCTTTTTCCTTCCTCTGTCTTTTGCCATGCCAAATAATTAGTAACTTTTTCATTAGTTAAATCATAATCATGTCGTAATTCTACGACATGATTAGTGATTTTATCACTTTCTTGACAAAAAGAGTTCCACTGTGAGATTTTCTGGCATAATATATCTTGTTGTTGCAGCAGTTGATTATTCAAAGAAATAGACTCTGAGATAAATTCTGTAAGCTTGGGGTCGTCTTTATGCGTTTCTTGCATAATCTTTATTTTTTTTCTTTTTCGGCCAAGCTTTTCTGATACCCGATCTTCATTTGCTGAAACTCTTGCTGTAACTTTTCAAATCGTATCTGCGCTTCACTGTTGGCATGTGCTTGTTGCAATTGTTGTTGCAGAACTTGTATTTGATCCTCTTTTTCATTTAATAACAGTCGTACCTTAGATGCTTTGTCAATAGTTGCGGAGGCATAAGCTCCTGTAATCTGAGATAATTTTGTAAGGTTTTCAGTGGGATCTGTAGTAGGATCTTTCCATAAAACGTCCAATTGTTCTGCATCAGTAGAGAGCACACTTTCTAATTTTCTCTTCTTTCTTTGCTTCCTTACTACTGCTTTATGTTGCGGGCTGTAGAATATATCCAGAGGACAAATTTCCTCTATGTTAAGTACAAGCTCGACAGAGGGAGTAATGGGTATACGTTCTTTTTCTGTGACATTGCCACTTATTTCTGTAATCAAACCTTTTGCTGTCTGTACAGGAGTTTGTATGTTCTGTCCTTCAAAATTAATCAAATCATTAAATGATTCCCATTCTTTATCTAATTGAGTGCTGATGGATGGTTGCTGTACATTAAGAGGTGGAAGATTCAACTGTGGAGTAGTTGAAGTCTGTTGTTGTGACAACTCTTTTGATTGAGCTGTATCCTTGACTGAACTTTCACTTTTATCCTGATCAGATTTTTTAGAATGTTCAGAAATTTCTTTGTCAGAATTTGACTTAGACCTTTTTGAATCTAAGTTACCACTGAGACTGACACTAGGAGTTGGTTCCCTTGCGGGTTCCAAGCACAAATTATCCAAAGGAATGGTAGTCAATCTTCTTTCTCTGTATACTTTAAACTCTTGAAATTATTCTGGGGAGAACCGTGTTTGAGCTAAATTCAAAATGTCTTTAAATGAACATTTTTCTTGAAACATATCATCAAAAAGATCTTATTCTCCAGAAAATACTCTTACTTTGACAACAGTGGTGAAATACTTGACAATACCATACGGATCAAATAGCCTTCTCGGAAACTTAAACAATTTTAAACATGTAACATTGCTTACTTCCTTAAATTCATGACCAACATCAAATAATGAAAAAGCTCCGCAGGACACAGGAAATTGTGGCCAGATGGCTTTCTTTTAATCCTTTAATTCTTTTGTCAAACCTCCGTCTCCACAGGTTTGATATGTAATTTCCCGAGCTATGAGTTTATCTGGAAAATACTTGGGCAAAACATGAGGAGAAGCAAAGCTCCCAAAAACCCTCACATAAGTAAATAGTTCTTCTCCAAACCATCTTGCGACAGGGAGAATGTCTACTTCTGCTTCAGGAGACAACCTTGGAGCATCCTTATTATACAACACTCTATACAGAGGCAACATCATGCCATGGAAAATTTTATAAAAATGAGGAACAAATTTTGATTCCCACAACTCTTTGTGATAGACATGGATGGGCAAGGGATCATGAATTGTCCATTGCCAACCCATTAAAGGGAAATTAGAAACAAAATAGTTTGAATCCATAACATAAGCAGATAGATAAAAAGGAGGATAAATCCTCTGAGACACAGTCCGTTTAGACCGGTAATTGAAAATAGTCGTGGCTAAATTATCAGACAATATTTTAGCCCAGTCTACAATGGTAGCGTTGACAGCAGCATTTAATAAGGGAAGCCATTCAGGCAAAAACTTATTAATGTCAGGCTTTCCAAAAAGCCTGCATAACATAGCAGCAGCAAAACAATATGGAGAGGTGAGTGAACCAGTACTGTACATACCGTGTTTATCTTCATTCAATGGTTCATCTCTTCTAGACCATTCTTTAGTGCATTTTGCCAAATTTTCATTTTCTTTGGAAAATTTCTCCATAAATTGTTTGTTGTAAGTTGCCCGAGGCTCCGGCAAATGATACATAAGCCTCAAATCTTCTGGAGTGAATGACCCGATGAGCTCTTGACCTGGATTTTTGAACTGTCTATCCATAATATCGGTGCTATCCAACACCCATTTGACCATATCTGTATACGGAAGAATTCTAGGTCTTGCTGCTATCCGGTGCAAAAATGAACAAGCCAGCTCTGTAAGAGATGCTTTAGAGGAATTACTTGAACCCGTAGTAGCCACAACGTCCATTACTCTTGGGTTTTCTTCTTCAAGAAAATTAAACATACCCTCCCAGGTGGTGATACCAACATCCTTGTTGCAAGCAGTGTCTACGTATAAGGAAGCCATCTCTTTATTTTCAGAACTTGGAGCTTTCTCTTTCTTTCCAGAACTTGGAGCTTTCTCTTTCTTTCCCATAATGCTCTGAAAATTTCTTTTGTATAGTCTCCTGTTCTTCGTGCCTACAGTTTTACGAATTAAGTGAGAATAATGACATGAGAAAGGTGACGGGATAGTTTTAAATGATGAAGGTGTATGAAATCTATTATTTAATTGTGAAATAACCCTTCGATCAAAAAAAAATCCTTCTTCATTAATAATTGACAATCCATTCATTAAATTGACATTAAGGCGCATAACGGGTCTCGATTTACGGAAAGATTTACTTCGTAAAACGAGCTTTCAAGAATCTGCGATAATGCGATCTACGATTTGCTTTGCAATATCGCAAAATCTCAATATTGCAAATCGCAACTTTCACAAATCGAAATCATCACAATATCGCAAATCATCGCAACTTTCGCAAATCGCAATCAGTAACAACGCGACATCGCAATATCGCGAAATCACAATATCGCAAAATATAATATATGAAAAATATCCGTTAATATATTTTCTGCAATATGCGATTTGCGATAAATATTTTTCTGCATAGTTTTTTGGATCGCGTGCGATGGATGTGATATTCAAAGAAAGGTTTTATTCTAAGCTATCATAAACTTAAGTTTAGTTTAAATATTTTCCAAAAAAATTTCTTTAATTCAATGATAGGAAGTTTTATTGAAAATAAAAACAAACGCCAATAAATTTTTTGGATTTTTAAACTAAGGGTCCCCACTTGTTTAGTATTATTACTAATATTAAATAAGAATGGGGGTTGTTGCTGGCCACAATAGGATCAAATAATTTGAAGGTATTTATTTGTCCTTGTTCCTTTAACCTAGGTGGTTTGTTTTGATAATAATCTTATATCTAGGGTATAATACTTATGAGATTTGCAATGCTTAGCTTGATGACCAAAGTTTTTACAAAGGAAACAAGAACCAAGAAAGAGAGTTTGATACCTGTTAGGATAGCCCTTATTCGATGTAGTATTCTTCCCTGGAGATAGTTTTACTTCATTCCTTGTGTTGTCATAAGTGGACCTTTTCTCTTGGCGGGACGAATTATCCTCTTTTGGATGATTGCAAAGGATGTCGTCATAACTTCTTTGGATTTTTTCATTTCCATTCTTATTTGAACTTGATGATTCTACTTTGAAACCAATTCCAGACTTATCATTTTGAGGTCTTTGAGTATTAAGGATGTTATCAAGAGTTTGAGATATTGTCCAATTCCTTTTAACCTGATATAAATCTTTCCTTAGAGAAACAATTTCAGCTTCACGTTTTTTGCAAATTTCTTCTCTTTCGTTTAATTTATTATTCAAGAATTCTTCCTTAATTTTTTCTTCTTCTTTTACTACTTTGAGAGAAATGACCTTCTTTCTTAATTTCTCATATTATTCAATGGCACTCATTAGCAATTCTTCCACATTTCCTTCATATTCTTCTTCGAAATCATCTTCACTTGTAAATGCCATAAATAATAATTCACTGCTTCCAGCATAGTCATCTTCTTCATCGAACTCATCATCATCTCTTTTGTGTAGAAATGTATTTTTAGTTGATTTCTTCTTAGTAATCACAAATTCTTCTTCATCGGAGTCATATTGTTTGGAGAATAAATTCTTCTTATCAGACCCTTTCTTCTTGAACATATTCTTTTTATATTCATCTTCATCATCACTGTCATGTTTACGAGAACATTTTGTAGCATAATGTCCTATTATTCCACATTTAAAACAAATGAGAGGATACTTACCTTTGAGATTGGATCCTTTCCTTAGTTTCCTTATGAATTGAGCTAGTTCAGATTTGGTGTCAGAATCATCACTAGTATAATTATAATTTCTCCCTTTCTTTTATGACTTTGAAGCCTTGAATGCAACTTCCTTGGAGTTTGGGATTCCTTTTCTTATTTCATATGCAATGAGAATCCCATGAAGCTCACCGATATTTACAATATCCAAGTCCTTATTTCTTCTATGGCACTTATTTTGGAGTCAAAACGTTCCAGAAGTGATTTCTTCAATGTTTTCTGCTAGACCTTTGAGTGAGTTGACAACTTCATCCACTTGGAGGAAAAAGGCTGCAATATCTTCTTCATCATCCACCTTAAGACACTCAAATTTTATTCTATGAGTTTAGAGTTTTGCCTTCTTGACTTTGGAGTCTCTGTCATATATAGCAATAAATTTGCCCCACATTTCTTTGGTAGAATCACAAGTCATAGCTTTTGTAAATTCTGGATTAGAAATTCAACTTGTTATGGAATTTAGTTCTTTGGAATTTGTAAGATAATATTTACTTCCTTCTTAATCTTTTGGAGGAGTAGGTGGATATTTATACCCATCCAAAACTGATTGCCATACTTAAGGTCTAATAGACATTAAATAGAATGTCATCCTACGCTTCCAAAAACCAAAATTTGTTCCATCAAATTGGGGAATCTTTCCTGTTGTTTCCTGATTTTTCATTGTGACCTAAGAATCATTCTTCTAGCTGTTAGGCTGATTATGAAGAAGTTGTCTCTAATACCAATTGTTGGAAACACTAAGAGGGCGGTGAATCAATATTTCTTTTCAATTGCTATGGTTAAAAGTTAAGATTCTTCACAATTATAATAAAAAAAATAAGTAATAAGGATTTTATTATAAACAAGTGAGGACACCACTCCTATTATACAAAAAATTGAGTACAATGATTTTTGAGGGCACCAACCCTTCAATATTCTAAGATTCAACCTTTTCCAAGCATCAACTTGGGCTTTTTGTGAGGCTCCAACCTCTAGGGCTCCAACCATTTTCTTCTCAAGGCTCCAACCTTATTTTTGGAGGCTCCAACCCCTAGGGCACCAACCCTTTATTATTTTAATAATAATGAATAGGTAACTTACTTGAATTTATCCTCAACAGTTAATGATTCAATGCTCCAAAATTTTCACTTCATTGTTCAGAATAAGTGTTTATGTATTCGAATTCATCACTGTCCAATTCTTCATGAGCACATCACTATTCAGATGTTTTTAGTCAGGATGATATGATGATGTGTAGACCCTGTTCAACTGTCACTGGTCAACTTATTACCACAGGTATTAAGGTATAAAGGTTTTAGTAGTCCAAAATTTCGATTTGAGTTGTTTATCCTTCAATCCAAGATTCTTCTTTGTCATAAGTTCCCGGACAAATTAAACTTGTTGTCCTTCTCAGTCTTTAACTCATTATTTGAGGGCATACGCCTTTATCACGTATCCAAGCCTTAATTCACTGAAAAAATTAAAGTTATGTGTTCAATCCTGAAGTTTGTCTGAGATTCTATGGGAAAGTTCAAGGTTCGATCCTTCTTCGAAATTATGTGATCAATCCGAAGGGGTGCAAGCCTTACTGTGGCTTGCTGAGGTGATATCCAACGTACCGTGTCTTATTGAGAGACTGTGTGTCTAAAATAATCCAAAAAAATGAGAGTTTATGCTTCCACAGTGTAAGGAACTATATCTAATCACTGGTACGAAGTCCTATGGTTAAGTTCCTAAGGTTCTGTGCCCAAGTCTGAGTTCTGTGGTAAAGTGACATAAGTTTTGTGCGCAAGTCCAAGCTCTATGGCTACCTGCGAGAAATTCGATCTCTCCAAACTGTTCCGAGCCTTATCCTGTTCGATTTAACTGTGGCTTTGTGTAGCTTAGTTCTTATAGCTTCCCGTGGTTTCCAAGTCATTGTAACTTGTCAGATGTCAAATGATCCCATCCTTTTTCTAACCCAATCAAAATATTTTCCTCGGCTTCTAAGTATCCTATATTTTTTGCCTTCAAGTTCACGAGTTGTGAACTGTATGCGTCTCTCTGTGCTAGGATGACCGAATTGGAAGATGTGAAATTAAGATATGATTTCTTATTTATATATATTTTATTTATAAATGAAGGCACACTACCTATGGAGTGAGGCCGACTTGAGAGACAGAGTAGGTAGACTAGACTGCAAAAATAAGATATATGACCTTAAAAATTTGATTTCTCTTAGACTACTTAGAAAATTTGGAGTTAGGAGTTGAGTGAGGGCTCGTTGGAAATAGGAAAGAGCCCTCTTCAATATGGTGAAGGAGTAAATGTGATAGGATGCCTCCAAGGTGACAAAAAATAATTTCCCGTGTGACTGTTCTTGAAATAATATTAGATCACCTTTGTTATAATTTCAAGAGTGCCCTCCAACAATTATCCATGATTATCCATGTCATCTATGTCATCAAGTCCTTCAATAGTGCTTCATCAAATTTCATCATTCATGTCATCAAGTATAATCATATATGTCATCAAGTATAGTCATCCATGTTATCAAGTCCTCCAATAGTGCAACATCCATCAAGAGTGCTCATATTTTCATCAATGACAATTATTGACCAACAATAGTAAATTTTATGTAAAAATTTGGTTGTAGTGGTTTTGGTAGAAACATTACCTCTACAAGCGTTGTAATGAAATTGTTCAAGTGCCATTTGGGCTTGGTCACGTAAGGTAATGAAACAATATCCCATCATGCTTCTTACACAAAGGATTTGGTCTTGTGAGATATACTGAACAACTTGTAAGTGAAGTGTTTGCTTGGATTTCATATCTATATCTATTGGATATATGAAATTGATTAAAAAATAAGTGATGGGTCCATACAAGGTGGGCTGCCCAACTCAATTTTGTTATCCATGTCTTTGTAAGAAAATATGTCTTCTATTTAAAATGGTTCAACTGTGACCAAGGCATGGGATTTGTTAGCAATTAAGCCTACCTAATTACATTTATTATTTTCATTGATCTTCTATGTAGGTCATATTCCTAGACTTTCATAATCCATTTGGACCATTTACAGTTCAGTTTAATTTGATTGAAGGTAGTTACTAGGAGAGATGTTGACATAGAAACTTCCTTTTGGCCACAGATGTAGTGTTGAAACAACTACAAGGTCTTATATATATATATATATATATATATATATATATATATATATATATATATATATATATATATATATATATATATATATATATATATATATATATATATTCATTCTCGGGAATAGTTCAATTAATGCATTCTAAAATTCTATCTTATGAAGGTGAGTGGCCTAATGTTCTCTTCAATATAATCTTAAAATAAAATTGTAGAAATGACATTTTTTTGATGCAATTGTGTATATGAAAATGTCCTTAGAGTGATCAAGACTAATCAACACTTGTGCTAAAGAAATAATTATTGCTAATAGATTCAAAAGCTTAATATGTGGGAGGGTCCAATTTTAACTTAACATATTTCTTTATTAATTGATTTAAATTTTTGAAAACTCAAGAAAAATCAAGGATGAAGTGTCATAGGAAATTTATCTTTCTGAATAAATATTGCATATTCTTATTATCGGGAGGTAAAGGAAACCATTTAATTGTTGTCACCCTATAAGGATCAAATTTAATACCTTGAGACATGATGTGACCAAATATCCTTTCATTATTAACATAAAGGATGGTATTGTTAGGATTTAAAGATATGCTAAATTTGAAACACCTAAGATTAAATTTTCTAAGGTGGTTGAAATGGCTACATTGTTCTTTAGAAAGAATATTAAGGTCATTAAAATAGAATTCAATAACATTACCCATCAAGCCTCTAAAATAATTTGCCACGGCATGTTGAAAAGTACTTTTGGTATTGATCTTACCAAAAGGCATCTTGGGGTAAACATATGTTCCTGAATGGATAATGAATTAGTACGTGTTCATGAAAGTGTTTAATAGTTATTTGATTATAACCTATGAATAAATTTATTAGGAACATCATTTGGGGTCTATGTATAGGTGGATAAGATACTTGTTGTTTAAGAGCATCTTATTTAGATGTAAAAACTCAACACAACTAAATATAACCAATTTTTGTCTTGATAAAAACCAAATTGGATATTCATTGTAAGTAGTATGTAGGATTTGTGACCCTTGAAAATTTCATATTATATTTTATTTTCTTATGTAAAAATAGTTTCTTATCAATATTTCAAGATTGAAATAAAAGATACACCAACATGTCATCACATCTCTTGTCCAAAATTTAGAAAATTATGCATCCTATGAAAAACCATTTATTACACTAATCCAAAATTCATGATGGTTCCATAACGCCTCAAATCTTAACTTCTAAGAAACATTAGGAATAAAAACCCATTGAAGGCACTCAAAATTTCACTACTTCATAACAAGCTTATAATATATCAAAATACAACCAATATAGATTCAAAAAATAGGTCTACCCACTTCAATTATTGCACAAATAATGACCCTTCCTACAAAGAGAGCACTACAAGGAAAAAACCCTCTAGCGGATGTTTCTGAGGAACCCCACAGAAAAATACCCTGGATGTCCGTTTCTAGCGGAGGATCCTAGAGGAGGTTGGCGGGCGGAGGTTTTTGCGAATGTATTTCTTCCAGTGCTCTTATCAACCTAAAACGCACTGGTGCGTTCAATATGACAAAGCATCGGTGCATTACAAAAATTGGCACACTAGACACCGTGCGCTCCGTACACACACACTCGGTGCATTTTATTTCTGTAGAGCACCGGTGCTTTACATGTTGACTGCACAGATACCGCCTGGTGTGGAATAAATGAAACACACTGGGGCACCCACAAAACGCATGCACCGGTGGATGGTTAAATAAAAAAAAATTACGGAAAAAAAACCGCATAAAACATTGGAACACCGGAAACAGTGCGCTCCGTACACACCCTCCCGGTGCTTTTAATTCACCAACCGCGCCAGTGCATGTCATATCGTCAGCCTTGGTGCCTCATAAAAAGTGCGCGGAACATAAACGTCCCGGTGCCGAATGACTGAAACACACTAGGATCCTCGTAAATTCCACGCACCGGAAAAGGGTTTAAAACAAACAAAATTATGGCCAAAAAAACACAGAAATCATTGGTTCACCGGGCACCATTACCGGTGCGTCAGGTTACTGTAGAACATAAAAGTGAGCAGAACATAAAATTCCCGAGGCGGAATGATGGAAACGCACCGAGGTCCCCGTAAATGTCGCGCACCGAAATAGGGTTAAATAAAAAACAATTATGGCCAAAAAACCGCAGAAATCATTGGTTCACCAGACATTGTTACCGGTGCGTCATTATACTATAGAGCACCGATGCTTTAAAACTATGCCGCCTCAGTGCCTCCTAAAAGCGCGTGAAAACAGAAAGAGCCCGGTGCGGCATACAGACAACGCACCGGTACTCCAGCAAAAATCCCACACACCGGAATAGGGTTAAATAAAAAAAAATTATGGCCAAAAAACCGCAGAAATCATTGGTTCACTGGACACTGTTACCGGTGCGTCATATTAATGTAGAGCTTTGATGCTTTAAAAATACGCCGCCTCGGTGAATCCTAAAAGCACACGAAAACAGAAAGAGACCGACGCGACATATAGGAAATGCACCGATACTCCAGTAAAAACCTCGCACATCGGATGAGGGTTAAATAGAAAACAATTACGGCCAAAAAACCACAGAAATCATTGGTTCACCGGACACTGTTACCGATGCGTGATGTTACTGTAGAGCATCGGTGCGATAACATTACGCCGCCCCAGTGCCTCCTAAAAGTGCGCAAAAATAGAAAGAGCCCGATGTGGCATACAGGAAACACACTAGTACTGCAGTAAAAAGCCCGTGCACCGGAATAGGGTTAAATAAAAAAATTACGGCCAAAAAACCGCAAAAATAATTGGCTCATCAGACACTATTACCAGTGTGTCGAGTTACTATAGCGCACTGATACGTTATAGTTACGCCGCCCTGGTGCCTCCTAAAAGTGTGCAAAAATAGAAAGAGTCTGGTGCAGCATTAAGACAACGCACCGGTATTCTAGCAAAAACCTCGCGCACCAGAACGGGGTTAAAAAAAAATTACGGCCAAAAAACTGCATTTTTCAATTTTTTCAGTGCTAGAGAGCTCTCAAGCACCAGTGCAAGTTATCCTTGCTTGAGCCGCACTAACATCCATGCTCCCATTGCACTTATTGCACACACTGCTGATGTAAATTTCCACCAATCTCCAGCTTGAATTTTATAAAACAGTGGACAAATTTTATTTTTTAAATTGTACAGCCAATATGCCTCCTCGACATGTAAATGTGCAGGTATTTTTCTTGTTTTTCCATAATTAAACCTTTTAGTGGATTATAATTTTAAAAAACCTTAAAATTAACCATTAAAAAAAAAAAAATTGTTGCGCGATGCACTCTAGCAATTCGGCTCGCACCGGTTTGCGGTGCTACCTGTAAATTTATAGGTCGCACTGCACCCGGTGCTGAAGGGGTCCACATCGTTTCCAGGGCAGTACTACGAGGTGCATGGTGTTATTTAATTTTTTTTTAAAAGTGCGGTACGGTCATTTACTAGGCCACACCGTTGACAATGTTGAATCGCGGCCACCCAGTGCATTGACCAAATTATCCGCCCCGGGGCACGTAATTTTTTCGGTGCACTGGAACCGCAAATCGACATTGTCAATGGTTCGGTTTGGTAAATCGGTGCTAAGTGTATTTGCACTGGTTCCGGGGCAGATTCCAAAGATGCACCGTGTAATTGTAAATTTTACAACAAAGAGCGGTGTGCTCGGATACCTGGCTGCACCGTATGACTATGTACGGTGGCAGGAGGGTGGTGTGATGACTTAGCTATAAGCCACAGGGCATATAGTGAAGTTAGCGCACCGGCCTCCTGACACCGCACTTAGTGAATGGTGCGCTAAAAATATTTTCTAGAGCACCGCTCTCGGTGCTTTTTATATCATTATGTGCACCATTGCTCGTGCGTCTCTGTGGAGGGACGCACCATTATTGGTGCGTGACTGTGTTTTTGGCGCACCGACTCTTGTTTTATTTATTTTTCAAAAAATATTTATATACGTATATTTGTAAATACATGTGTCATTTAATTAAAAAATTGTGTTTAATATGTCAATCATTCAGAGACGTGAAAGGAGAGAAGAGGAGAAACAACAACAACAACAGGCGGAACAATATAACATGGTTCACCTGTGGGAGGCAAGAGAGAGGGAGAGAGATGCGTACCCTCGCCCTATTATAGTAGCGACGCAGGGGCTCCTAAGGCAGGTAGGCCTCCTCAATTTCTATGAGGAGGCTACTTCCCTAAAGTCCCATAGTGGTTTTTTGAGACATCTTATCCAAAGGTGGAATGCCCAGCAACAAGTTTTCCGAGTTGGTATGGACCAGTGGTAAATGCCCATTGAGGAGGATGTATATTTTATTATAGGGCTTTCGAGGAGAGGGGTGGATTTTCCCTCGTTCCCTGAGGTTCTAGCTGGCTGTGTGGCAGAGAGTTAGTTAGTTTACTCCCAGAGATACATTAGAGTAGATATATTGTCTCCTTCAGATTTTTAGGTCTCCGAAGGACAGTTACGTATTGGTGCGTTTGGTCGTGAGGAGGTCCAGTGTCTCTCACTTATCATTTCGACCATTTCGCACAACACCAGTGACGGGCAACGCATTAGTTTCCAAATTTTATATTATGTTGATTCTTTACTATAGCAGCCACGACTTGTCAAGTGGTCTACCATTTTTTACAGCAGTTCTGTACAACATTAGATAGATGTCGTGCTCATTTACAAGGGAGGGTCAACTTCACTTTTGCTTTAGAGCTTTTTTGTTTATTTTTTGTGAGGTTTCCAGAGATGAGGCCTTCTTTTCTTCGGCAGCCTTGTAGGCCAATTACTAAGGCATTTATGCATATGTGGGGGTAGATGATGCCCAAGAGTGAGGATACTCTGTATCCAACGAGGATATCAGATGATGCACTAGGGTTGCTAGCCAGTGTTTTTGAGCATCCCTTCATTATGGTCCCCTGTCCTTATGCGAGGTTGGATTGGCGAGGGTGTGCCAACATCCTCTTCACAGATGATGAGCCGCCAGATGATAGAGGTAATATTACTATTTTATTTAAATTTATTCTAACATTTTCTTTAACTTGCTTTTATTAAATTGTGTAATGAAATTGTCTAATTATTGTTGTGTACTTGTATATATTTTGCAGAAATTGGCTCTTATGATGGCGAGGAGATGCCGCCACCACCACTTGATCCAGTTGTGGATCTTGATGAGGATGCAGAGGGAATGATGCCAGATATTTCTAAGGATCAACAGGAGGCCAGTGCAGATCAGAGACGTGATCCTGCTAGTGCACCGGCCCGCGGTCAATGTTTGAGTGATGCTAGATACAGGATGGAGTTGGGCGACCAACTCATTGAATTGTTTGTTGAGGCAAGCATCCACCCCACTGATTTTAGATATATAGAGGCCAATGATAGGCTCTTACAGATGTGGAGAGGCATGTCGCGTGACATGTACAGCCTGATGTGGTATGTCGTAGGAGTTACAATAGCTTTTACACAACTAACGAGGACTGTCGCACGTTACGAGTGAGCTGCAGCACATGATGGACAGTCTGCAAGGCACAGCGTACTATCGACATCTCATGATCGTTCACGGCCTCGCGCCATGCCACATTTTCATGAGCCTCCAATAGCATCTACTAGCAGTCATCATGGAGATGAGGCTCGATCATCGGCTGATCCATGGCATTTATATTACAGTTGTATATTTTTAACATTATTCAGTTATATATATATATATATGGTCCATGTATTTTATGTTCATTTTTCAGTTGTACTTAATTTACATGTTGTTGATCATTATGTGTATGTTGTTAGGTCATTTTAGATATGTTCATTTAATGTGCAGCTTGCAGATAGATGTGTATGTGATAGCATGAGATGTATATTTTATGTTTATGTTGTACTGATGATGTTAATATATAATGTTAATTGTGTTTTGTTAGATGATCATGATCACGATGATGCAGTTAGCAATTTTGAATGTGTTTTTTAGTCAAATATGATGTTTGTACGATGCTTATCATGAACATGATGTTTATTAATTAATTTATAAATACCAAATGATCATGATATTGTAAATTTGTAATATTTGTATTTCTAATTGTATTTAAAATTCTAAAATTGTAATTGTAATGATATATATGTAAATTTCTAAAATTGTAATTGTAATTGTAATTTTTTAATTTGTAAAATTGTAATTGTATATATGTAAAATTCTATTGCACGTGAAATTGTAAAATTGTAATTGTAATTCTAATAATTCTAATTCTAATTCTAATTATAATTGTAATTGTATGTAAAATATTTGTAAAATTTTAATTGTATTAATGTGAAATGAATTTATTAAAATTTTTAAATTTGTAAATTTGTAAATTTTAAATAATTGTAAAATAATAAATATAGAATAATATGATTTATTGTAACATAAGGGAATTTAAAAAATAATGCAAATAAATTCCTGTACTTAATTAGTATTATCATTATTTTATTATGATCTTAGATACAAAAAAAGAATTAATTTATACAGTACGCCATTGCTTTTGAGATCAAGTACATAATAAAAAATTATCAAGTGAATTATTAATTTTAACATTAACACAATGCAAATTACAAATTAATTAAAAATACATATTACATTAATATTTCGAAAAACTCATCTTAAAAAGTATAAATATTGATGAAATAACACATATTGTACCATATCACTCTCGGTTCTCATGATCACCCTCATTATCTTCTAGCTTGCATGGCATGATAACACTATTGTTCTCAAAAATATGTTTTGATCTAGGGTCATGTGTCAATACGAACCACCAATCCCTATCCAACACATCTAGGTAGAAAAACACCTGGTTGCAGTGTTTAGGGAAAACATAAGCCTCCTTAGCTTCATCCCACATCTTTCTAGAGTTGATACATATCAACCTACTATCACGATCTTCCTTTACATTATTCCGATCAAAGGTGTCCCACCACTTGCACCTAAAAATAACACATTGTCACATTATCTTCAATGATCTCTTGTATCTTTCCGATGTAACCTAACGTCCCTCTTACTAGTTGTTGATCACGGTGGCTAGATCGACTAGATTGATCAAACTCGACTTCCACTCCACAATCTTGTGTGATGTTTCTAGCACTGGCATTTTCTGTGCGAAAATGGTGTCCATATGCCCACATAGATGGGAACAAATGCACCTATTATAAAAAAGTTTAAAAAATCATATAAGTGTCATGTGTCTTATAAATAATAATCCAATAGTTAAAATATGAAATGTAGATGTCTTAATATAAGTTTCAAATTTACATATAAATTATTACTGAGTTGCTGCACCAAATCCCTACGTTTAGCGCATCCTCTTCAGCACGCGGGTAACGACCAGTAGCACCGTATTTCTCTCTGACTTGGTCAGCAACCCAACTGTTGGGGCATATTTTTGGCATATTTTCTTTTAAATGATCGAGATAAGGCACACTTCTACCATTCAACTGTCTGAATTCTTTCCTGTCACTATCCCATTTCATTCTTTTTTGTTTGTACAATGCGACCAACGGTTGTGTCGCTTCAGAATTGTGAAGAATGAATTTATTCATTACTTCAATTTCTGCATTCGCTGATGAAATCAAACCAACATTATATAGTGCTTAGAGATCAAAATATACATTATATTGAAGTTCAACATGAATATTAATTATTTTTTGTAAATTTGAAAAATTATAAGTCGCTTACTCTTTATCAAGCGCCTTTTTCCACTTGTTTGGAGTAGCTCTCCTTCTCTTTTGTGTTCATCCAATTCATCGCCCCAAATCACCGCACCTGGTCTGTTGTCGATTTGCTTGATGTACTCACTGGCATAGTATAAATAATTATATGATATGTACCCCTCTGCCATAGACCCCTCGGGTTTTGCCCTTTGTTGAACAAAACCTTTTAATTTCTTCATGTACCTCTCTAACAAGAACATCCAACGACAAGAAACAACCCCAACTAATTCAACCTCATCTACCAGGGGGATTAGAAGATGAACTTGTAAGTCCGTGAAAATCGTCGACAGTTCCTTCTCAAACATAGAAACAATCTCAACTATCTCTTGATGCCATCGTGGAATGCTAGCCACATGAATCTCCTTTGACGTGATCCAACGTAAAAATGAAGATAATTTAGATATGGCACATCCGAGGTCTTGAGGGAATTCATGTTTCACACACCCACGCAAAAACAAAGGATAATGACACTGCAAAGTTATAAAAACATGCAATAATATACAAAATTAGTTATGTTTTATGATCACTGCATGGGATAAAATTTATTAATATAACAAATAATAAAATCATGCTTTTGAGATTATACATACTCTTAGAAGATTCAAATGGTCATGTGATTTCAACCTCGACAAATGGTCATCCATGGTGAATCAACGCCCTAGTGAAGACCCATATGAAGTTGGCACCCTCACATCCATTATAACTTCCTTTGCCAAAGATATATCATCTTTTTTTAAAATCCATGGGACATCACCTTCTTTGAAAAACCATGAATTAGAGGGACCAACGCCTGCCTTTGATCCCATACTTTCTAATCGTCTTGGCCAATATTTCTTTTTAGTTTTTTAAGTAATAAGATCTTTCCTAACTGCCAATGTGTCACTTTGTTTCGATGATATGTTCCTCCATAAAGAAGATGAAACATTTTAAAATATATGCATGGGATATAATAAGTGGGCAATCTTAAGATGCTCCCAATATGGGAGGTCATAAAAGATAGATTTCATTTTCATCCCAATGGGAAATTTCTCAACATAGGTGTTGAAGAAATCTGGATCATCGAACTTAGAATCCCCATTTGAATCAAACATTTCTGTGAACTCCTTCTCCTTCTCTCTCTCATATGCTCTAAGCCATTCAACTGGTGCCATTATTGGAGGCCTTTGGGTTTTTTCTCATTTACAATTGAAAGCGGATGCTGCTCTTCTGTAAGGGTGTTGTTCTGGTAGGAATATGCTAGAGAAATCATACACTGGCTTTCGTAGGTCCTTGGACCATCTAGCTTTTAGAGAAGGTCCACAACATTTACATCCAAAATACCCTTTTGTTACAAGACCTGCGAGATTACATTTGTATACATTAATTAATATGCATGGCACGTTAAAGAATATCATGAAGATCAGAAAAAATAATATTACAACGAATTAAATAATTAATATGTGAAAGAATGTTGTTACATTATATATAAACAGATCAATAAATTAAACATGTAATTTACTAGAGAAAACTCCTAAGCCTAGATAATCATGTGTCGTGTAAGCACATATGCCATACAACGTAAACCTCCTCTCTGCTGTGATGGGTTTTAATACATCGTATACATTTATCCCATCCCATAATTCCTTCAATTCATCTACCAATGGTTGTAAGTAGACATCCATATTATTCACTTGTCTTCTACCAGGGACTATGAGAGCCAACATAAGATGTTCATTCTTCACGGACAACCATGGGGGGATATTTTTATTGATCACTACTACAGGCCAAACAGAATAGTTGGTGTTCTAGAGGGAATATGGGTTAACGCCATCCATGGCTATGCTAAGTCGTAGACTTCGTACTTCATTCTTGAATTTTTTGGGCCATGAATCCTCTATATGCTTCATGGCTATTGAATCAGTTGGTATTCACATAACTCCCAACTCACTTCTATGTGAGGCATGCCATCCCTACAACATAGCTAATTCTTTGCAATGAAAGAGCCTTTGAATCCTTGGGATTATAGGCATGTGCCTCAATATCTTTAAAAGAGGGCCAATATGTGATTTACCCTTCTTTTTTGATTTATCATACCTGTCATGCTCACATTTCGGACACATCTCTTTGTCTGCATATTCTCCTCTATATAGAATACAATCATTTAGACATGCATGATATGATATGTACTCAACACCCAACATTTTCAACAATTTTTTTGCCTCTTCGTAGCTACCGGGCAAGACATTATCACTCGGAAGAACCTTATCTTTTAATAACTTGTTGTTGGTGATCATGGAAAACTATATTAATAAATGTACATTAATGTCGATATAATTATTAACGTTCATAAAATTTAACATTTGTAATGTTCATTACAGTGTACTGATTATATTTCAAATTTATATATAAGGGAATTACTTTATGGTAACTTACCTCAAAATTTCCGAGAAACATGCATTCGACAAGCCAAAATTTTCTTTGAAGTTGTACAGTAACATCATTGTCCCCAACTGGGTATACTTTGATTGACCGCTGGGTCTAAAGAGAGGGGTGGTGGAAGCAAATTTAAGGCTTTTGAAAAAGGTGTCAGCGATATGAGCATCATCCCCTAGCTGATCATCATTTTGGAATGCATCTAATAATATTGTCTCCATGTCAGTCGTATCTCTTAAGTAATCATCCATACCAACCTCTATTTGATTGTCTCCATTGCCATCTTGTGAAGAACTACTATTGCTGTAGTCATTCCTAGTTGGTGAATCTTGACGTAGCGGGAATTGAATCGGTGGTTGATTCAACCATTCTTCATATCGTTCCTCTCTTATTTTTTCTCGTAATTCAGTCTTCCCTCAATTTGACATTGTTGTGGGGTGCAACGAAAGATGGTCGGTAGGTCGTTCATCATCACTAGAATCCTAATAATTAAAAAAAAATAATTGAACATGATTAGTACAAAATATTATGATATCAATTAGTAACCACGTTGACAATATTACATGATTATAAATTGGTTTGACATTGAAATAATTACATATTAATCAATATATATACCAAACAATTATAATTATAATTACCATCCTTGTCCCGGGATTGTGGCTAGAAGATGCAATATTGTTACAATTGGCAGGGTGAAGCGGCTGTCCATTTTCATCTACCAAATGTGTCTTGCGGTATGCAGCTCCTGATAATAAATTTCGATGTTTTGGAGAAGTACTTTGAATATAATTTTGTGCATCTGAACTCGATTATGAATTTGCATGAACCTGGAAATTTGTATACATTATAAATTTAATTAAGTTGTGCATGATTGACTACATGGATAAAAAACATACATAAATTCAATTAGATAGTGAAAAAATAAAACAAATCAAAAGTAAATATTACGTCTCCACATGGATAGGGAGAACTCCGCGATGGACTTTGAGAAATATTATGGAACGAGCTGGATTTTGAAGAATTGTCCATTTCATATGATATATGATATTTTCTCCCTGAATTTGAGCAAAACAACAATAAAATTTGGTGCACAAACCTAAATGTAATTCCAGTGCGTACTATTCAGATAACCGTACCGGGCAGTTCTTTATTTTGTGCACTGGTGCGCTTTAGTAACAAGTAGCACCAATGTAGTTCAATTAAATGACGCACTGGTAAATGAATAACTGCAATAAAAAAAAGCGCAACCCTATTTTATTTCAGTGAAAAAAAAGCGGTAAATTGAAAATTGGGCGGAAAAATATTTTTGAAAATATAATTTCATAAAACATTTCTTTAGATACTAAACACTTTTCATTATTTCACTATTTTTGCAAAAAGTTTCAGCCAGAGATTTGCAGGATACATACCTGGAGCAAACAGAGCATGAGAGCACTGTGGAGTAGGGAAATACGTTTGAACAGAAGTATTCAGACAATCCAAATTCCAAACCTCTGGTAATTCAAACCCTGTACCATATAATTTTAAAAGACGTGAGTAAAGTTTATTGTTTTTGTGTACTTTTTTTTTTCTGTAGTTTTTTTAATGCAGTGAAATAAGAAATCAAAGTCTATTGTTTTATTTTATTTTTTCTCTAGTTTTTTATGAAGTAAAATACAAAATAAAATCTTATTGTTTTTTTAACTTTGTGTTTCTGCAGTTTTTTACCTTTTCTGTAGTTTTCAGAAACAAAATTTAAAAAAGAAATCAATTTTTAGAAACAAAACCCTAGATTCTTTTTGTTTCTGCCATTTTTTCTCCCTCTTTATTTTCAATTTAGATTTATAGGGTTTCTGTACTCATAAGAAATCCAACCCACGGGACGACTTGCATAGTCGGATCCCAATCCATGTTGGCCCTTGCATCAATCTTAAAAAAAATACAGATTTCTTTTCGCCGGTGCGCCCTGCGTAACGTTGCGCACTGGTGCGCTTGGTTATACCAGCGCACCACTGAAGTACAATGATAAAAAAATAAAAAAATAATATATGTTTTTATCAGTGCGCCATTTGTAACATATGGCACCGGTGCACTATTACATTGTGGAGCACCGCAAAACCTGCTGTTTTGGAAAAAAACCATTTTACAAACATACCCTACATTATTTTTGTTTCTGCCCTTTCTTCTCCCACTTGCTGTGATTTCAGAATTAGGGTTTTTCAATTTATATTTATAGGGTTTGTATTGCTAAATATAAGCCTAAGACATACAACCAATGGGAGTATCTGCATAGTCAGATCTCAATCCATGTCGGCCCTTGCGTCAATCTTAAAAAAAATACATTTTTTTTCGTCGGTGCTCCCTTCGTAACATAGCGCACTGGTGTGCTCTGTTATACAAGCGCACCGTGCAAGTACAGTGATAAAAAATTAAAAAAAACAAATTATGTTTTTATCAGTGCGCCATATGTAACATATGGCACCGGTGCACTATTACATTATGGCGCACCGCACAACGTGCTGTTTTGAAAAAAAACCATTTTACAAACATACCCTACATTATTTTTGTTTCTGCCCTGTCTTCTCCCACTTGTTGTGATTTCAGAATTAGGGCTTTTCAATTTATATTTATAGGGTTTATATTGCTAAATATAAACCGAAGACATCCAACTAACGGGTTGACCTACATAGTCGGATCCTAATCCATGTCGGCCCTTGCATATATATATATATATATATAAAATAAATTGTTGCATCCTGTCTGAAAGAGTGCACCAGGGTGCTCTGTTATCATAGCGCACAGCGAAAGTACTGTCATAAAAAATTAGAAAAATATGTAGCTGGTGTACTTTTTCATTATGACGCATCGCGAACGTTCAGTTTCGAAAAAAAAAAAATTTCAAAAAATACAAACCTTACTTTTTTTTTTGTTTCTCCCCTTTCTTCTTCTTCTTTCTGTGATTCAGAATTAGGACTTTTCAATTTAGATTTATAGGGTTTGTATTGCTAAATATAGACCTAAAACATGCAACCGACGGGACGATTAGCATAGTCGTATCCTAATCCATGTGGGCCTTGGAATGACTTAAAAAAAAGCAGATTTTTTACCGGTGCACCCTATGTAAGGTAGCACACTAGTGCTCTATTGTTTACAAGAGCACCAGATAAGTAATGTGAAAAAATAAGATTTTTTTTAACAATGCGCCATATGTAAAATATAGCACTGATTTATGCTAAAAAAACTAACACTCGAAAATTTTTATTATTTTTATGATGGTTAACCGGTGCGGTCATTGACATGTAATGCGCCAGGGCTTCTTGTTGACATAGAGCACTGTACGATGTATTAAACTGTTTTTGCGGTGCGTGGGAAAGACATACACGCACTGACGTCAGTGCGTTAACCATGAATGGCCCACTGTTTTTTTGAGATTTTTTTTTTAAATTGAGAAGTTGACAGTTTATTTAAAAATATATTATTGACTGATATGATACAGGTTTGATATTGTTAAAGAAATGACTGACAAGAGATCAAGTAACAAAAATACTGATAACACATCAAGAAAAACAAAAAAAGGCAAGTTCTTTGTAAAATTTTTACAAAAAATATATTTTTGAACTATATGTAAGTTTAAATAATATGTATTGTTTAATATGTATCATGCAGAGACACAAAATGACGAAGCTCAATAAGATTATTTTTGATCTAGGACCAGAAGAATGTATAAGCTTGATGGAAAAACTGCAAAAGGATAAATCAGGTGAATGAAAAAATACTATCGATCCAATATGAGTTTCTTTTTTTAGTTTTCATTAATAATATAATTAAAATTATTAGATAACATGTGTGAAAAAATCTATTAATTCACCTTTGTTTAATGTTATACAGGGACCAACAACTCAGAAAAGGAATGTTGTTCTAAGAAAAGAAAAACAATAGAACATGCAAATGAAAATGAATTGCTCCTTAGCTTATCTGGAGTGGTGTTGGAGGTTAACGAAAGGGGGGAAAACTTTTACAAATGTTTGAGGGATCTAGTGGAACGAATGTATAGACGTTATTTCCACTTACAATACAAAAACCAATCCAATGATTCCAAGAACCAGATTTTATGTAAACTATAGGAAGAGTTTCCAAAGAATTGGTCAATGAGACATGTCAGACTTTTAATAGCAAAAACGTACAAAAAAAAAAAGAAGGAATGAAAAAGTAATATTCCTTTAGATGTTTGTCTAGAATTATTTATAAATATCACTTTTCATATATCAATATAAAAATTAAATAGTTTATTGTCATGTTACATTTTCAGGAAGATTATGAAAATCTTAAAATATGAACAAGCTGATATCAGAAATATGCCAGTAGGAATGTCCAAAAAGGTGTACAAGGAGATGGTCAAAGAAATGGACAAAATTGCATCATGGGAGGAGCCATCTCAACAACAATGTGCTTCAAATATAATATGTAATCATTGAATTTTTTGATCATTAGGTAAAATAAATAAACAATTTAGCATTAAATATCAATTTTCAAGTAATTGCTTGCAGAGAAGAAAAGAAAATGGAACCCATTCAGCACATAAAACAGGATGACAAGGAAGAAAAGGATTGATATCTAAATTTGTGAGTAATTGTTACTTCCTTATAACAACTTAACTAGATTTAATTTTTGTATTTTTAAGTTGTTTTACAAAAATAATCATTGAATGTCTCCAAACAGGTGCTAACATACAAAGAAGAACCATAGGAGGAATTGATTGAAATTGGTTTAAATATGGGTTGTGCATATATGTTGGCATATCAGAACTTAATTGTGGAATTTGTAAGCATCTATTGATCTTGTTTTACTTAGCTCCGTCTATAATTAATAGAAAAAGTAAATCTTTTATATTAAATATATGATTTCTTAGGGGGTATAAAAATTGCAGGAAACAAAGTATTGCACTGCGCCAACAGATCAAATCTTAAAAGATGGCATGTTACATGGTTTTGAAAGAATGTGTATAGTTTATGAGTCAATTGTTGCATTGGTACGTCATTTCTTTTCGATTTACATTGTTGTATATTATTTAATATTTCAATTGCCATTATTCTCACCAATGTATATACATTTATTACAATTTATTTTTATGTTTGTAGATGGAAGAAGGTGAAGAAGAAGAAAACAATCAACGTCGTGAACAAAACTAACCCAAGTCATGGAAGTAGCTCTAGCAGTGATAGCAGTTTAGGCGAAGAATGATGATCACTATGTTTGGATATAAAAGCAAGGCATTGTACTATTTTTGGAAAAATGTCTGTGAAATCAGACATTTTATTTAATGTAATGGACATAGTGTCCCAATTGAAAGATAAAGAGATACCAATAACTGTCCCATTTTGTATGACAAAGAGTGTCTTATTCATATCTATATAATAGTAATAATAATAATAAATGTTTTAATTTATTCTATTGCGTTCTCTATTGTCGCTATTGTGTTCTCCATTGTCGTTCTCAAATGCAGTAATAAAAATTTAATTCATATGAATATTGTTATAACATATATATGTGTCGACTTTTGATGAAAAATGAATTTTAAAAAGCCACAATAGTTATGATATAATATAACAAATTAATCTAAACATCACATTCAAATCCATTAATAAAAATTTAATTAATATGAATATTGTTATAATATGTGTCGAATTTTGATGAATAATGAATTTAAAAAAATCACAATAATTGCATTGCCATAGGTCGATGTTTCTAAAAAATACAAAATGAAAACCGGTGCGCTTGTATTATTAAGCATCGGTGCATTTTTACTAACTATCGGGACCGCACAAATACCAAAACCAGTTAAAAATATCGAGGCGTTTGTGCGGTACAACGCTCTAGTGCATTTATGTATCTATATGCATCGGTGTTGTTTTATGGATTATGAGCACTGCACGAATACCGATACCAATTATAAATTGCGGTGCGTCTGTGTGATACTATGCACCGGGGCGTTTTTTTTTGTCTATACACACCGGTGCATTTGGATGACCAATAGGCACTGCACGAATACCGATACCAATTAAAAATCTTGGTGCATTTGTGTGAAAGTATGCACTGGGGTGTTTATGTGTCGATAAGCGCCGGTGCATTTGTATGACATATTTGCACTGCACGAATACCGATACCAATTGTAAACCTCGATGCATTTGTGTGATATGATGCACTGGGGTGTTTATATAAGCATACACACCGGCTCGTTGATACGACCTATGGGCACCGCTCAAATCCCTAGACCAATTAGAATGGCCCCGTGCGTTGTATCACCAACACTGGGCCCGGTGCTATTATTTTCCTTAACGACCCGGTGCATTCTCCTTCGACCGCTCCAATGTGCTGTCTTCCGATACGCACCGGTGCGTTAAAACCTGATAAGATCAGTGATGAAAAAACATTCGTAATAACCTCCGACCGCCCATTTGTTTTTAGTTGTTTTGAATTTCCGTTAAAAGCTACGCCAAAACCTCCATTACCAGAAATGGATGTGGTAGCATATGTTTTTTTGAGAATTTTGGCCAATTTTATAACATGAAAAACCTCCTTTATAACCTCCGCTAGAGGGTCTTTTCCTTGTAGTGGAGAGAACAACATTACATAATGAATCATATTTTGAGGTGAATTCCCTAAAGAAATGTATAAAGGAAATTACAACAAATTGATTTTTTTCCTCCAACACTTTATGTATAATAATAGTGGTCCTAAAGCCATATTAGTGTTCTAAAATTTTCAATTTCTCACTTCATCAATATTTTTTAGTCACCTAGAACTTGTACTTTTTTGATATTATCTACAACTATTTTCATAAGAATCCACAAAGCATAGAATTCAACTCTACTTTTCGTTCCAATGCAAACAATGTATTTCAAGAAAAACTAATGATGATTTCTAAAATTAAGGATATTCCATACTCCAATCATACTTAGGGTAATTTAATAAGCCCCATCAAATGAGCAACATGAAAAGTAAAATCGATGATAGTTTCTTTTAAGATCCTAGTTTCCTTGTCAAATCCCACTACCATGATTGGATTTTGAGGGTTCCATTTTGTAATGTAGGCAAGGTTCGAAACTCATGTTTGGTTGGAGGAAGCACTAAAAGAGATCCAACCATGTTTAAGGTTTGGTTTGGCCTAGGCCAAGTATAATCCCTAGGTGATTTTGATGACTTATATTCCCATAGGCTGTGGTTTGTTACACCACAAGTTAGTCTTGCAAGTCACATATATAATAGCAAACAAAAAATAGATCCTATATACCTTTTTTTGAGCACTTTCAACATTCTATATAATGCATTATAATGCTATGAGATACTTGACCTATAGATAATTATTCCCCTTCAAAAATAATTTTTTTTTGGATAACAATACCCCCCATATTTTAAAACAGAAGCAAGCATCCATCTTTTTTTTTGTGAATTATTTTTGTATTACCTTAAAAATTTAAGATACATCAATAATAGACCATTAATAAAAAATAATCCGACCTCAATATTCCATAAGTGAAACCAGATTAGTTGGTTAACAAAAAGAGAGACAAAGTGTCAACATAAAGAAAATGCAACCAACCACAATGGTGCGATATCAAAGCAAGACTGCAAGATAAAACAAAATAACTACAAAGAAACTTACTTAAGAATCTAAAGATGTCACATGAGCATGGTCCCTTTCACTTGTACCAGCTGGTGTAGAAGGTTTGAGCTCAGATTGGAGGTGACTCTCTAGTTGAGCTAAGTTAACATCCAATCTCTTCAAATAAGACCATTGATAACATTGCACCTTCTAGATATTTTTCAGGGAGGAAATGATATAGTTCCTATCTTCATGTTTCTCCTTTAGAACTTAGCCTAACAATGTCCTCAGTTGCTAGTGTAAGATGGAATGTAGGTATTGGTTCCTTCTTCTCTGTATATGACCAAGGTCAGGGAGCCAATTGGAGAACTTCTACCTAATTTTTGAATCTTAATAGGCTTGGAGATCATTAATGGCGTAGGTATCTAGCTGATGGATATCCTCCCAAATGCTAGGATATGTTGATGAGTGATAAATCACAACTGCTTCATGGGCCTGGGTCTGGGTTTAAGCATGAGGCTAGCCTTGTTGTCCATGCTTGCCATCCCCTCTACGGCTACACATCCTATGACGAGGAAATGAGGTCAAATAAAAAGGATACCAAGCACTAAACCAAGGCCTCAACTCACACCCCTCAAGAGAGAAAAAACCACCCAACCCCTCCTTGAATATGAAACAAAAATAGTAAAGATAATAGATTCCTCCAAGCTCCCCCAAGGAATAAAAAAACCAATATAAAACCAAACCATAGAAACACAACTTTTCCTGAGCTCCACATAAGCAGACAACCATAAGGTACAAGGTGCAAGGTGCAAGACGAGGTTGAATGAAAGAGCACAACACCAACAATATTAATCCATAAAACCCTTGAAAGTGTAGAAATTTGAATAAATGATATATTATTCACCAAGATTCTCCTGATCACACACTATTTTAGCTTCATGCATAATACAAAATCTCTTCTACCATTGATCATCACATGCGGAAATAAAATCAATTGCATGCATACATTAAAACCACAAACAATCACACATATGAACACAATATTTGATGGGAAATCTTAAAGCTGAAAACCCCAACTATCTATATATTATATAATATGGAGATCATGCTGTAATCATAGTACAAAAGCTCCCGACAAGCTCTGCACCTCAATTTATTACACACTATCAGCTAGATCACCTTAAAACCTTTGCTCCAATCTTCGCCCTTGATAGCCAACCTCTGTGCGTTTTCAATGCACATAGGATGCCTCATTAAATAGATAAACCACTTGGCTTGTACTGCGCAATCCTCATGGGCTTCTCCACCTATCTGTGTGTTGCAAATAGCAACTGTATAGTCACAACTGATAGTTAACCTGCTCTTTCACCTATTTCTGCACTGGTCTCCACTGAAACTGTCCATGCACTGAAGTTAACTGATGCATTCTTTAGTTGATTAATGTGTTTATAATTAGTGAATTAATTAATAATTAATTCACACCACTCTCACTAATTGTATCAATTAGTTAAACTGAATACAAATAGCTCAACTATGTTTAGATTAGTTAAACTGAATACAACTCCACTAACTTCCTCAATCAACTCCACCAAACTCTGTCACATGAGTTCTAACTGAAGTCTTCATGAAATAGCTCCACATAACCCCTAGGAATAGCGTAATTCCTTCTGTCAGCTCCTGTGCCACATCTGTGCACTTAACTGAAGTGCTCCAAGAGAATAAGATAATGTTTAGACTCCAAATATTATTAAGAGCTAATAATATTCGACATATCTATTTTTAGACTGGCAATCTAAAAATAGATTCCGCCCAATATGTCTAAAAATAGAAGTCCATATATTTTTTCTGACTTGACCAACCATCCACAAATAGCATCCTGCAACTCATAGAACATGATCCATATGTCTACAAATAGACATAGTCTAAAAACAGACTTTGCGCCAAAAATAGCCTGCAGGCCCACTTAGTAAAGGCAACTCCTTTCCACTAAGCTCATCATCTTGTTGCAATCTCAACAGAAAGGAGAGGGATAAGACTAAAAATTGAAGACATCATAGGAACCACCGAAGACACAAATACCTGAAGACCCAAAAGACAAGGATACTTTGAGAGAAGTGCAAGAGGAAAATTGAATAGGAACCACCCAAAAAAATAAAAAAATAAGATAAAATTCATAGAACAAGAGGGAAACCAATACCCAAAAATTGTTACCTAATATTTCCAGGGTTGACAAAGTCCTTAACCATGGAAACTGAGAGATGGAGCCAACAAACTACATTGCAATATTCTCTAGTCTCCATGGAATATGTTGTTACACCATAGGCACACGACCCCCATATTGAGAAAAACCAAACATCACCCCATAATTCAACAAAATTTTCCGTGACTTCAGAATCCACTATTTTAAGTAGATGAACATATAATCCCGCCTATGGTGGGGGAAAAATCTAAACTAGGCATAAATATAAAATTCCATGCAGTAACAAATCAACCCGAGGGCCCTGCAAAAAATGGACCATTGCACAAAAGGAAATAAAGCCTCACATTATTCATGCAAGGGAGGGACTTATTAATTGAAGTGGGAGGTAGTGGGGTGGCAAGCACTCCTATCAACCTCCATTGACACTTTTCCTTGCACCCTGATTGGGGGAAAGCAAGCATACATCTTTAAAAATATTTTAGCAGAGTATTTTCATCCCAAGGGATTGTTTCATTGACTATCTATAACACATTTTTCGAAACATATTTATACCATCTTAGTCATATTCATGATCCTACAACAAAAGATATTTTTTCTTAAAATGGGAGATATTTTATGACCATTCTCTTATTGAGACTCTTTGTAAATTCAAATCCTGAACTAATTTTTATCCCTTAATTCAACCACAAAACACTTATTGATTAGAGATGTATGCAAGAATTGTCAAATATTGAGTATGAAATTACTCAAATATAGAGTTAGATAACATGTAATTTCCACTACAACCATTCCAAAGGTCTTCTCCTAGTCTTGGTTTATCTCCCCTACCAATCTTCTAGGCCACTCATTTTCCTATGACTAGAAAATGTTTGACTAAACCTCTCCACACTATATAAGATCCCGTGATTGATTTTATTTCCTTTTTGATACAATATTTCACTGTTAAACCTCTTAGATATTTATACTTCATTTATTTATCCCATAATCATTTATTAAATAAAAAAAAATTATACAAACAATTTTCAACTAGAGTTGAACTAAAGACACACACACACACACACACACACACACACACACACACTGATTAAATCCAGCCGCCAACCTCTTTTATCTTAGCTGATTTGACCATTTGACTAGTGGAATTCCTTCAGTTTCCTTCTTCCCTATCCAAAAAAATAAAATACATTTTCCTTATATTACGTTGAATATGTTTAGGAATATGAGCTATGGATAACCAATTAGCATGGATATTTTTTATTACATATTTACCAAGAACAATCTACCAACTCGAGATAACCTTTTATGGCACCAATATGATATCGTAGCTTCAAACTTCCTGAATAACAACAACTAATAAACAAATTTATAATTTTTATGTTGTAGATTTTGTTATTTTTTCATAGGGCTATATTTTTCTTTGATTTGATAATTTCATTTCTTCATTAAAAAATTAAGTTCACCCCATAACATCATAACATTATTCATATTTACATCATTATTAATCAACATATGAAACTATGTAGAAAGAACAATAATATCATCATCAATGCAGCGGAACATAAATAAACATAGGAAGAAAAGCGTGAACCCATAGAGACACTAGGACTGGTCGGAGACTAGGGAAAAACCCACTATCGGGAAAACGCTTGCAAATTCTTCTTCTAATAGATTGTCATAAAATGATTCAACAAAAGAGAGTACAATGATCTATATCTTCACAACAACTAGAATATCCATGAAATGAATCTAAACATCAAAAATATGATTCTGATGACTGTAATATATTGTCACTGCCTGTAGCATACTGTTGAACATCGCTATCAGTAAGTGGAAAATTCAAAGTACTATAGTTTCATACTTGAGTCCTATACACATGGAGGATGAGTTGTTCCAACATCTATTACAATCCTGGATGCTACCTAAACCATTATGTGCATATGTTTAGGGATCAAACTAGACTGTAGATACCCTAGCCTCTCGGACGCACCCATAGGCCTCTATGAGTTCCTGGACGCTACCATAGGACTCTGTGCTTGCATCTATGGGTTTCTGGATGCTATCATATGCATCTGTGCCCACGTCTATAGGACTTAAATTTCCGATCTTCCTTTTGAGGCCCTGGACCCTGTTGCTTCAGACCCTTGTGCAAGCTTCCTCTGTCAAACGTGTGCGAGCCAAGAAAAAATAGAAGAGAAGAAGAGAGCTTGATCGATTGTGTCCAAATGAGCTTGAGGTATCTTCTATTTATAGGCTTTCATGAGGGTTGAATTGATGTTGAGGCCGACCTGTCCATTGACACATGTGCATAGGGCTAACCTAATCCAATATACATGAGTGGGTACATAAATTCAAAAACCAACTTCTTCTTGTCCAAACGAGGTGATATTTAGGTCAATTTTGTTCCTCTTGAAAAGAGGAATTCAATGAAATCATCATAATTTTCATCTGAGCTATCCAAGGTGGAATGTGACCACAATTGCTTGATTTTAACACTCCCTCTCAACTAGGGAGAATTCCACTTGTTAATATCTGACCATCGATCAACATGACACATGTCCCATCTCAAGTATCTCATCACCCATAATCATCAATGTACATCTCTTGATACTTCTTACTTCCTATTCATATGCTAAATATTCTCAAATCTAAAAGAAGAATAATTTTCTACTGAAGGGAATCTTAAGCTACCACCATCTATTCATTGGGCTACAACTCATAACCTTTTCCAGTAGACTACTACATGGAATTTCTGTCAACGGGCTACTACCTAGAAATATATCATTAGGCTACTACCTAGAAATGTCATTAGGCTACTCCCCGGAATATCAACGAGGAGTCAAATCTACGACCTACATCATCATCAGAGAAAATATCATCAGGGAGTATATCTCAAACTGAAATCACATCGAGGAGCTACTACTCATCCCAGAATATCATTGGGGAGCTACTACTATGACCCCATATTGATCAATAGGTGACATATGGGAGATATTACTCAACCCATCCTATTGCCTACTGATCTTTCCATCAATGACCATGAATAGTCATTTGGTAGAAGACCTGCATCATAATATAGCTTGGATGAGATACCTGACTAACCAAGAGGTAAGGATCACACGTCTCCAAGCCTCCTCAACTATTGTTTAGACTGAGAGGGATAATACCAACAAGCCCAATCTTGTTGGTGTGATACCAATCAGGGTATACTTTGCAAGGACCACAATAGGGTGAGCTACTACTCCAACCCTGTGGGTAACTGATAGGGAAGACAACCTATTGTTCATATTTCCCTTAGCTCCAAGAGCCATCTATCTCAATTTCATACCCTGGGAGCTCAGATAGGTGAGGAAGAGCTTGCCCCAGTTTCCTCGATCAACGATTATCTCATCATACTCATATCATCATACTTGTATTAAGTAATCATCATCTATCAGTAGTATTTTTCTCCTGTTTATACTTGAAATCAAATCAAATATCATGTTAGAACTAAATAATCATATAAATCACAAAAGGATACCATGGTATGGAAGATCAGGATGCAGACATTCAGACGAAGGCACTCACTAGGAGCAAATTCAAATACCATAGAGACAAGATCGGGGTGAAGGATACTCACTTTCTTGTTGAGAGGGAGTGTTGAGATTTAACAAGAAGATCCTAGTGAAAATTATGCACCTACACTAGGATGGAGCCTCAGGTTATTTATAGGTTATTTATAGATGTATGTGCAAGTTCTATATATAGATTTCATGTCTATTTATAGACGCATGTCGACTATTATTATCCCTTAATATTAGTTGGACAATAAACAATAATATATTCTCAGCGAGCACTTGGAAATAGTTAACTGAAGTGGAAAATCAGTTAGCTAAAGGAATTTTGAGTTGAGTGGTTGGTTGGTGGGACATGCAAGTGGACTTAGTTGTAACTAAGTGATTCGAAGTTGTAACAGAGTTGGGGTGTAGTTATGAAAGTTGTAAAGTAGTTAAACTCAGTTAAGTGAGTTATACTCAGTTGTGCTAGTTGTAATTGAAGATACACTAGTAAGAGATCAAGTGAATTAATTATTAATTAATTCACAATCAATGGCTTCACATGCAACTGAATATTTACTACTATTAATTGCATGCGTGTCAGATCCAGTGGAGACCCAGTTGAGTTCTAGGTGAAAGGGTAGATAACTATCAATTGTGACATTATCCGGTTGCACACATGCAACCACACACACATTGGATGTTCCCATGACGATTACGCAATCAAGGCAAGCAAGATTCCATTCATTCAGGGATTGCTATTAGTTGGGATTGCGCAGTGGAGGCAGGTTGTCTGGAGACAGTAAATTGGCTAAGGAACTTGCCAATTTTTGTATAATAGTGTGAGATAGTTAGCTCATGTAGTGAGAGCTCTTCGATTGGATATTTGTATGTAATTGTTTCATGATCCATGATATAATATATAATAGAAGATAGTGGGGTTTTTAGCTATAAGAATTCCCTCGGTAAATTATTTGTGTTATGTGTGATTGACCTTTCTTCATGATATTGTGATTGGAGATTATGTTTCAAATTCCGCAAATATTTTGTAGAAGCGATTATACATTTAACAGTAGAATATTATTGTTAGATCAGGAG
Organism: Pinus albicaulis; assembly: GCA_034641835.2. Classification (NCBI taxonomy): domain Eukaryota; kingdom Viridiplantae; phylum Streptophyta; class Pinopsida; order Pinales; family Pinaceae; genus Pinus; species Pinus albicaulis. The sequence continues at coordinate 765,635,412 of CM076570.1, forward strand.
AATCTAGGCAATACATATTTTGTTAGATCAATAGAATAAAGGTTCAAGATGGATCTATAAGGTAACGAAAGCTGCTGATGGGAGTGTTGAGAAATACAAGGCCAGATTTGTGGCCCGAGGCTTCTCACAGATCGAGGGGATAGATTATGAAGAAACATTTGCACCTGCCGCAGGGTATTCTTCCATAAGGACCATCCTTGATCTCTCAGTGCAGATGGGCTGGTGCATTCATCAGATGGATGTGAAGACTGTGTTTATCAATGGGATCATTGAGGAAGAGGTGTACATAGAGTAGCCTGAAGGTTTCGAGATCTTCAACAATGAGTCACATGTGTGTCGACTCAAAAGAGAATTGTATGGGCTGAAGCAAGCACCCCGTGCTTGGTACACTTGGATAGAAAACTATTTCACCGGACTGGGCTTCACCAAAAGTGAAGCAAATGCAAACCTATACCAAATTGTGGTGGAGGGTAATATTTTAATCATTGTTCTTTATGTTGATGATTTAATATTGATTGGTGATGAGTAACTGATACACTCATGTATTTCCTAGATTCTCCTGATCTAACAATAATATGCTATTGTTAAATACAAAATCACTTCTACAAAATCTTTGCGGAATTTGAAACACAATCGCCAATCACAATATCATGAAGAAAGATTAATCACACATAACACAAATAATTTACCTGGGGAAAGCTTATAGCTAAAAATCCAACTATCTTCTATTATGTATTATATCATGGATCATGAAACAATTACATACAAAGCTCCAATCGAGGAGTTCTCACTACATGAGCTAACTGTCTCACACTATCATAGAAAAATTGGCAAGTTCCTTAGCCAATTTACTGTCTTGAGACAAACTACCTCCACTGGGCAATCCCAGCTGATAGCAATCCCTGAATGAATGGAATCCTGCTTGCCTTGACTGCGCAATCCAAGGTGGAGCAAGAAGGAGAATTCCAGCTGAAACCTCAGTGCATATTGGAACCAAAACAACTCATGCTCCAGAATAGAACCATCGAACAAGTTAAAGTGTAGTGGAAGCACTTTGGGCCCGAAGAAGCTATAGGGGAGATGGTGGATCAGATGTGGGCTATGTATCCTTCATTTTTTGTCGGTTGAGGCAAATTAGTTTTGGTATTTGTACATATTTATGTATGGTTTATATTGTAAATAATGCCATGAGTTATGTATAACACTCCAATAAGCGGTATTGTTTTTATTTGGTCATGTTGTCATGATGGTTTTTTCTTTTGAGCAGGTTATTCATTGTAAATATTGCATCAATCTAAGTTATAAATCTCCATGGGAAATATGTTTTCTTTTCTGTGGTTTTATTGAGGTATAGTGTGGTTTAACACCAAGGATGGTGTTCCCCAAAGGGGAGGGTTCTATAACAAACTCAAGCTAAAAGTTCATGTAATAAAAGTTCATAAAAGAAAAAAAAAGACCACGTTTAAGGGGTGCTCATTCCAAGATGAATGTTGGGAAAGATATCCTAGTGGGAATCACTTGTTGTGTTTATTGCTAAGGGGAAATTGGCAAAAGGAAATGGCTAAGGCATTGAAAAGGAAAAAATTATTTTTAGTACATTAATTTATGAAAATAAAGGAAATTAGGAGAAAAGGAAGGTGAAAGGTCACAGGTTGCATGTGAGGAGGAAAATAAAGGAAAATAATGGGAAAATGAAGAAAGTAGAGGCATCATCAATAAAAATACTTTAGAGCATCAATTGGGAAGCTTTTGTTGGTTAGTCTTTTGTCAGTTCATTTTCAAAATTAGTCTCATAGCGAAGAAGAGCACCAAGAAGAGAAAGAGATCAAGAAATAAAAGGACAGACAAGGAAAGGAGAGGAAAGCAAATACCAAGCAAGGAAATTTCAGAACAAGCAAGCTTTAGCGGGAATAATTACAGGTAACAGATTGCATGTATGATTTCCTAGCTGTTTTTGACATGCATGGTATTTGAATGTTGGTATTTGGTTCTTTTGTTGTCAGTGGCATGGTTTTCTTGGGTTTTAACAGTGGTTTTCAGCCTTTCCTTGTCATTTTCGGATATCCATGGTGTGATGGGATTGTTCTTGGTTTTGAGCTTTTGAATTTATAGAAGGTTTCAGAATCTGGGGCAGAGGTGGTTTGAGTAAAATTTCCAAATGCCTAGGAATCCCTTAAACATTAATCTTGGGATACATGGTAAAGCTAAGGGTGGAGATAGGAAAATTCCTCAAGGATGGTGAAGGAATCCAGAGGTATTCCAAGCTCAGTTTGGTTTTTTTATCTCAGGGCTGGTTTAGGTGAGATCACAGTATGGTGAGGGTTGAGGTGGTTTAACCTATGGATTCCCTTGGTTGTTTTGGATTGGCTTATCCCATGAGATCTCACATTCATGCTTGGAATATGGAATGAGGGTGACTAGCTGGAAGAAATATTTGGTTAAGCCATGTCTATGGTTGGGTCCTACGTGGAAGTCCCGAACTTGGTTGGTTCTTGCCTATGTTTAATGAAATATAGGTTCTATTTCTTTTTATTAGTAAATGTACTTATTATTATGTGGATTTAATTGTTGTTATCTTATGGTTATTTATATGTTTACATGTTGTTTATAAGCATGGATATATGACTGGTTTTAGTCATGGCCCTTTTCATGTTTTTACTTGTAACTGAAATAATAATGGATGCAAGAACTAATTGGTGTTAAGACAACTAATGGGAGAGGGTGGTGATCCTTCTTGTTAAGGCTCATATGAATTTTCAGGCTCAAACGTGCATTCATGACCTGTAGGTTACCTATCTACCAAGTGTTTAGCGATATTTCATTCCTGATTGGGGATGGTCAGGTATCATCATAGTTTCATTTTTGGGTTTATAATAATTGCAGTCATGTATTTTATGATTTCTGAAAGTTATATGGATTTTTGGGAAGAGGCTTAGCCCTAGCCCTGAAAAATAGACTTAAATTTTGTAGTCGTTGGCACAACACTGATTAGAAAATGCCATAGTCGCATTGATGCATTCTTATGGGAGCGATTGGGGGTTTCCAGTAACATGGACGGCTTGGAAAGGGAGAAAATTGGGCTATAGCTCAAGGAAAAGTTAATTTGGATTAGGGGATGGACACCTGGAGGAGTTGGGTTACTCCTGGAGCGTCTTGAGGCACCTGAGTGAAGTAATTAAGGTTTTTTTTGTCAAATCCATTTCCTTAAGGTCAGTTAGGAGGTTGACTCTTGTCATAACAACCCCTCATCTCATTTTTTCCCCGGGTAAACTGGTGAAAGTGGGTAGATGTGAGGGGAGATATCAGTTACATAAGAAATAAAGGCCTATGGTGGCCTTTCTCTAGGAGATGAAAAACATGAATAAGAGGTCCTCCAAAGATATCACAAGCTATGGAAAGATAGTGATATTGCAATAGTTAGATCAATATGATCCTTTGATGGTATATGCACGATGTGACATCCCCATCAAGCCCAACTACTAAACCACTCTTCAACTCTCCATTGGCTGGCTATCAAATTCCTACATCTTCCCACAAATCAAGTATGCTTTGTTGTTAATTTTTACATGCCTTTGCAATTTCGTAAGAAACATGAATGTTGGTCTTATTTGTTATGATTATATGAGACTATAGATATCCCAAAATGTATCTTGGGAGATTTAAAAACCACCCTTCATAAGTGGGAAAAAAAGGAGGTTCCCCAATAAAAGGTCAATTTCAAGAAAGTATGGAGGATATCATCCATAAGCTTCAGCTAATGGACACAAAACCAATCACTCTTAAATATACTTGGAACAACAGGAGCTCTGGGCTAGGGTACATAGCTTCCTACCTAGAATTTTTTTTATCTTTGTGGCTCACACCTTGTTCTCACATCCTTCCTTGGAGTGGATCAGAACTCATACCTATAAATATAGAATTAATTGAAGCCATCAATTACGACCCTATGCCCTTAAAATTCAACCTAGTATGGATCTCGCAACCAAAATTCAACGATTTAGTGGATATGTCATGGAGCAAATGGGTGATGGGAAGACCAATTAAAATTTGGTAGAAAAATATTAAGGGGCTAAGGAAAGAATTAAACTTTGGGCCAAAGAAAAATTTCCAGATTAGCAAGCATCAATTCAAGAGTGTGAACAAAAATTGGAGGAAATACAGTCTACAATGGAAGTAGTCCCTGTGGTAAATAAGCTTCTCCAACAAGAGAAGTATGTCTTTGATAAATATCATACCCTCGTGAAAGAAGAATAAGAAATATGGAGGTTAAAATTCAGAAGTGTTTGGCTCCAAATAGGGGACAGGAAAACAAATTTTTTTCGCAAGAGGCCAAAACCAAAGAGTGGAAAAATAATATCCAGTAAATAATGGTTCAAGGAAGAAACGTAGAATGTTTATAACTAATCAAGGAATAGGTTGTTAAGCACTTTTGAGCCTTGCATATACATCTCTTGAAGAGGCTAAAAACTTCATGTTGACTCATGTCCCATAACTAATAGAAATTGGGATGAATCATTGGCTCACAAATCCTCCCTTAGAAGAATAAATCAAACATGTAGGGTTTTCCTTTAGCTTAGAAAAATACCTAAGACCAAATGGATTCTCAATGCATTTATACCAATCCTTATGGGAGAAAATAAAATATGATCTATGTAGAATGGTGGGTTATTCGTTAAAATGGAATTGCATTAGAGGGTGTGTGAATACCTTTTTTCTGGAATTGATCCCTAAAGAATCCAATCCATAATCCTTCTCTCATTTTTTACCAATATCCCTATGCAATGTCTCCTACAAAATAATCTCTAAAATTATCATTGAAAAACTCAAGAAAATTGTCCTAGAGTTCATCTTGGAAAATCAAGTCAGGTTTGTACCTTAGAGAAAAATACTAGAAAAGATAGTTTTGGTCCAAGAAGCAATCAAATCCAACCAGAAATGGGGAGATAAGGGTATGTTAATCAAGCTAGATATGTCCAATGCCTTTGATTGGGTTGAACACAACTTTCAACATAGTATGATGATAATACCAGGATTCGATGAGTAGTTCATACATTGGATAAATCTCTGCATTAGTTCTCCTTGGATAGCGTCATTAGTGAATCGTAGAGTAGAAGTATTTTTCAAATCCTCTAGACGACTATGAATAAGGCTACACTTTATATCCCTTTCATTATATCCTCATGGAAGATATCCTTAGTCGAAGGCTATAATATGAAAGAAGGATGGAGTGCCTCCCATGAATTAGATATGTGAGAGGAATCAGAAGCATCAACCACTCACAATTTGTTGACGACACACTTCTCTCGGGCATGGCATCAACAATCATGGAAAGAATATTTAAGCAAGTTTTGGACAACTTCCTTCTTTCATTTGGAAGGAAAATGAATGATGTCAAATAAAAAATCTATTCATGGAATACATCAACATTCAAACAAATAAAAATTAGAGAGTTTTTTGGATTTTAAATTGTGGATCTTGGAAAGAATTTAGATATTTTGGAATTCCCATATGTCTAAAAACTCACTCGCCATAAGCTTGGGTGCGATCTCTATCCAAATTAAAGGGTAAATTTGATGCATGGGGGGGAAATGACTCAACTTGGTTGGTCGCATTGTCCTATCAAGGTAGTCCTATCATTCCTTCCCCTTTACCATTTTTCTGCCCTTATGGTACTCCAAAGAGTTCTAAATCAAATAGAAAAAGAAATATGGAAGTTTCTATGGGAAGGGGGAAAATCATCCACCAAAAAGTTTCACCTGGTCAAATGGGCTACAGTCTGAGTCCCCAAAGTACACAAGGGTCTAGGAATGTGTTAGGTCTCTGTAATTTATTAGCAAGATTGGGAGAGTCCAATCACAGAGTTAACATCGTTTCAACCAACTTTGGGATTCTAGGATCTAGCCCTCCTGAATCCGGAGAGGGATCTCTCCTGTCATGTGTCAAAGATGGATATTGTCTTTATAAAGCTTAAGGTTAATGATATTAGGCTAGTTATGAAGGCCAAGGGTTTTGTTTTGTTTTGGATGGTTGAGCATGAAATGTTACCTGAGGGGAAAGTCCTAAGTGCAAAAAGTTTCAAAAGTGAGAAGTTGCAAGCAAATAGAACAGTTTTGGCAGATAGATAGATATAACGCTGGTTTTTTGTCCATTGGGCTATGGAATCATATCTGGGCTTTAATTGAGCAACGACATCAAGAGTGATCCAAGGGGCAAGTCATCTATACCACAAGATTGTTAAGTTTTAAATGATGGAATGGAACAATAAAGTGTTTGAGGGATGGAAACTGATAATAATTTCTCAGAGGATTTATAGTCAGTCCAAACAAGAAAAGCCTCTTAAGTAACTGTTTAAAACCAACCAAGGACAGGGCTAACCATAGACTTCTTGGGCAAGTTCTTATTAAAGCAGCTTAATTGACAAACAATCCAGTGATCCACATAATCACCTTCAGAAAGTATGAAAACATATAAGAGAAACAAAGTGTAACTTAAGATCAGATAAAGTACTTTTAAACCTAGTTTGCTTTCAGTCAACACCAAGGGAAACTTTCAGAATTTTCCTTTGGAGAAAAAGATCTAGGAATCAGGGCAAACCATATCTTCTCTAGTCTAACTTTAATAGCAAATAATGGAAATAACATTCGAGAACAATGTTTGAGCAAACAGAAGGACGAGGGAACGCTAACATTCCTAACTGTTTAAACTGTATTGAATCATTCTTAAATAAACAAATCTGAAGAAAACATCAAGATAAAGATTTCTCAGCCATAGAAGGTTACTGATATACAGTAGGTCCTAACCCTGTTTATACTGTTCTTTACAGCAGAATATGAACAATATGGCATACGTAGAAGGAAAAACAATTAACAAAGAAAGAGGCACTTCACCAGTAATATAGACCAGGATCCCAAGAAACAGCTTGTTATTGATGTCAAACCAGTTATAGTCTTCAAGTTAAATGTTTCAGTTCAACAATCATCTTCACTATTCAGCCTAACTAATCTATCACAAACAGAGCTTCAAGGGCCAGTGAACACTATGTACAAATATAAGTCTCCAGCTCAAGTGTATTTCAAAGTTCTGCAACCAACAATTTCTCATCTTCTTCTGAGGTATTTATAGAAGAATGAGGAGGTGAAAAATATCTCTCAGGATAATTAATACAGGTTCAAGACTTCTCGTCCTTTTTAGGGGCTCGAGGGAGAAATTTACAGGTGGATCACTGTATTAACTTCTTTACAATAAATATCAAAGCTCAGTGGGAACTTTATTTGACTTTGAGGCTCTGTACGCTGTGTGGAGTAACTCCTTGGCTGCGCTGGAGGCGAATATCAGATTTTCTTCAATAACTTCGGCCTCTATTTGAATGCTTTGAGGCAACAGGTGACTCGGTGGTAGCTGAGGAATCAATTTGCCTCAGATGGAGCGGTGGAGGCTTTCTGTCTGATAAAAAACTTTAGGTTTTCTCTTAAACTGTTTTTTAGATTGGGGATTAGGCTTTTGATAACTGTCTTAGTCGTAATCCCTATAAAAACTGTCTTCGATCTTCATCTGCTGTGCTTTGTCTTCAAAAACGGATACTCTTTAACTGTTCTCTCAAATAAAACAGTGTCTTGTCGATGTGCAGGGCCACGCAGGGCTCTTTAGGTTATCAATGCTCATGAAACATTGATAAATCATTTGATACAGAGCCCGTGAATGGTTCTTTTAGATAGCCCGAAGGCACAGGAAACGTCTTTCCCAACCCTCGGCTCTCCTTCATTCTATAATGGAAAACCATTAAAACACCTGCAAAACACAAAAAAAGTTAAGAAATCCTACGGAAATAGGTTTAAACTGCTTCAGATGGCAGGGGAGGAGCGTAGCCGTCGGATAAAAATATCTAACGGTGGAGATCGGCGCAGAACAGGCAAAGGAGAGCGGGGAGAAGAAATAAGGCGAAGTGGTTTTGGACCGTCCGATCTGGACACGTGGACGGTCCAGATCTAATCGGAGGAGCGCAATCGGGGGTAAAACAAAAACGCATGCGATTGAAACATTGCGATGCGATTTTGCGCGGACCGTTGGATCAAAGGATTAGATTAATGGTCGGGATTGAATCGGGGATCGGCAATCGGGGGTGAAACATTGCGATTGCGATTTAGCGATAACCGTTGATTCAAGAACGAGATCAACGGTGGAGAACCAATCGGGGAAGTCGCGATCGGGGGCGAAACAAAACGCATGCGATTGAGCGCAGGCCGTCGATCTAAGAACGAGATCAACAGTGGAGAATGGATCAGGGATGGCCGATTGGGGGAACAAAACAAATGCATTGAAAGAAAAACTCTGATGCGATTTATTGATAACCGTTGATTTGGCATACGATCAATGGTGGAGATGAGCCGGGGGAAAAACCCTTGTATATTTTTATGAAACCCAAACTTTTGGAATAATCAAAGGTTTTTATGGATCGGGCGGAAGAATATATATATAAAGCGGACAGGCGCCCAACTGCGGGGCCTTCAGATATATGGAATGTAATATTCCTGGGGCGTATTTAAAACAAAGGGGTCAATCGCAATCGGGCCATCGGGCCTGGTCATTCCGATCAACCTATTTGAAACGTTGCGATGCGATTGGCACCCGGGGTCCTTAACACTTGGTCCCGGGGGAAGTCATATGAAACAGGGGTGGGGGAAAATTTTTAACATACGAGACCCAATCGCATCGGAACTTTGATGCAGGTCTTTTTGATCTACCCATTTGATTTCTCCGATTGCGATTGCGCGATCGGTCTTTCAATCAACCCATTAAAATATTAAACACGTGACTTCAAGTTTTTAAGTTGAAAGTTTGGATAAGTGGGTTTTGGGTTTTATAAAGAAAAATGGGTTTGGGAATGAAATATTCACAAGGTCTAAGCGCCGAGGGCAGGCTCCGGGTTACATGAAAATAATGTGATCGGGGGTTTTAGGTAGCAAGGTTAATCGCAATAGGAGTTCTTCGGAGTATGGCGAAGACTTGTACATTTGATTCTTTCCGATGCGATTAGCGCCTTAACCCAAGGCAAATGGCTCCAGCTCTAAAGCGTATGGTGGGGAAGTGGTTTAGGACTTAGCCCAAAGGGGCTTAAGTCCATAGTCATAATACTTGTATTTTTATGAATTTTTCATAATTTTCAATGGAATTTGATGGTTTCGGGATAGTAAAAAAAAATGAGTTTTTTAACTATGGGAAAGTGATTTTCATAAATGGAAGAAGAGGATTTACGAAAACAAGGAAGTTTGTGGAGAAAAAGGGGAGCAGATGAAGGTTTAAGAAGGGGGAAAATGAAGGTCTTTCAGCAGTCTTCTACTTGGAATCAGCAGAATTAAGAGGAACAGTAATGAGGATTTTGGATAGAGGCATGAGGCCTACAAGGAGTCATCAAGAGCCAACAATTTTTAGTGATAAAATTTGTTCCTTGGAGGCTCAAAAAGATTTAGCCACCTTTTGGTATAACAAAATATTACAGGTGGCTAACAGTGGCTCCACTTGGGGATGGTGCCTTCTTGAAGTCATCAAGAATTTCAGACTTGCATCTTCTGGGAGGCTGATTAGTTGCCTCATCCATTGGGCTGCTCTTCTCTGATTGAATGATCTTCTTTTGCACTGGAAATGCTAACAGCCATGAAAAACAATGGATCTTTCATCAACAAGCTTTCTACCTACCCAATCCTACAAATCTAACATTTTTTCTTCATCAGAGTGCACTTGGATTGGCAAACTCTATTCACAACATTTTATTCTTTTGAAAGCAGGAAACCTAATCTATTTCTACTCCTTATTTCTCCCTGAACTCAGATTAAACAGTTAAGCTCAGATATTTCTCTACCTAATCTACTGTCTGTTGGGATTAAATTGTCCAACAGACTTTCATTCTCTAAATTCTACAACAAAAATTTAAGAACAGTCAAGTCAAGATTAAGCTTTTTGACTTGCCGTGATCTATGGCATAAAAACAAGTTTCACATAGACATTATTTTTGCAGGAAATTAAAATAAAAAAATGGAAGGCTTAAGATCTGAAATTTGAGCACTTCCTTCATCTTTTCATAGCTCTGTTTTTGCTTTTTCTTTGAGCTGTCTTTGCTTTCTTCTGGTTCAGATTTTGGACAAATTAGAACCAGTTCTTCTCTTTTATGACTCAGAAAATAAAACAGTTTTGAGTCACCTCTCTTTGGAAACTTTGGTTCAGATTTTGAGTTTGTTTGAACCTTCATTTCTACCCTAATTTATCTACTGATAAGCCAAGATTGAATAGTTCGGCAAATCAATTTCACTACCCTATCAGCAGAAAATTGAAAGCTAATTAGTCAAGTTTAAACTGTTTGACTAACCAGAAGTGTGTTTTCAGGAGTGGCATTTGAGCTTGCACACTTTCAGATTTATTTCTCTTTTTGGCATGGGACTGTGCCTTTATTGTTTTTTCAATCTGCCCTCTTTTCTTTCTTTTCTTTGTTTTTGTACTTTTGAATTTTTTATTTTTCTTCAACGTAGAAAAACAACAACTAACTACATGCCCAGAAGTGAGCTTTATTGACATTCCTATCTAACCTATTCTAAACATGGAGTATTTACATATTCATATGATACAAAAGTGCCAATGCAGCCAGCTGAGTAATGTCAAGAAGAAGAAGAAACTCTGGCTGCTTGTCAGAGGTATCCATAGTATATTTTGAAGATTAATCTTCAAAACTGAGGCTATCACAGAAGATAACAGCTTTTCATGTCTCTGGCTCTTGCAAAGGATTAATGCTTGATAATTTGAGCCAGTTTGGATTTCCACACACTCTTCCATAGGATCAACAAAGAAAAGGTGAAGGTTCTCTTCTTTTTGGTCCTCCACAATTTGTAGATCATATACTTCCAAGACATCAGCTTTGAGGACTATCTCTTCAGTATGTAGCTTGGAAGTATCATCATTCTTAACCTGCAAAATAGCAAACAGTGGAATATCTTCTTTCTTTGAATCTATGCTTGCTTCTGATATAAATTCAGGCTCTTTAAATGACAGACTAATATCAGTGAAGGGAGAAATTTCTTCTTGAGAAGATGATATATCCACAGCAGGATAGTCTTCTATTTGTTTTTCCCTTTCATCTTCCTCATCTTTTGAACTAGAGGACTCATCATATTTGACAGTGTTGTCCTCTTGTGGCCCTTGTATGCTCGTATTCCATGGACTAAATTATATGAAGAGGTTATTATATTCTTGAGCAGGGGTGTACTCAATGGTTTCCTCTTGCTCAAAAATTTCTTCATTGTTCTTCTCTTCACCTTTTGAGTTGAAAAGCTGTTGATTCCCAATTATGTGAAAGTGATTTGTGATGGATTGAAATGGGTGATTTCTGCTTTCAAGTTGATGATGGTGAAACTCATAACACCAATCGAACGCAGGTTGCCCTGCGTGATTAATTTTTTCTTGAAACTCATCATCATCATCAGACTGATCGAAATTTGGAAAATCATTGGAATAAACAATTTCATCAGTCGAACATATTGGGTTATCAGCAGGTCTCTCTTCATTATGATTTACAAAAGAATTTTCTAAATCTGTACAACAATGTTCTCTATGCGAATGGGCAAGAGTGTTTGTTTTGCAAAAAGTTTCAGAGACTGACTGTTTATAAATAGTCTGTTCTATTTCCTTCTCTGTCAAAGGGGAAAATGTTTCCATGTCCCTTTGCACAGAAGTACAACAATTCTCCGTCTCTTGCGAAGACTGATTTTGAGGCTGGATGTCTTCTTGAGCCTCAGATATAAGGGATGATGAATCAATATTTGAGTTTTCAGGGATATCTTGAGGAACGTCCATTATTTCTTGGATCATCTCTTCCTCAACTGATTCATATATGTTCTTAAAATTTTTCAATAGGAGATTAAACTCATGAATGGCTGTTAAAAGATCTTCAGGATGCATCTCTTCCAAAGCTTCCTCATTATCTATAATGTGTTGGGTGATGTTTTGTGATGGATCATAATATATTGCACCCCATGATAATGATGTAGCGTTTTCTTCATAGTTCTCATAGAACACATATTCAAGGTCTTTTAAAGAAAACAGACTACTAGATCTTAAGCATTCATACCAATCCCTAGATTTTCCTTCTAATGTTAACATGAACATTTTCATTAGGCAGTCTTCATGCCATTCAACTTTCAACCTCAATACATGTATATGAAATCTGATGAGATGTAATAGAGGGTCATCAAACTTTTCACCTTGAAAAACAGGCAGGTTGTCATCCCAATTCACCCGGGGCATCTTATGTGGAAACCCAGGGATATGATCTCTACTCATTGGGGCATATCTTCGTTGTATTCTCGGAATCATGTTTTTAAATCAGAAAAGAGGTCACTGTGTCCGGTCAATCAGTTAAGGGTCTTCTACCAGTGGAGTCATTTGGTCTTCTGGGAGTTTCAGAGTGTGGAGTCGCCAGGTGGAAAATTTTTCGCTCCTAAGGAGGTAAAAGGTTTTATGGTCCACCACCATGTTTATCAGATACCAATCTGAAATATTTTTGGGTTTTTCTAAGTTTTTGTGGTTGTATGGAAAACTAAAAGAGTCTATAAAAGCTGGCCAAGCAACTATGAACTCAAAAAGTCCCCAACGGTGTCGCCAGAAATGTTAGGTCTCTGTAATTTATTAGCAAGATTGGGAGAGTCCAATCACAGAGTTAACATCGTTTCAACCAACTTTGGGATTCTAGGATCTAGCCCTCCTGAATCCGGAGAGGGATCTCTCCAATATGTACAAAGATGGATATTGTCTTTAAAAAGCTTAAGGTAATGATATTAGGCTAGTTATGAAGGCCAAGGGTTTTGTTTTGTTTTGGATGGTTGAGCATGAAATGTTACTTGAGGGGAAAGTCCTAAGTGAAAAAAGTTTCAAAAGTGAGAAGTTGCAAGCAAATAGAACAGATTTGGCAGACAGATAGATATAACGCTGGTTTTTAGTCCATTGGGCTATGGAGTCATATCCGGGCTTTAATTGAACAACAACATCAAGTGTGATCCAAGGGGCAAGTTATCTATACCACAAGATTATTGAGATTAAAATGATGAAATGGAAACATTAAAATGTTGGAGGGGTGGAAACTGATAATAATTTCTCAGAGGATTTATAGTCAGTCCAAACAAGAAAAGCCTCTTAAGTAACTGTTTTAAAACCAACCAAGGACATGGCTAACCATAGACTTCTTGGGCAAGTTCTTATTAAAGCAGCTTAATTGACAAACAATCCAGTAATCCACATAATTACCTTCAGAAAGTATGAAAACATATAAGAGAAACGAAGTGTAACTTAAGATCAGATAAAGTACTTTTAAACCTAGTCTGCTTTCAGTCAACACCAAGGGAAATTTTCAGAATCTGCCTTTGGAGAAAAGGATCTAGGAATCAGGGCAAACCATATCTTCTCTAGTCTAACTTTAATAGCAAATAATGGAAATCACATTCAAGAACAATGTTTAAGCAAGCAGAAGGACGAGGGAATGCCAACATTCCTAACTGTTTAAACTGTATTAAATCATTCTTTAAATAAACAAATTTGAAGAAAACATCAAGATAAAGATTTCTCAGCCAGAGAAGGTTACTGATATACAGTAGGTCCTAACCCTGTTTATACTGTTCTTTACAGCAGAATATGAACAATATGGCATACGTAGAAGGAAAAAAAATTAACAAAGAAAGAGGCACTTCACCAGTAATATAGACCAGGATCCCAAGAAACAGCTTGTTATTGATGTCAAACCAGTTACAGTCTTCAAGTTCAATGTTTCAGTTCAGCAATCATCTTCACTATTCAGCCTAACTACTCTATCACAAACAGAGCTTCAAGGGCCAGTGAACACTATGTACAAATATAAGTCTCCAGCTCAAGTGTATTTCAAAGTTCTGCAACCAACCATTTCTCATCTTCTTCTGAGGTATTTATAGAAGAATGAGGAGGTGATCTGAGAAAATATCTCTCAGGATAATTAATACAGGTTCAAGACTTCTCGGCCTTTTGAGGGGCTCGAGGGAGAAATTTACAGGTGGATCATTGTATTAACTTTTTTACAATAAATATCAAAGCTCAGTGGGAAATTTATTTGACTTTGAGGCTCTGTACGCTGTGTGGAGTAACTCCTTGGCTGCGCTGGAGGCGAATATCAGATTTTCTTCAATAACTTCGGCCTCTGTTTGAATGCTTTGAGGCAACAGGTGGCTCGGTGGTAGCTGAGGAATCAATTTTCCTCAGATGGGGCGGTGGAGGCTTTCTGTCTGATAAAACACTTTAGGTTTTCTCTTAAACTGTGTTTTAGATTGGGGATTAGGCTTTTGATAACTGTCTTAGCCGTAATCCCTATAAAAACTTTCTTCAATCTTCATTTGCTGTGCTTTGTCTTCAAAAACTGATACTCTTTAACTGTTCTCTCGAATAAAACAGTGTCTTGTCGATGTGCAGGGCCGCGCAGGGCTCTTTAGGTTATCAATGCTCATGAAACATTGATAAATCATTTGATACAGAGCCCGTGAATGGTTCTTTTAGATAGCCCGAAGGCACATGAAACGTCTTTCCCAACCCTCGGCTCTCCTTCATTCTATAGTGGAAAACCATTAAAACACCTGCAAAACACAAAAACAGTTAATAAATCCTGCGGAAATAGGTTTAAACTGCTTCAGATGGCGGGGGAGGAGCGTAGCCGTCGGATAAAAATATCTAACGGTGGAGATCGGTGCAGAACAGGCAAAGGAGAGCGGGGAGAAGAAATAAGGCGGGGTGGTTTTGGACCGTCCGATCTGGACACGTGGACGGTCCAGATCTAATCGGAGGAGCGCAATTGGGGGTAAAACAAAAACACATGCGATTGAAACATTGCGATGCGATTTTGCGCGGACCGTTGGATCAAAGGATTAGATTAACGGTCGGGATTGAATCGGGGATCGGCAATCGGGGGTGAAACATTGCGATTGCGATTTAGCGATAATCGTTGATTCAAGAACGAGATCAACGGTGGAGAACCAATCGGGGAAGTCGCGATCGGGGGCGAAACAAAACGCATGCGATTGAGCGCAGGCCGTCGATCTAAGAACGAGATCAACGGTGGAGAATGGATCGGGGATGGCCGATTGGGGGAACAAAACAAATGCATCGAAAGAAAAACTCTGATGTGATTTAGCGATAACCGTTGATTTGGCATACGATCAATGGTGGAGATGAGCCGGGGGAAAAACCCTTGTATATTTTTATAAAACCCAAACTTTTGGAATAATCAAAGGTTTTTATGGATCAGGTGGAAGAATATATATATAAAGCGGACATGTGCCCGACTGCGGGGCCTTCGGATATATGGAATGTAATATGCCCGGGGCGTATTTAAAACGAAGGGGTCAATCGCAATCGGGCCATCGGGCCTGGTCATTCCGATCAACCTATTTGAAACGTTGCGATGCGATTGGCACCCGGGGTCCTTAACACTTGGTCCCGGGGGAAGTCATATGAAACAGGGGCGGGGGAAACTTTTTAACATACGAGACCCAATCGCATCGGAACTTTGATGCGGGTCTTTTTGATCTACCCATTTGATTTCTCTGATTGCGATTGCGCGATCGGTCTTTCAATCAACCCATTAAAATATTAAACACGTGACTTCAAGTTTTTAAGTTGAAAGTTTGGATAAGCGGGTTTTGGGTTCTATAAAGAAAAATGGGTTTGGGAATGGAATATTCACAAGGTCTAAGCGCCGAGGGCGGGCTCCGGGTTACATGAAAATAATGTGATCGGGGGTTTTAGGCAGCAAGGCTAATCGCAATCGGAGTTCTTTAGAGTATGGCGAAGACTTGTACATTTGATTCTTTCTGATGCGATTAGCGCCTTAACCCAAGGCAAATGGCTCCAGCTCCAAAGCGTATGGTGGGGAAGTGGTTTAGGACTTAGCCCAAAGGGGCTTAAGTCCATAGTCATAATACTTGTATTTTTATGAATTTTTCATAATTTTCAATGGAATTTGATGGTTTCGGGATAGTAAAAAAAAAATGGGTTTTTAACTATGGGAAAGTGATTTTCATAAATGGAAGAAGAGGATTTATGAAAACAAGGAAGTTTGTGGAGAAAAAGGGGAGCAGATGAAAGTTTAAGAAGGGGGAAAATGAAGGTCTTTCAGCAGTCTTCTACTTGGAATCAGCAGAATTAAGAGGAACAGTAATGAGGATTTTGGACAGAGGCATGAGGCCTACAAGGAGTCTTCAAGAGCCAACAATTTTTAGTGATAAAATTTTTTCCTTGGAGGCTCAAAAATATTTAGCAACCTTTTGGTATAACTAAATATTACAGGTGGCTAACAGTATGTACCACCTGTACCTGTACCTATACTTGTGCCAACACTTGTACCTATACTAATCCATGTACCAACACTTGTACCTGTACTGATACCAACACATGTACCTGTACCTGTACTCTGATACAACCTATGCATAATATCAACATACCTGTGATCCTGCTGACCTACCTACAAGATCCTATCCTATAAGTCCATCCCAAAGGATCTCATCGCTACTAAGTGATTTACCTATGCTCACCTGCTAAGAGCATTTGCAACCATGTTCTCCTTTCCCTTGATGTACCTGATCTCAAAGTAAAACTCACTAATCGTGCCCAACCATCTAGCCTATCGAGAATTCAAATTTGGATGGTAAAATAAGTACCTCAACTCAATGTGGTCACTCCTCAATATAAACTGCCTTCCAAGAAGATAGTGCCTCCACATCTTCAATTCAGGAATGATATTTTGTAGCTCGAGATCATGTGTCGGATAGTTTTTCTTGTGATAATTTAACTTCCATGACTCATAGCATATCACTTTTCCATCTTGCATATGGATCCCACCAAGTCCTCTCTTGCAAGAATTTTTACACACTAAAAACTCCTTTTCTGGATATACAATCTTTAACACTGGAGCATGTGTCAAAAACTCCTTAAGCTACTCAAAACTAGCCTCACACTCCTTTTTCCAGTCAAACTTCTTACCTTTCCTCTGAAATGATGTAATGGGATAAGAAATCTGTGAGAAGTTCCTAATGAACCTCCTGTAATAATTGTCCAACCGGGGTAAACATGTGATGAGAGTCTACTAATATGAGATTCAACCTCCTAGATGACCATAA
The DNA here is from genome assembly GCA_034641835.2 of Pinus albicaulis. Classification (NCBI taxonomy): domain Eukaryota; kingdom Viridiplantae; phylum Streptophyta; class Pinopsida; order Pinales; family Pinaceae; genus Pinus; species Pinus albicaulis. The sequence continues at coordinate 765,652,583 of CM076570.1, forward strand.
GGAAGTGGAACTAATGGAAACAAGACAAGCACACCTTACACAACATCAAAAGCATATTTGGGAGGTAACCCAACCTCCCATACCCCTGAGCCCTGAGGTGAAACTGATTTTTGACCCTTTTGAGCCTTAACCATAGGCATGCCAAGGAAAGGTAGTGTCCAGGGCCCCAAATGGCCAGTTCTGTGCCTGTAACTCTGGGATTTGTGCCACCTTTTCAGCCCCTAAGCCCAGGTCACTACCCAGAACTTCATGAAACTTTAGGGGATGATAAATAACATTAAAAAAAAGGTATGGAAGCAATCACATCATCATGATATCATATGGACCCCTCCTAGTCATGACAGGAATTTCTTCAAACATGTCACAAACATTACAACTACAGGTGTAAAAAAATATATTTAAACTTAGGGGTCTCATACTTATCTGGGAATCATTAATAAGCATTTCTTCCTTACATCATAAGCTGAAATACAATCTATTTGACCATATACATATTGCGTATTCATTTACAGGTAAAAACATGGATAGAGCCATACATCGTCACTGATATAATACATGTTTATAACTAGCATAATAACAATATAAATACCATAGATATAACATCAATGGAATCCACATAATAACCAATACATTTGCATATCAAATACCAAAGGAATGAGCTCTTTATTAATGTATGTAAAAACCAAACGGATATGGTACTTCCACGTTCCACTTGACCATAAATTTACTGAGCCAAGTCTCACTTCAGCCAATCACCCTCGTGCCATATTCCAAGCATGAATGTGGGACCCATAAGAAACCAAAAAGAACCAAACAAGAATGAATTATACCAGAGTTATCCACCTAAATCGTGAGGAATTTGAGTGCATCCTAGTATCTATGGCTTTATTGTAATCCACAGTTTGAATCAGGGATCACTATGTCCTAAACTGAGAGATACTCTCTAGGCTTTATTGTACATCCAATCGCAAGAATAATAGGCCCAAAATGGAGAGCATCCACCTCTCAGGCTTTACCACAATCCATATTAGATAACTACGCCTTAAACTGAGGAAAACCACCTCTAGGCTTTACCGTATATCCCTCCATTCACAAGAAATGATTCCTAGGCTCGCTGAGGCAACACATTGTCCGAATTTACTAAAACACATGGTCTGGTTCAGGGGTTACTAGGCCATTTTTTATATCAATTTGGATTTCTACCTCACTTACCTTCGAATCCAATCTAGTAATCCAGCTCAATCGAAATGTTAGAACCCAACTCATCAAGGCTATCTAGAAATGACATGGCTAGGTTGAAAACAATGTCACAGCTGGATAAACCCATGCCAAGACAGAAGAGAATGGCATGCAATACCATGCATACCAAATATAACAACATAATCATAGATTCAAATCAATACTTGCAAGGAATCTCGTTGTAGCTGTTTGATTCCTCCTTTTTCCTACTTTCTTGCTCAAATTCCCAAGTGCTCCAAAAAATATGTGCCCCAGAGTGAGATAGACAGAGAGAGAATAATGATAGTGTGTCCAAAAAATTAATTGACAAAAGGTACCAACTAATCTTCAGAAGCCTTTTCATAGAAGAAAACTCTATTTTATTCATTTTCCATTATTTTACTTCATTTCCTCCTCACATGCAACCTATGACCTTTCATCCCCCTTTTCTCCTAATTTCCATTATTTTCATAAATAAATGTGCCAAAAATGCCATTTTTCCTTTCCAAGTCCTTAGTCTTTGCCTTTTCCAATTTCCTTAGCCATAATAAACCAAATGAACACCCACTACGATGTTTTTCCTAACATTCATATTTGAATAAGTTTCCCATCAACCATGGTTATTATTTTTAACTTTATTACATGGAATTTTCACTAGGGTTGTTATAGAACCCTCCCCCTTGGGGGACACTATCCTTGGTGTTCAATCACATATATACCTCAGCAACACCGCGGAAAAGAAAACATCTACACATGGATATTTATAACATAGCTTGATGTAGTATTTACAATGGTCACCCTACTGAAAGAAAATCGATATGACATCATAACAACATGACAAATATAATGACATGACATTGTTAAGTCCCTATAATACTAGTGTAACCCCTTATTGTTATTGTTAGTGTAGCCCCCTTATTGTTATTTTTGTACCCATGTAGTCCCCATAGTGTTATTATTATGCCCCATAAAAGCCCACTATTGTTATTGCTGTGATATTACATTATTATTGTTATGTAGGCTCTAATTATATTGGGACCCCTTAGACTCCTATATATAGAAAGTAGTTTTTTTTCATTTGAATCATCCAAGAATTGTTCATTTGTGTAATACAAAGGAGGTTCCCCCATCTAAGAGGTTTATTTCTAAGTCGTTGATCTATCTTTTCTTCTATTTTGTGAGCTGGTTGCATAACATTTTGTATCAAAGCTTGGGATTCTAGGGTTTTGCTTCTTCAAACATGAAATATTGGAATTTTCTCTATCAATTTTTTTCTATGATGCTCCAGAAGCTGAAACTTTCACCACATGGAGAATAAATCTTGATGAACTTTGTGTAAAAAATTCAGACCTTGGTTCACAATATTTTTGGAGATATGATCTATGGAATTAAGGGTTTTTATAGGCTCCATAATTTCATCTCAAACATGTGACCGAGGGAAAATCATCATAACTTTCATTTCAGGCATTAGATTTGAATTCTGTAAAAAGTAGTCGAAATTGCATGGGTTGTAGTTTCTTGTGTATCGATTTCAGAGCCAAAGGTGGAAAAAATGACACATGGTATGCCATACAAGTTAGCTCTACTGAATCAGTCCATAATTAGGTCATTTTGGGAGACCGAGCATAAATTTGTCTTGATGAAGAAGACATCAGGTTCAATATCGATCTCCTCAAAAGAAAGAAAAATGTGTGTTTAAAAAAAAAATCATAACTTTTGTTTAAAAAATCAGTTTGAAGTGATTCCAAGAGCATATTGAAGCATTGGTATCAGTATTGGGTTCTAAACTTTGCCTCCCAAAAATAATTACACACCCATTAATCCCTCAGAAATATTTTCTATGATGCACGAAGAAGAAGAAGTGCAACATAATATATCAAAATTACAAGACCAAGTGCAACAAATTTCTCTCTCGCAAAAAGTAACCAAAAATGAAATCGTAGCTAAGATGGATGGTTTGAAGAAAGGCCTATAAGCTAAGATGGATGGTTTGAAGAATGGCATGGAAGCTAAGATGGATGGCTTGAAGAATGGCTTGGAAGATAATATGGATGGCATGGAAGATAAGATTGATAGTATAGAAGAAAAATTGAAAGCAGACACGGAAGGTTTGACAAGTTGCTACAAGAAATGATTCCTAATGGCGAAAAGGTAGTAGATGAAACTCATGATGAGAACAACATAAATGTTAATCATGATTTCATAGAATCTATTTTTGGCTTTAAGACCCACCATATTCCAAAGATCGATATGAGAAAGATTTAGGGCAAGGATCCAATAACATGGATACTACAAATGGAACAATATTTTGATCTCCATAATGTGAAAAACACACAAAAGGTACGCATTGAAACTTTATATTTAGAACCCAATCAATTTGTATGGTATCGATGGCTTTGTTCTCGTAAACCACTTTTCACTTTATCAATTTTTACGGAGGAAATGATAGCACATTATGAGGATACAAAGAGAAACACCTTCTTTATCCAATTGATAGCTCTCAAACAAAAGTGTTCAATAGCAGAGCATGTTGAGGACTTCCAAAAATTGAATATAATGGTAGAAGATATTCAAGAGAAGCATAGGATTGACGTCTTTGTAGGGACTTTAAAGGATAACATCCAACATGAGGTTCGTCTTTGGTAACCTGATTCATTGGATAAGGCATTCAGGGTGGCAAGAAAAGTTGAAAGCAAAATTATGGCAACAAGGAAGTATACCAATCACAAATATAAAGATGGAAATGTTGTTGCTCCTAGCCTTCCATAACCTACAAGGTTGACACCACAACAATTGGAGGAAAAAAGAGCAAAATGGATTAGTTATAGTTGTGATAGAAAATACACTAAAGGTCATAAGTGTGCTGAGAAGAAATTAATTTACATAGATTGTGAAGAGGAGGAAGGAAAGGAACAAGAAACATCAAAATAGGAGGATATGAACCAGGAACCAACCTCAGATAAGGAATAAATGAATCCAAACATATCTTGTAATGCATTGGGAGGAATTACCACTCCTCAAACTATCAAGATAGAAGGATAAATGAAGAAAAAAAAAGGTAATAGTGTTGATTGATTCGGGTAGTGCACATAATTTTATTCATCTTAAGATAGTCAAGGAATTGAATTGCTTCCTATATCCAACACCAGAATGTCAAGTGATGGTTGCAAATGAAGGAACTATAAATTTCTCTGGAAAGTGCCATAATATCAAGCTAACCATGGGGGAATATGTATTGAATATTCCAATTCCATTGTGCTAATGTTGTACTAGGAGTCCAATGTTTACAATATTTGGGGACTATAGATTTTAATTTTCTAGAATTTTTCTTGAATTTTTTTTGGGAAGGAAAGGAAAGATAATCATTTCTAATGTCATGAAAAATATTTTGAAGAAATAACAACGAAGCGTAATTTCACACTTATGCTCACTACATATTCAAACATTGAAATCCTCTATTTCTCCAGATCTCCAAAAAGTCTTGGACAATAATTCCAAGGTGTTTTAGACTCCCAAAGGCCTCCAACCTATTTGTGATCATGATCATTCTATTCATTTTATTTGAGGAAGTGTTCCTACAATCATAAGACCTTAAATATATCCCTATTCCCAAAAGAGCGAAATTGAATGTATAATTATAGAAATTTTAGAGCCTGGTATAATTAAACTTAGTCAAAGTTGTTTCTTTGCTTCATTAGTATTAGTGCATAAGAAGGATGGATCATGGCACATGTGTCTAAATTATAGGGAGATCAACAAACTCACTATTAAAGATAAATTTCCCATTCCTTTCATTGATGATTTTTTGGATGAATTACATGGAGAAATTTACTTCACCAATTTGGATCTTCGTTCAGGTTATCATCAAATTAGAATGAAGACTAAAGACATTCTGAACAACATTTACAAGTCATGAGGGTCATTATGAATTTTTGGTCATGCCTTTTGGCCTTACTAATGCACCTTCTACATTTCAAGGGTTGATGAATTCCATTTTCAAACCTTTCCTTAGAAATTTTGTGTTAGTACTTTTTTAAGATACACTAATCTACAACAAGCCTCGGAAGGATCATGTTCAACATGTTGACAGGTTCTCAAGTTATTGGAGGAAAAAAAATTATATGCAAAAACCTCCAAATGTTCCTTTGGAGAATAGGAGGTGGAATATCTCGGTCATATTGTATCTCATGAGGGTGTTAAGGTAGACCCTAACAATGTTAAAGCGATTAAGGAATGGAAAATCCCCACAACCCTAAATAATATGTGAGGATTTCTCAGGTTAATAGGGTATTATCGCAAGTTTGTTAAGAATTATGGGAGAATAGTAGCACCTCTGACAACATTATTGAAGAAATATGCATTTTCTTGTACTCCAAAAGAAACTAAGGCATTTGAACATCTTAAAGAGGCAATGTGCCAAGCACTGATCTTAGGTACCCAAAACTTCACAAAAACCTTTATTTTGGAATGTGATGCCTCAAGAAATGGTATTGGTGTTGTTTTAATGCAAGAAGTAAGGCCCATTTCTTTTGAAAGTCATACAATTGTAGGAGAGTATTTATAAAAAGCTATTTATGAGAAGAAAACGTTGGCAATACTACACACACTAAAGAAATGACGACCTTACATAATGGGAAGACACTTCAAGGTAAAAACAGATCATGATAGTCCTAAATATTTTTTGGAACAAAGACTATATTTAAAAGAGAAACAAAAATGGGCCACAAATATGTTGGGTTGTGAATTTGAAATCATATACGAAAAAGGGAAGCTAAATGTTGTTGCATATGCACTCTCAAGAAATGATGAGGACATGGAAAGAATTGCTTTGTGCCATTTCTGTTATCCAACCAAATTGGATAACCAAAGAAAGGGAGGAGTGGAAGAATGACAAAGAAGTGTGGACACTCATTGAAAAGTTGTAGCAAGACCCCAATACATATGATACATTTAGCTGGAAAAATGATTCTTAATGGTACAAATATCACTTATATATTGGTAATAATTCCCAACTAAAACAAAATATTCTGTTGGAATTGCACACCTCTCCCTTAGGAGGACACTTAGGATTTTTAAAAACTTACCACAAGGTCAAGAAAGATTTTTTTTGGGATTGCTTAAATATGATATTCAAAATTTGTGGTGGAATGTTGGGTTTGCCAAAAAAATAAAGTTGAGACAATTAAGAAACCAGGTCTGCTACAAAATTTATCCATTCCAAATCAACATTGGGAGGAGGTTTCAATGGATTTTATCACAGGTTTACCCAATTTCGAAGGAAAGAGTATCATCATGGTGGTAGTTGATAGACTTACCAAGTATGCACACTTTTGTGCATTATCACATCCATTTAAAGCCAATACGGTTTCTAATGCATTTATGGAAACAATTCAAAAGCTACGTGGAACCCCAAAGATTATTCTAAGCGAAAAAGATCCAATTTTCATTGGAAATTTTTTGACGAAATTATTTTCTTGTCTAGGTACTCAACTAGCTCATAGCTCATCTTATCATCCTCAAAGGCTGATGGGAAAACTGAGATAGTGAAAAAATGTTTGGAAGGATATCCTCGTTGCTTTGCATTTTATAAACAAACATAATGAGTGAAGTGGTTACCTCTAGCTGGATGGTGGTATAACACTTCTTTCTACATTGCAGCAAAAATGACCCCATTTGTGGAATTTATGGATATTACCCACCGTCCATAACATCATCTTTAAGATAAAATTATAAGGTTCAAGAAGTGGAATATCACATCGATCATCAACAAAAAGTTCTACAACTCTTAAAGGATGACCTAACTTTAGTGTAGAATCGAATGAAACAACAACCAAATCAACATCATAGCGAAAGAGGTTTTGATGTAGGCGACTGGGTATTTTTACGACTATAACCATACAATCAAATTTCCCTCAAGAAAGCTAAGAAGGATAATAAATTGTCGCCAAAGTTCTATGGTCCTTACAAGTTTTTTTAAAATATTGTTACTATGGCATACAAATTGGAGCTTCCAACATCTTCCTGAGTGCACCTAGTTTTCCATTTTTCATGCTTAAAGAAGGTTATAGGTGAAAAACTTCCAGTTCAAACAATACTGCTAGAACTTGACGAGGAAGGAAAAATAATATTGGAACTCGAAACATTCACGAAAACAAGAACTCGACAGCTAAAAGATCAATAATGATTGGCATATCATCAAGTGGAAGAACTTACCAGCTGAAGATGCCACATGGGAGGATGAGAATTTTATACAGAAGAATCTAGAAATACTCAAGTGTTGAGGACGACACTATTTTTAAGGAGAGGGGCATGTTAGTTCCCTATAATACTAGTGTAGCCCTTATTTTTATTGTTAGTGTAGCCCCATTATTTTTATTGTTGTACCCATGTAGTCCCCATAGTGTAATTATTGTGCCCCATAGAATCCCACTATTGTTATTGTTGTGCCATTACATTATTATTGTTATGTAGGCTATGATTATATTGGGACCCCTTAGAATCCTATATATAGAAAGTATTTTTTTTGTCATTTGAATCATCCAAGAATTTTTCATTTATGTAATTTAAAGGAGGTTTCCCCCTCGAAGAAGCTTATTTCTAAGTCATCGATTTATCTTTTATTTTATTTTGTGAGCTGGTTGCATAACATACACCATACTGCTTATTGGAGCTTTATAACATAGCTCATGGTGGTGTTTACATCCATATACATATGTACATACATACAACTATCACATCAAAACACATACCAAAACATCACAAACATATAAACTAGAAAAAACCAACATCACACCAAAATTTATTTTCATAAACCGACAAACAAGGAAGGATACATGGCCTGCATATGATCCACCTTCTCCAACGTAGCTTCATCGGGAACAAATTGCTTCCATTACACTTTAAATTTCTTTATTTCTTAGTTTCAGAGCATGAGCACCTTTTTCTGCAATATACGCTGAGGCTCTGACTGGAATTCTCCATCTAGTTCCACCTACAATACAGATCAATCAATCAATCACATGATCAACATATTTAACATATTTCTTAAGAAACGATATATGAAAAACATCATGGACTTTCACTATGGAAAGCAATGCAAGTCGATAAGCCACTGGTCTGATCCTCTCAATGATCTTGAAGGGTCCACAAAACCGTGGTTCCAAATTTGCACATGATCCAAACCACAAGGAGCTCTTCTTGGGCTTGATACGCAAGTCCACCTTATCCCCAACCTGAAACTCCTTGAACAACCTATTCCTATCTGCATAACTCTTATGCATATCTTGTGTTACCTTCAAGTTATTATTGATCACCTACATTTCCTGTTCCATTTCTTCCAACATCTCTGGTCCAATCAGTACCATGTTAACTGGATCAATACAATTGATGGGATTGTTTCAACTCTGCCCATACATAGCCTCAAATGGACTCATCCTCAATGACTCTTCATACCCAATTTTGTAGGAGAAATCTACTAGTGGAAGATATTATTCCCACTTGCATTGTTGATGCGTCACATACATATTCAAAATATCTTGTAGTATCCTATTCACCCTCTCTATCAGTCCATCTATCTATGGATGATAAGTTGTGCTGAAGGAAAACTCAGTGCCCAAACCTGCAAAAAAATAATTCCAAAAATTGGAAGTGAACTTTGCATCCCTGTCAGACAAAATATTCTTCGAAACACCATGTAATCTAACTATGTCTTTGATAAATACCTTTGCTACATTGCTAGCTGAATAAATGGTTTTCACTGGGATGAAATTTGAAACCTTTGTTAACCTTTCCACAACAACCATGACAAAATCATGTTTTTTAGCTTTCTTAGGAAAACCTGTGATGAAATCCATGGAAATTACCTCCCATTTCCACTCTAGAATCATAATTGGTTGTAGATATCCACTTGGATGTTTACACACTGCCTTAACCATCTGAAAATCCCAAACATATGGCTACAAAATCTGCCACATCCTTCTTTATATTAGGCCAATAATATAACCTCTTTACCACAATAAATGTTTAATGGTAGCTTGGGTGACCCGAATATGGTTTCACATGAAAATCTCTCATGATAAAATTCTTGATCTCACTATTGTCCAGTATATATATCCTGTCTCTAAATCTAACCAATCCATTTGCTATGAAACAATAATCCAAATCGTGTATATGTGTGCATGTACCTGTAACACCTGTACCTATACCTGTACCCATACCTATGTAAACACCTGTACCTGTACCCATACATGTACCAACACCTGTACCTATACCTATACTTTTACTTGTACCTATACCAACACCTGTACATGTACATGTACTCTGCTGCAACCTATGCACAATGTCCATATAACTATGATCTTGCTGACCTACTGCAAGATCCTATCCTGTAAGTCCATCCCATAGGAGCTCATCGTTGCTAAGTGATTTACATGTACTTGCCTGCTAAGATCATCTATGACCCTATTCTACTTTCCCTTGATAAAACTGGTCTCAAAGTCAAACTCGTTGATTGTTGCTGGTCAAAGAAGTACCTCAACCTATTGTGGTCACTCATCAATACAAACCACCTGCCAAAAAGATAGCTCCTCCACATCTTCAGTGCATGAATGATTTTTGCTAGCTCGAGATCATGTTTCGAGTATTTTTTTCTCATGCTCATTTAGCTTCTATGAGTCATAACATACCACTTTTCCATCTTGAATATGGACCCCACCAAGTCCTCTCTTGCAAGAATCTCTACACACTACAAAATCCTTGTCCGGATCTGCAATCTTTAACACTAGAGCATGTGCCAATAACACAAGCTTCTCAAAACTAGCCTCACACTACTCTTTCTAATCAAACTTCTTACTTTTCCTATGCAATGATGTAATAGGACAAGTAATCTATGAGAAGTTCCTGATGAACCTCCTGTAGTAGCCTACCAATCCCATGAATTATCTCACCTCATCTACATTCTTAGGAGCTACCAACTCGATGATGGCCATTATCTTCTCTGGATGTAATACAGTGCCCTCCTTTGAGACAGTATGTCCTAAGTAGTGTACCTCAGTGTAGAAGAATGATCTAGGTGGATATCGGTGGCCACCCACCTATTCCATTTGGACCCGCACCATCAATTCTTGCAGCTTTTCAGCACAACATACTATTTTTAGCAGGTTTTTGGGTCCTGCAATCCCGGAGCCGTTTTGGACCCCAATGATCCAGGTGTATATTGGTGCCCCCCCACCTATTCCATTTGAAATGCCACCATAAATTCTTTTATTTTTTCAGTTTCAACACAAATTACTATTTTTAGTAGTTTTTCGGGTCCTGAACTTCCAGAGCCGTTTTGAGGCCCTAAATGACTTTTTTTGGAATATGATTACGTCTTGGGATTTATATTTGTAGTCAGCAATTGTATTCCTTTGATAGATATTTCTAACAATATATCATGTGCGTCAAACAGAAAAAGTATGCCAAAGTTACGACCCCAGGAAGTTGAAACACCAATTTACCCAAACAGGGCCCATAGTTTTGGTGCTTCATCTCCTAGGGTTAGGTTTTTGGATGTTTAGAGTTTTCCATTATTTCTCAATAATAAATAGGCCCTAGAGCCTCATTTTAACACAGTCGAGAGTTATGTAGCCGCCACATATCTTCTCAAAGATAAGCTACCAATGCCCTAGCTATTTGATTTCCATGATGTCTGTAAGCATATTTTTGTTATTTGATATTAATGAAATGAAGCATTATTTCTGCTGCATCTTTGTGTTTATGTTTATTTTTATATTTTATTGTGTTCCTGCATAAATAAAGATCAGTGGTATCAGAGCGGGTATGCTCTTTCTCTATTTTTCTTTGCATGTACCCAACATGGTCAGGGTATAAGGAGTTAGGGCTCGATCTAGTTGAACCCTTGCAAGATTAGCCTCACAAACCCTGACGACCTCCCATGGCGAAAGAAAATAAAGATGAGGGAGCAGGATATCCTACAAAAATATTGCTCGAGGAGGCCCTCGAGAAACAAAGGAACGCGATGATGGATAACTTTTCTCAGATCCTTCAACGGCTACCCACCAACGACGCATCTCCATCCAACAACCACTCTCAAGGTGCCACTCCCTTCAAGGTACAGGTAAAATTTGACATTCCTATATTTGAAGGCTTGATAGATGCAAACGCCATAGATAGATGGTTGAAATTGTTGGAAGGGTATTTCTCGATCCATGATTTCTCTGATCGAGAAAATATTATTTTTGCACTCCTCAAAGCCGCCCCCCATGTCAAAGATTGGTGGGAAACCTACTGTGAGAAAAAGGATGGGACATAACCCTCTTTGTTCTCAGCTGCACCCTCTTGGAATTCATTCCGAGATGGCATCAAGGAACAATATTACCCCATGGGGAACTATAAGGACAAGTACATCCAATGGACCACGCTGCGACAACAAAGGGACTGATATGTGCACGAACTTACGAATTTGTTCCATACCCTGCACACAAAGTTGGGTATCAAAGATTTAGAGAGACATTTGGTGCTCAAGTACTACAATTATCTACATAGACACATTCAGGAGGAAATGGAGTTCCTTGAAATTACATCGCTTGGCACGACATATCGCTATGCTGCCAAGATTGAGCAGAAATTTAAGCAAAAGAAGCGAGACTTTGGATCCACGAATCCGAAGCCAGGAAAGGCACCCCTAAACCACAAAACAAGGGGCAAGGCCAAAGCGGGGTGACTCAGAACAACACCAAAAATCCAAAGAAGGACACGGGGAAGTGGTGTGAATTTCATAATAGCCCCACTCACAACACAAATGAGTGTCGGGCCAAACAGTCCTTGGTGGCTGAACTAAAGGCACCCGAATTAGATGCATGTTTTGATCCTGAGTGAGAACCATAAAAAGGCAATGAAAAAGGGAAGCAGATCATTGATGCAGATTCCAGTGCCATTTTTTCCACCACCAAGATCCAAAGGGAGGATCTCGAGGATCCAGAGGAGGGGGAGCGCCTCTTCCATTCACAGATGTGGTGAAGGGTTCTCCACTGTAATTCCTTGTCGATAGCAGAAGCCAAAAGAACCTTATTTCAGAAGAGGTCGTGAAGCGACTCAACCTACTGAATGTAGCACACTCGTAGCCATATACCATTGGGTGGCTTCACCCACAGAGAGATCTACGTGTTCACCAGCAGTGCTGCCTTCCGTACAGTATCAAGTCATTCACGGATGAGGTAGTGTGTGATGTTGCTCCTCTTGATGTAGCTGATGTATTATTGGGCCAACCATACTTATGGAGGTGACATTCTGTGTATGAGTCAAGGCCTTGTGCTGTTATTATTACTTTAGGAAATAACCTATACAGGATACCAGAGGTAGTACTGCCTTCTTTCATCTCTTTGACTATTGCAAAATAACACAGTAAGATTATTTCCCAAACCAGGAAATTTATTTTCCTTACAAATCGCTCACAAGGAAAGAAGAATATTGTGGCCACAAACTCAAAACAGGGCTCCCCTGCATGACTGCAGTAGATGGACAAAGTCGTGGAGGAATACAAGGACATTTTCTCCTCACTCACAAAGGTTCCTCTACATTGTCAGGACAAGCACTCCATTGATCTGACCCTCAACGCCTGATGTTGCCATACCTCATACAACTACACAAAAAAAATCCACTCATGTACTGTCTAAGGCTAATAAGGAAAACAAATTTACTAAACGCATCTAGCATGTCTGCCCGTAGGTCCATGACATCTTCGACAAATCTAATACCCAGTTCAATAGAATTTGCCTCATCTCATGGAGGATCTCAACGCAATGGGGACCATTGCTTCCTAAGGAGGGAGGAATGATCTAGGTGAATATCGGTGGCCACCCACCTATTCCATTTGGACCTGCACCATCAATTCTTGCATCTTTTCACTTTCAGCACAACTTACTATTTTTAGCAGGTTTTTGGGTCCTGCACTCCTGGAGCCATTTTGGGACCCTAATGATCTAGGTGGATATTGGTGGCCGCCCACCTATTACATTTGAAATGTCACCATTAGTTCTTTCAGTTTTTCAGTTTCAACACAACTTACTATTTTTAGTAGTTTTTTCGGGTCCTGAACTTCCGGAGCCGTTTTGAGGCCCTAAACGACGTTTTTTGGAAAATGACCCCATTTTAAAAATGATATTCGCGATCAATAGTTGTAGTCGTCAGATAGATCTTTCTAACGATATATCATGTTAGTCAAATAGAGATAGTATGCCAAAGTTATGACCCTGAGAAGTTGAAACACCAATTTACCCAGACAAGGCCCATAGTTTTGGCGCTTCATCTCCTACGGTTTGGTTTTTGGACGTTTAGAGTTTTCCATTGTTTCTCAATAATAAATAGGCCCTCGAGCCTCATTGTAACACAGTTGAGAGGCATGTAGCTGACACATGTCTTCTGAGAGATAAGCTACCAACACCCTAGCTATTTGATTTCCATTATGCCTGTAAGCATATTTCTATTATTTGATATTAATGAAATGAAGCATTATTTCTACTGCATCTCTGTGTTTATGTCTATTTCTGCATTTTATTGTGTTCTTGCATAAATCTGGATCAGTGGTATTAGAGCTGGTTTTCTCTTTCTCTGTTTTTCTTTGCATGTCCCCAACGCGGTCAGGGTATAAGGAGTTAGGGCTTGATCTGGTTGAACCCTTGCAAGATTAGCCTCATAAACCTCGACGACCTCTCATGGCAGAAGAAAAGAAAGATGAGGGAGCAAGATATCCTATCAAAATATTGCTCGAGGAGGCCCTCGAGAAATAAAGGAATGCAATGATGGATAACTTTGCTCAGATCCTTCAATGGCCACCCACCTACGACGCATCTGCATCCAATAGCCACTTTGGAGGTGCCACTCACTTCAAGGTACATGTATTCCTATATTTGAAGTCCAGATACATGCAGAAGCCATAGAGAGATGGTTGAATTTTCTTGAAGGGCATTTCTCGGTCCATGATTTCTCTGACCGAGAAAAGATTGTTTTTGCACTCCTCAAAGCTTCCCCCCATGTCAAAGATTGGTGGGAAAAATATTGTGAGCAAAGGATGGGACAAAACCCTCTCTGTTCTCAGATGCACCCACTTGGAATTCGTTCTGAGATTGCATCAAGGAACAATATTACTCCGTGGGGAGCTATGAGGACAAGTACATCCAATGGACCACTCCACGGCAGCAAATGGATCAAGATATGCACGAACTGACGAATTTGTTCCATACCTTGCGCACAAAGTTAGGTATTAAAGATTCAGAGAGACATTTGGTGCTCAAGTACCGCAATTGTCTACACAAAAATATTTAGGGGGAAATGGAGTTCCTTGACATTACATCGCTTGGCACGAAATATCCCTATGCCGTGAAGATCGAGCAGAAATTTAAGAAGAAGAAGCGAAACTTTGGATCCGTGAATCCGAAGCCAGGGAAAGGCACCCCCAAACCACAGAAAAAGGGGCAAGGCCAAAGTAGGGACTCAAAACAACACCAAAAATCCAAAGAAGGACATGGGGAAGTGGTGTGAATTTCATAATAGCCCCACTCACAACACAAATGAGTTTCAGGCCAAACAATCATTGGTGGCCGAACTAAAGGCACTCGAATCAGATGCATGTTCTGATCTTGAGTTAGAACCAGACAAAGGCAATGAAAAAGGGAAGCAGATCATTGATGAATATCCCAGAGCCATTGTTTCCACCACCAAGATCCATAGGGAGGATCCCGAGGATCCATAGGAGGGGGAGCACCTCTTCCATTCGTAGATGTGGGTGAAGAGTTCTCCACTGCAATTCCTTGTCGATAGTGGAAGCCAAAAGAACCTCATTTTAGTAGAGGTTGTGAAGCAGCTCGGCCTACCGACCATAGCACACCCACAGCCATATACCATCGGGTGGATTGACCCAGGGAGAGATCTATGCATTTGCCAACAGTGTCGCCTTCTGTATAGTATCAAGACATTCACGAATGAGGTAGTGTGTGATGGTTCTCCTCTTGATGTAGCTGATGTATTATTGGGCCAACCATACTTATGGAGGTGACATGATGTGTATGAGTCTAGGCCTCATGCTATTATTATTACTTTGGGAAATAACCCATACAGGATACTGGAGGTAGTACCACCTCCTTTCATCTCTTTGACTACTGCAAAACAACGCAGTAAGATTGTTTCCAAAACTAGGAAATTTATTTTCCTTACAACTCACTCACAGGGAAAGAAGAATATTATGGCCACAACATCTAAACACAGTTCCCCTACACAACTGCAACAGATGGAAAAAGTCATGGAGGAATATGAGGACATTTTCTCCTCACTCATAGAGGTTCCTCTACATTGTCAGGATAAGGAATCCATTGATATGACCCCCAAAGCACCGCCGCCTAATGTTGTTATACCTCATACAACTACACCAACAGAATCCACACATGTAATGTTTGAGGCAAATAAAGAAACCAAATTTACTAAACGCATCCAACATGTTTGCCCGCAGGTCCATGACATCTTCGAAAAATCTAATAGCCAGCTCAACAGAATTTTCCTCATCTCATGGAGGATCTCAATGCAATGGGGACCATTTCTTCTCGAGGAGGGAGGAATGATCTAGGTGGATATCGGTGGCCTCCCACCTATTCCATTTGGACCCGTACCATCAATTCTTGTAGCTTTTCACTTTCAGCACAACTTACTATTTTTAGCAGGTTTCAAGTCTTGCACTCTCGGTGCTGTTTTGGGACCCTAATGATCTAGGTGGATATTGGTGGCTGCCCACGTATTTCATTTGAAATTCCACCACCAGTTCTTTCAGTTTTTCAGTTTCAGCACAACTTACTATTT
Organism: Pinus albicaulis; assembly: GCA_034641835.2. NCBI lineage: Eukaryota > Viridiplantae > Streptophyta > Pinopsida > Pinales > Pinaceae > Pinus > Pinus albicaulis. The sequence goes on from CM076570.1 coordinate 765,668,648, forward strand.
TTAGCAGTTTTTCGGGTCCTGAACATCCGGAGCCACTTTAAGGCCCTAAACAACATTTTTTGGAATACAATTCCACTTCTTATTTGATATTTATGGTCAACAGTTGTATTCCTCAGATATATCTTTCTAACGATATATCATGTGCGTCAAACGAAGATAGTATGCCAAAGTTACGACCCTGGGAAGTTGAAACGCCAATTTACCTAAATGGGGCCCATAGTTTTGGCGCTTCATCTCCTAGGGTTAGGTTTTTGGACGTTTATAGTTTTCCATTGTTTCTCAATAATAAATAGGCCCTCGGGCCTCATTTTAACATAGTTGAGAGGCATGTAGCCACCACATGTATTCTCAGAGATAAGCTACCAACGCCCTAGCTATTTGATTTCCATTATGTTTGTAAGCATATTAATGTTATTTGATATTAATGAAATGCAACATTATTTCCTCTCCATCTCTTTGTTTATGTATATTTCTATATTTTATTGTGTTTCTGCATAAATCCAGATCAAAGAAATTGCATTTTCTAAGCTTAGCATACAACTAATGCTCTCTCAACAACCTCTACACTAATGCCAAATGCTCGACATGCTCTTCCTCATTTTTAGAATACTTCAATATGTCATTAATAAACATAATCAAAGAATTGTCCAAATAAGGACACAACACACTTTTCATTAAACATATAAATGTAGCTAGGGAATTATTCAAACTGAATGGAACTACAAAAAACTCATAATTCTCGTACCTACACCTGAATATGTTCTTATATCTGTCCTGCTCTTTGATGCATACCTGACTATATCCCAATCTCAAGTTGATCTTATATAAATTTTCTTCTCCCTTTAGTTGATCAAACAAATCATCGATCCTCAGTAGTGGGCACTTGTTCTTGATGGACATTTTGTTCAACTACCTATAGTCAATGCACAATTTGAGAGTACCATCTTTCTTCTTCACAAACAAAACCGGTGCACCCCATGGTGATACACTTGGCCTAATGTGCCCTTTTTACAACATTTCCTTCAACTACAATTTTAACTCTACCAACTATGATGTACTCATCTTGTAAGGTTCTTTTCATGTTGGAGTTTCCCCTGGTACCAACTCAATAGAAAAGTCTACTTCCCTGTGTGGTGACAACTTTGAAATATCTACTAGAAACACATCCTGAAATTGCTTCAAAACTAGATACATGTTCAACACATATGAATCCTTAACTTCTTTACCTTTGTCACTAGAGATATAAACTACAAATAGCAGAAATCCTTTCTTGCGACTGCGCTTGTCCTGCATAGTTGTCACCAACCTAAATGATGTGGATTTCTTCATTCCCTGTAAGACTCTTGGTTCCCCATTTTCATCCAAGCATTCAATAGCTTTGTCATAGCAATATACCTTGGTCCTATGATGATATAGACAATATATATCCAATAGCATACTGTAGGAACCCAGCGGCAATATGTTCAAGTGCGTTGTTGTAGGCATACCGTTTAAATCAAATGCACATGCTCATACCCAATGGAAAAAATATTTCTTCGTATTTGTGGCCAAATGCACTAACCAAGATTTTGCATGCATTTACTTAATTAAACCTCGCTTATCCACAAAGTCAGGACTAACATAGCTATAATTATATCTAGTTTCAATCAAAATAAAAATAAATTGATCAAAAATCTTACTGCCATCTCAGTTATAGATGCTTGGTGTTATTCCTGCCTATTGTCCACAACTGCATAAATACAAGGAATGATTAGTCCAACATCCCCAATATTTTGTGCCTCCTGTGCACTATATATATTAGGCCTACCACCTTGGTGTTGCGGGAAATCTCTCCTAAGGTGATCCTCATCACCTACCCAACACTCCAATCATCACGTTCCATTACCTCCATGTTGCTGCTATGATCTATGTTGTTGTTGTGATTTATGTCGTTGTTGACCTGCATTAAACTTCTTTTGCGGTTCCACATTTTCTTTCTCTTCTGCATTATGAGGCCTTGCTCTCTTAGGTTTCCATTTACCTTTCCCTTTCCATCCTTGCTGAGACTCATTCTTGCGTTTTGACTGTTCATAGTAATGCTTCAATTTTCCGATGACTTCCTCAAGTGTTTGAGGCTCATCATACTCGATCCGATCTTTGAATGATAATGTTAAACCACTGAAAAATTGCTAAAATTTAGCCTTCTCATTTGTAAGATATGGCAGATACCTCAATAGCTCCAAGAACTTGGTCATGTACTCTTCATCTTTCATATATCCCTTTCTACTATCATATAAATATTTGGCCTTGTTGGCGTAATACCTCTCTGACAAGTACTTCTTCCTGAAGAGCCTCTTGAACTCATGCTAGCTCAAGTCATTTGTCTTGATGTGTTTAACCTGTTAGCCCCCCTATGAAATTATTGATAAGCAAGCTGGGGGCTATGTCAGTTTGGAGACCTTCAAGGAATGCATCTCCCCTGAAGACAAATCATCCTTGAAGTCTCTCTGTGCTTTGCCTTACACAAGTCCCCTCCACTGATTTCCCATCTAAAGCCTCACTGGTTATAATGCTACTCCTAAAAGACCAACATTACTCCTCATACTCCTGAAAAACACCACATTTTTACCTCCTTTCCCCTTTGACCAAGTCCCTCCTTTCCCCTTTTAATTTCCCTACACCCTTTGTTTCCCCAAATTCCCCCCCGTTTCCCTATTGTTCCCCTTTGGGCCTCAAAATACATTGAAAATGGGTTAAAACCCACTTCCGACCTTATAATAGGCCTAAGCCCCCTTTCCGCTAACCCCTTGGAACCTTTTCTCCCCATATAACCCAACGTCGTGACCGAAGCGCTAGCCCCAAAGGCACTTGCCCAGTGTTTCATCAGGCGCAATTATAGTCATCGATCTGCACAGAACGGACGACAATCGCCGCCCTCGCAGCCTCCGTCGATTTTCCCGTTCACCACCCGTCGCCGCATCTCCACCGTTCATTTTCCCGACAGATCGACGATGCGGAGCCTATTCCGCCCAGTGGACCCCGCAGCGCACTATGTCAAACCCACTGGTTTCCATCGCATCGTTTATGCGCGGTAGGCAGTTTTTCTCCAATGCCCAGCGATTCCACTCATCGCGCGCCGTGTGTCCCCTGTACGATGGCAAAACTGCCATCCCATCGCGCATTATCCTTCGGACCAAGCCGCGGAGCGATATGTGTAATACCCATTCGATCTGTCAGCCCCCATCCGACGACTATCGTCCCTCGAAGCTGCGCACTGCTTAACTCATGGCCCCCGTACCTTTGGCCCACTGTCTGTTGCGCTCCGCCATTGATCTCCACCACGACCGACAGTCCAGATTTTTTCCTCTACCATTGACTATTCCACTGTCCTTGGTCCCGCCACGTCATCTCCACGTGCATCCTCCGTACCTAATCCCATTCCATTGCATATAATTGATTCATTTCGTGTTTTTTAACGTTTTTTCGTTCATTTTTCGCTCTACAGACTGCCACCTCCACCAGAGCAGATTTCCATTGTTCCTCTGAATTTTTCTTTGCCATGTCACCCTCTGCACTACCTTTCTCCACCTCCACATCATCCGCCACCTCATCCATCGTTTCTTCACTATTTTCATGTTTTGTAGGGTTTCAAAGAAGCAAAAAACCGCCATGATGCACGCCTCTGTTATAGTGACAGTGAAATCAAAGAAGATCATCTACGGAGGCAGAATTTATAAAAAGAACGACCCGAGAAGGTGAAGACAGGTCTTGCATTAAAGAAGGCCAGAGTTCAACACTGAAAACCTTCCAGCATCATTAAAAGCCGGAGCTAACCTGTCAGAAGCAAAATGGAGTGGCAAAGTATTTCAGTACAAAGAAAAGGAGATTGAGGCGCGCTAATGAATATCCTGAGCCTTAAATCAGTGGTTTAGAAGGCAAAAAATCAGTTTGAAGACCCCGAGGATCAATCAGAGGATCCTGAGTGCAAGTAAAAGGTAACATCAGGGTTTTCTCATCAGCAGAATGTTTTTCTTCGTCAAGTATAGGGCGCCCATACAACTTTTATTATGCACAGTGTCCATGAAGGAATTTCCAGCCTAACAGCAGTTCAAAACTGCCAGAGCATTGATATGGCAGACTTCTCAGTAGTTTATTTTGTTTTTTTCAAATCACCAGGAGTACCACAGTCGAAACATGTCAACATCATATCTGAAGAACATCACTCTTTTGTAAAAGGGGTGACAGAGATCAAATACTCAGCATAGAAGTAGAATGGGCCTCGACCCTCTTTCTTTCGGATGTTTAATGCAACATTTAGTGTTCACCTAACTCCTCAGTCGATATTCCGTTCATCCTCTGCTATAAAACATAGAAGGAAATTATTGTAAGGGTTGTTTTTGATGAGATATCAAAGAAATGCAAGTATTTTCCTCTTGAGACAAGTTCTCTGTGTAATATTGTAAGATAGACTGAGATTTGATGTATTCTGGCTGAATGTTCAAGATGTGGGCAATGAATATACCTGATTGGTGTTGTTTTTAATATGACAAGCATGTTTCTTTGGATCCCGATCTAAAGCAGCTGGTGATGTTTTCCTATCTCTGTGTTTAATTTCATTTCATTCTATTTCTACTGGCTCGCATAAGAAGTTTGGCATAAGATTTACCCTTGATAGGTACCTTATGTTGCTACTCTCCCAGCCTTTTATGTTTTCTGCTTACATGTGTATCTGAATATTGATTTTAATTGATTTAACCAGTGTAGTGGATGTCATTGCCTGCTCTCTGATGTATGAATTAAAGAAATCCATTTTTAGATGTTCTTGCTAGGATTTAGTTGGATGAGTTGAGAACACTGGGAGGTCTAGAACCCTGTCTCTGCCTCACTAGGATCTTCCATCTCAATTAAGCCTCTCTAAGATCCCTTGTACTGCCTCTGATTTTGTCCAAGCAGGTCTGGAGTTAAATGACCTCTGGCCTGATCTATAGACAGAATTGGATGGTTCTCCTCCTTTCATTTTCAGTCCTTAACGTCCCATTCCAAATATCATCTTTAAGATCCAAATGCTCTAGATGACTAGCCCAACTGAAAGCTTGCACATCGAACACAAGTAAATCCTTTCTTGACTCCATTGCCCAATGGCCTTGATGTTCCCTGAGTTATCTGTCTTAGCCTAATTCCCTCTATGCTCATCCTTGCCTTATATTGGACCTTCCTTTCCTGATTCCCAACAACCAAACACAAACAATCAAACAAACAACCCTGAGCCTATAACTAGCCTAAAATCATAACTTAGAGCTTCAAAGACATATCCTTTGACTCATTTAGAGAGATCCCTCTCTGGACCTAGGAAGGCTAGATCCTAAGGTCTGAAAATGGTTCTATGTTGTCTCATCTTTTGGTCTTGCCAACCTGGCCAAAACATGGGAACCCCAACATAATGGCGACTCCGCTGGGGAACATTGAGTGCATTACAATTTGAACATCCCTAGGCATTCAAAAACCACAATATCTGGTTAGGTTGGCAGTTAGTCACACCTCTTCTCGGATAGCCTCAGTGTCATTTGTTGTGTTCTATTATACTCTTAGACAGAGCCTGGACAGGGCCAGGTAGCCTCCAGATCTCATCCTCTTTAGGAGGTGACATATCTGGTAAATTCCCTCCCAGTCAATCTCTGGTTAGAATTTGTTGTGTTCTGAGGTTAGCCTTGAAAGGTGATAGTGCCTGAGCACTGTGGTGGACAGTGTGACCCCTTAGACATACCCTAACCTTCCACCTGGCAACTCCATAGTTCCTAAGAGAAAAGACTCCACTGGTGATCAGTAGGCCTGCTGATTAACTTGGTTTCACATAAGACTCCACTGGGAGACCAGCCTCCGAGACAACATCAACCACAAAAGAAGTGACAAGTAGGGTTAAGTTTCTTGTCTGGGAAACAACATTCTGGCTTTTAGGACCATCCACACAAGAGCTTATCCCAACCCAGACCCACCTGAAATAGTTGACAATCCAGAGAGTATCCTCAAGGGAGCTCCTACACCTAAAAGACCAACTATTTCCAGTCACATTTATAGAGCTAACTCCGCAGCAGAAGAACTAGTAGCTCTACCACATTTTCTCTCTGACCTAGACATACCCGATAGACTACCAAGAACTAGGTCATTCAATCATCTAGACCAACCAGACCCTGAGCTTCACAGTTCACCATCTCATAGTGGTCAACGCACTAGGGACAGAGGAACTCCTCCATATACACCACCTGATATTCATTTCATTCAAAATTTGGGGCTCTCCCACCCTAGGTCTGCTCAATAGACTTCTGCTGGTCCTAATATCCCTGTCATCCATATACCAGCTGCTCAAGCCAACCCTATACCTCATCAGAACATTATCATGGCAGCCTGGTACGCACCTCTGGTTTTACCTCAACCCATGCTACCCTTACCCAATGATTATCAGTAAAAAATCCCACACTTCAATGCTAAAGAATCAATCACAGCTCAGTAACATGTAGATAAGATGGAGGATTATTTTGACTATATGGAAATTGATGATGAAATGATCAAAATGAGGATCTTTGCCCAAAGCTTAGGGGGTGATGTAAAGAAATGGTTTAAATTCCTACCTCCGGGCATCATTAATGACCTCCCAGCTTTATATCAGACATTCATAAACAAATGGGAAGTTAGGGAAAACCCTCGCCAGCTCCTAGCAGACTACATGGCCCTTAAGAGGAATGTGGGAGAGAGTGTCCATGATTACACCACTAGATTCAACAATATTTACAATGCTCTTCCTCCACACATGAAACCTCCACAAGGTATGGCCCTGGCCAAATACCCTGATGGGTTTGATGCTAACATGGCCTATGAGCTTAGGGATAAAGAGTACACCACACTGGAGGACATGCAGAAAGGAGCAGTGAACATAGAGGAAAACTTGATTGAAAAGAGAGCAAGACTGAGATCTGAGAAGAGGGTAACATATAGGGATGACACTGTAGCTTCCACTTCATACCCAAACTATGATAGATTATCCAAAAACGTGGATAAGTTGCAACAAATGATGGAAATAATGGTTGTTACAGTTAGTAATCAGAACAGAAACCAAAACCAAAACTTTAGAAGAAACAATACCACTCCCAACAGACAGAAAGAATCAGATCAGCAAGTTAGTCCCCCTTTCCAAAACTTTTTAGATGAAGATGAGGGAATCATAGAAGATTCTGAAGGGAATAAAATAAACATGTTTGAAACAGAAGATTCAATCCACAACTGTGATTCAGAAGAAGATCAACCCTTATCCTCTTACTGGGATGAGGAAGGATCAGAATTTGAAGCCTACAGGCTTGGATTTGAAAATGCTATCATGCAGGTCAAAGAACAATACGAACTTAGGAGCAAAAAGAACCAAAACACTTCCAAAATAAAGGCTCCTGAGGTTACCATAAAGAAAATACCTGAGAAAAATTCTAAAGCAACTGCTAAGGGTGACAAAACAGCAGCTGAAAGTTCTGGGAAAAACAAAGAAAAAGACAACCAACACGAGAATGAAAAACGAGGTAAGTCCGCTAGTAGTACTAGCACTTCAGTTAGTACTCCTGATAAAATTGTTCCTAACCCTGTACATAGTGAGAAATTACAAACTGATTCGGTCACCAAGGTGGCTAATAAAACAGAGTTAACCAGTTCCAAGAGTCAGCCCACCTTCAATTTGGAGAGTCAGATTGCGAAGATCAAAATCTTTGTACCATTATCTGAGCTGGCCACTCAGGATGTATATAAAGGCCAAATTTTGAAAGCATTGAATTTAGGGGAAAACAATGATACTGTAAATTTGAATGATGATCAACCTGCCCTCCTGTTTGGTCCAAAGATTGAGGGAAAGTTTCAGGAAGGGGTAGTTCCGCCTTTCTATATCAGTCTCAACATTCACGACAAGATACTCCACAATGCCATGCATGATTCTGGAGCATCGCACAATTTAATGCCTAAGGTAGTGATGGAGAGGCTAGGCCTAGAGATAACACGACCCTACAAAGATCTATATTTGTTTGATTCTAGCAGAGTGAAATGCCTAGGCCTAATCAAAGACTTATGTGTGAGCTTGACCCAGATTCCTGCCAAATGTATGGTCATGGATGTTGTGGTGGCAGATGTGCCACCTAAGTATGGCATGCTGCTATCTAGATCATGGGGAGCCAAGCTGTAAGGAACGATGCAGATGGATGGCTCATATGCCACTATCCCTATATTTGGCCAACTTAGAAGGTTGTATAGAGAGTCCCAGATGAAATTTCTAGTCAATAGCCCCAAGAAACCTGAAAATTCACCATTATACTCTGTACACATAGACCTGAATTCTTTCATTCTTTACAACGACCCATCCTTAGGAGAGCCAGCGCCAGCAAACAAAAATACAAACGATAACATAGAGCCCATGGACTTTAACATAATGGCTACCCTAGAAGAATACGATGAAGAAAACCATGGGCAGGGTTCTGAAATTGAAACTCCGAATGAACCAGAAATAGAAACAGAACGTAAACAGCAAGATAGCCAACTCTTTGAACTCCATACATGTCATGAAGAAAAAAACAACCCATAGCCTAGTACAGACCCTATAGTGCGACATAATGGCGAACCCTTGTGGGAAATGAATTTCGATGGGTCTTGTACTAGAAACAATGCTGGAGCAGGGGTGTGGCTACACAACATAGAAAATGACCACGCAGAGAGCCATGTTGTGAATCTGCATTTCAAATGCACAAATAATATTGCAAAATATGAGGCTCTCATCTTAGGCCTGAATCTGTTAAAGAAGTTAGGAGCCTATAGGATAGCTATGCAAGGAGACTCAGAGTTAGTCATAAAACAAGTGAATGGTGATTATACAGAAAAACACCCCAGGTTGAGAGCATATAGGAATGACACTCTGGATTTACTGAAAACATTTGTTGAATATGAATTAGTGTTTATTCCTAGGGGTCAAAATGCTATTGCTAACGGATTAGCTTGCCTGGCTAGTTCATATCCTAAAACCCCTAGGGACCAACAGATCATCGTTCAAACCAAATTCAGACCTGCAGTGCCAGACAATGAAAAATATTGGCAGGTTTTTGAAGGAGATAAACAGATTGAGGATTTCCTGATAGGCAGAAATGAATTTGAATTTTCTGATTCAGACTTTAAATCTGACAGTAGCTGCCTAAGTGAAGAATCCTCTGATGAAGAAACCCCACCTTATAACATATAAATAAATTCCTTTTCTGAATAAACTGGAAATTCAACCACAAAATGTGAAAACGCAGATAGTGAAGAAATGGAGGTGTTACAGGCCAAAGACAAGAATATACCCAAGGGCCTAGCACCCTTGGAGGACCTTTTTGACTTTGATGATGTAGCCAAAAATCCCACTATAGAACATGCAGACTCAGACATAGAAGAATGCAACATAGGCACTGAAGACAAGCCCAAAATGATTAAACTGGCTAAGTCTATACCTGCAGACATGAAGAAAAAATACATTAACCTGTTTAAGGAATTCATTGATGTGTTTGCATGGAGCTATGAAGACTTAAAGGCCTATGACACCAACATCATACAACACAAGATACCCCTGAAGGAAAATCAGAAGCCTTTCAGACAAAAACTCCGTAGGATCAATCCGAAACAATTGCCTGCAGTAGAGAAAGAGATCAAAAAGATGTATGATGCAGGCATAATATTCCCTGTAAGGTTTTCTGATTGGGTGTCAAACTTAGTGGCTGTGAGAAAGAAAACAAGGGAGATCAGACTATGCATAGACTTCAGAAACCTCAACAGAGCCTCCCTGAAAGACAATTACCCTTTTCCTAGAATGGAACATATCCTACAGAAGGTAGTGGGCTCTAAGAGAATCTCCCTACTTGATGGTTTTTCAAGATACAACAAAGTTTTTGTAGTCCCAGAAGATCAACTCAAAACAACTTTTACCACTCCCTGGGGCACCTTCATGTACGTGAAAATGTTCTTTGGACTGATGAATGCTGGAGCTACCTTCCAGAGAGCGATGGATATAGCTTTCTCAGATGAGATAGGACACTTCATAGTTATCTACTTGGATGACTTGACTGTATTTTCTAAAACTGAAGAAGAACATCTGAAACATCTGAGAAAAGTTTTTGAAAAATGTAGAAGGTACGGTCTATCCTTAAATCCTAAGAAAACTGTTTTTGGGCTGCAAGAAGGTAAAATTCTTGGCCACATTATATTTGAGAAAGGGATTAGGATAGACCCTCAAAGAGTTGAGGGGATACTTCAAATCACACACCCGAGAAACATCAAATAATTACAGTCCTTCATTGGGAAGATCAACTTCCTGAGGTGATTTATCCCCAATCTAGCTGAACACCTTAGGAACATGACTAACATGCTGAGGAAGGGTGTGGAAGTGAAATGGACTGTTGGAGCTAAACAATCTTTCGAATATGTAAAACTTGCACTCACACAAGCTCCTGTTCTGATCAACCCTGATTTCTCAAAAGATTTTCTAATATTTTCGTTTGCCTCAAAGCATACAATCGCTGCAGTCCTGCTGCAAAAGAACTCAGAAGGTAATGAACATCCAATTGCCTTTTTCAGCAAAGCCTTGAGAGACACACCCTTAAAGTACAACATTATGAAAAACAGGTCTATGCCCTGGTAAAGGCTTTAAAAGACTTTAGGGTGTACATTCTACATTCTCACACCATTGCTTATGTGCCAAATATAGTGGTTAAAGATATATTTTCCCAGGAACCTGATGGGAAAAGGGGCAAATGGATTGCTACAATCTTGGAATATGACCTTGAAATAAAACCCACCAAGCTGATCAAAGGTCAAGGCCTGGCCCAGTTAATGGCTGAATCAAGCTTGCAGGCCCTTGACATTAACATGATAAATGCCTTAGATGAGCAGGAAGGATTGCCCCATCCAACTGTTGAGGAGAAGTTTCAGAACTCTCCTTGGTACTCTGATATCCTTTATGTGCTCACCAATCTCAATTTCCCTCTAGAACTGTCCAAAACCAAGGCCAGATTCATAAAACTCAAAGCCAGAAATTACTGCATTTTGAATGAGAATCTATACTGGAAAAATCCAAATGGCCTATTGCTGAAATGCTTTTCTGAACCTGAAGCCGAAAGAATTAAACAGGAATTCCATGCTGGGGAGTGTGGAGGCCACCTGAGTTGGAAAGCCACTACAAATAAGATACTCAGGGTTGGTTACTATTTTCCTACACTCTTTAGTGAAGTCCATAAAATGATACTTGCCTGCCACAAATGCCAGATATTTGAAGGCAAAAGAAAGCTACTCCCCCTCCCATTACAACCCATCACTGTAGAAGGTCCCTTCATGCAATGGGGCCTAGAATTTATTGGAGAGATTCACCCCTCTTCTTCTGGGCAACAAAAATGGATCCTAACTGCTACAGATTACTTCACTAAATGGATAGAAGCCATACCCACTAGGAATGCCACTGATTCTGTCATCATTAGGTTCCTAGAAGACTTCATCCTATCTCGGTTTGGCTGCCCCAGGAAAATAATCACTGACAATGCTGCTGTCTTCGGATCCAAGAAAATGGTTGATTTCTGTCACAGATACAGAATAGCACTTGGTCATTCAACTGCCTATTACCCCCAGGGTAATGGATTGGCTGAATCATCTAAAAAAATCCTTGTCACAATCATTAAGAAGCTGCTGGAAGAGAACAAAAAGTCATGGCATAAAAAGTTGATACATGCTTTGTGGGCTGACAGGCTCACCACAATGAAATATATTGGCATGTCACCATTCCAGCTGGTTTATGGAACATAAGCAGTTTTTCCTACTAGCCTTGGAGTACCAATGATTAAGCTTTCCCAAGAGATTTAGACAGAGGAAGACAATATGGTGAGAAGAATTAATGAAACTATTCATCTTCAGCAAACAAGAGAAGAGGTATATAGCAGAGCTATCAGAGTTCAGGAAAACATAAAGAAGCTGTTTGACAAAAGAGCCAAAGCTACAGATTTCAAAATTGGTGACAAGGTTCTGAAGTGGGACTCAAGAAGAGAGGACAAAGGTAAACATGGAAAGTTTGACAGCTTGTGGCAAGGTCCATACATCATCCAGGCCACTGTGGGTCCTAATGCATTTTTCTTACAAGAACTTGATGGTACAGAGCTGTTTGGGGGCCCTGTCAATGGCAGGATGCTCAAACACTACTTCTACTAACTTTCATTTCCAGTTCCATTTCCATTGTACATACCATTGCAGTTTTACTTTCAAAAAAAAAAAAAAAAGTTTCAAAAACAAGTGAAAAGGAGAGGTGTAGACACGCTCAAAACCTAGACCAGCAAAGGAAAAAGAAGAATCAGCTCTAACATGCCTAAAACCAGAGCTGAAAGGCAAAATAAGTGACTCTTACAAGCCCAAAATTTGAGTCAAAAAAAGAAGGAGGATGCTGCAAGTTTCATATTTTAAGCCTCCACAGTTTTGTTTTCTGCAAGATTCTATCCATGTGCAACTGTTTTTGTGCCTTGGATCCACAGCAAGTCAGATAGTTTAATCCTGGATTTACTGTTTTTCAATTTCTATCGTAGAATATAGAGAAGAGATCTGCTGGACAGTCTAACCCCAGCAGATATTAGAATAGGTAGAGAATCATATGAGACCAATAGTCTAATCTGGTCTCATGGAGTAATAAGGGTAGATGTAGAATAGGTTTATTTTCTGTTGTAAAAGAAAATGATACAAAGGGTCTGCTAGCTCAAATGAACCCTAGAAGAAGAAAAAATGTTAGGACTGTAGTTTGGGTAGGTAGTTTGATTGGGAGAAATGTTTCTGCTGGTGTAACATATTCATATTATGGCAGCTGATCAAAGAAAGGGATGTGCCGAGCAGCAGGCAACTGGCCTACTCCAAAGATCATTTCTGGTTTCTTGCCTCCTTCAAGAAGAAGCCATTCCCATGTGGAGCCACTGTTAGCCCCCCTATGAAATTCTTGACAAGCAAGATGGGGGCTATGTCAGTTTGGAGACCTTCAAGGAATGCATCTCCCCTGAAGACACATCATCCTTGAAGTCTCTCTGTGCTTTGCCTTACACAAGTCCCCTCTGCTGATTTCCCATCTAAAGCTTCACTGGTTATAATGCTGCTCCTAAAAGACCAACATTACTCCTCATACTCCTGAAAAACATCACATTTTTACCTCCTTTCCCCTTTGACCAAGTCCCTCCTTTTCCCTTTTAATTTCCCTACACCCTTTGTTTCCCCAAATTCCCCCTCCGTTTCCCTATCGTTCCCCTTTGGGCCTCAAAATACATTGAAAATGGGTTAAAACCCACTTCCGACCTTATAATAGGCCTAAGCCCCCTTTCCGATAACCCCTTGGAACCTTTTATCCCCATATAACCCAGCGCCGTGACCGAAGCGCTAGCCCCAAAGGCGCTTGCCCAGTGTTTCATCGGGCGCAATTATAGCCGTCGATCTGCATAGAACGAATGGCGATCTCCGCCCTCGCAGCCTCCGTCGATTTCCCTGTTCACCACCCGTCGCCGCATCTCCACCGTTCATTTTCCCAATAGATCGATGGTGCAGAGCCTATTCTGCCCAGTGGACCCCACATCACACTATGTCAAACCCGCCGGTTTCCATCGCACCGCTTATGCGTGGTAGGCAGTTTTTCTCCAATGCCCAGCGATTCCACTCATCGCGCGCCACGTGTCCCCTGTACGACGGCAAAACCGCCATCCCATCGCGCATTATACTTCGAACCAAGCCACAGAGCGATATGTGTAATACCCATCCGATCTGTCAGCCCCCATCCGACGGCTATTGTCCCTCGAAGCTGCGCACTGCTTAACTCATGGCCCCCGTACCTTTGGCCCACTGTCTGTTGCACTCCGCCGTTGATCTCCACCACGATCGATGGTCCAGATTTGTTCCTCCGCCGTTGACTGTTCCACTGGCCCCAGTCCCGCCACGTCATCTCCACATGCATCCTCCGTACCTACTCCCATTCCATTGCATATAATTTATTCATTTCGTGTTTTTTAACGTTTTTTCGTTCGTTTTTTGCTCTGCAGACCGCCACTTCCACCAGAGCAGATTTCCATTGTTCCTATGCATTTTTCTCCGCCATGTCACCGTCTGCACTACCTTTCTCCACCTCCACATCATCCGCCACCTCATCCATCGTTTCTTCACCGTTTTCGTGTTTTGCAGGGTTTCAAAGAAGCAAAAAACCGCCATGATGCACGCCTCTGTTACAGTGACAGTGAAATCAAAGAAGATCATCTACGGAGGCATAATTTATAAAAAGAACGACCCAGGAAGGTGAAGACAGGTCTTGCATTAAATAAGGCCAGAGTTCAACACTGAAAACCTTCTAGCATCATTAAAAGCCTGAGCTAACTTGTCAGAAGCAAAATGGAGCGGCAAAGTGTTTCAGTACAAAGCAAAGGAGATTGAGGCGCGCTAATGAAGATCCTGAGCCTTAAATCAATGGTTTAGAAGGCAAAGCATCAGTTTGAAGACCCTGAGGATCGATCAGAGGATCCTGAGTGCAAGTAAAAGGTAACATCAGGGTTTTCTCATCAGCAGAATGTTTTTCTTCATCAAGTACAGGGTGCCCATACAACTTTTATTATGCACAGTGTCCATGAAGGAATTTCCACCCTAACAACAGTTCAAAACCGCCAGAGCATTGATATGGCAGACTTCTCAGTAGTTTATTTTGTTTTGTTCAAATCACCAGGAGTACCACAGCCGAAACATGTCAACATCATATCTGAAGAAGATCACTCTTTCGTAAAAGGGGTGACAGAGATCAAATACTCAGCATACAAGAAAAATGGGCCTCGACCCTCTTTCTTTCGAATGTTTAATGCAACATTTAGTGTTCACCTACCTCCTTAGTCGATCTTCCATTCATCCTCTGCTATAAAACACAGAAGGAAATTATTTTAAGGGTTTTTGTTGATGAGATATCAGAGAAATGCAAGTATTTTCCTCTTGAGACAAGTTCTCTGTGTAATATTGTAAAATAGACTGAGATTTGATGTATTCTGGCTGAATGTTCAAGCTGTGGGCAATGAATGTACCTGATTGGTGTTGTTTTTAATATGACAAGCATGTTTATTTGGATCCCGATCTAAAGCAGCTGGTGATGTTTTCCTATCTCTGTGTTTGATTTCATTTCATTCCATTTCTACTGGCTCGCATCAGAAGTTTGGCATAAGATTTACCCTTGATAGGTACCTTATGTTGCTGCTCTCCCAGCCTTTTATGTTTTCTGCTTACATGTGTATCTGAATATTGATTTCAATTGATTTTACTAGTGTAGTGGATGTCATTGCTTGCTCTCTGATGTATGAATTGAAGAAATCCAT
Organism: Pinus albicaulis; assembly: GCA_034641835.2. Classification (NCBI taxonomy): domain Eukaryota; kingdom Viridiplantae; phylum Streptophyta; class Pinopsida; order Pinales; family Pinaceae; genus Pinus; species Pinus albicaulis. The sequence goes on from CM076570.1 coordinate 765,684,025, forward strand.
GTTTAGATGTTCTTGCTAGGATTTAGTTGGATGAGTTGAGAACACTGGGAGGTCTAGAACCCTGTCTCTGCCTCACTAGGATCTTCCATTTCAATTAATCCTCTCTAAGATCCCTTGTACTGCCTCTAATTTTTTCCAAGAAGGTCTGGAGTTAAATGACCTCTGGCCTGATCTATAGACAGAATTGGATGGTTCTCCTCCTTTCATTTTCAGTCCTTAATGTCCCATTCCAAATATCATCTTTAAGATCCAAATGCTCTAGATGACTAGCCCAACTGAAAGCTTGCACATTGAACACAAGTAAATCCTTTCTTGACTCCATTGCCCAATGGCTTTGATGTTCCCTGAGTTATCTGTCTTAGTCTAATTCCCTCTATGCTCATCCTTGCCTTATATTGGACCTTCCTTTCCTGATTCCCAACAACCAAACACAAACAATCAAACAAACAACCCTGAGCCTATAACTAGCCTAAAATCATAACTTAGAGCTTCAAAGACATATCATTTGGCTCATTTAGAGAGATCCCTCTTTGGACCTAGGAAGGCTAGATCCTAAGGTCTGAAAGTGGTTCTATGTTGTCTCATCTTTTGGTCTTGCTAACCTGGCCAAAACATGGGAACCCCAACATAACCCACTTCACATCTTCCCACCAGATGTTTGCCTTACCTCTCAAACTGAAGATATAAATTTTTGCCTTCATTTTATGTCAGTACTCATGCATTTCAAAGAACTTCGTCATCCCAAGTATTTAAGTGCCTTCCTCTTCTAGTTTCTTCAAGTCCCCATCGAAAGTAGGTGGATTTTCTTTCTTAAATTTATATGGAAAGTACCCCTTTCCATTCCTCTTGTAAGGATGATACCGATGATGATCATGATGTCTATCCGAACTAGAACTAGAATGGTACATGTACTCATCACTTCTCCTTTCCATAGTGTCCAATAACATACCATCTTTCACTGTGTCTTCTCTATTTGACTTGTGTCTATCCAGAGACCTACTTCTATATTCCCCATTAGTTTTGTCCTCGTGTCCTTAATTGATCCATATTGGCCCTTGTTTCTGCAAGTCTGCCAAGATCTAAAGAATTATTGCATTCACCTCTTCTTTGTTTTCTTGATCCTGTATGAGTTTTTCATTGTATACCTTACAACTTCTTATTTCTCCTTTAAGATCCTCAATATGTTTTCCAAATAAGAAGAGTTCCCACCATGATTCTTATATGAATCATAGGGAGAGTCATTGTAATCTATCATCTTTCTACTCGTTTTGATATTATTCTTGTAAGATATAATATGTCAGCTAAACCAAATAATAATAAATCAATGTACCTTAGTGAAAATTATGGAGGATACTTCCTGCAAGATCAACTAATCAGCATAATACATGTATAGATATAATCATGAAAACATATAACATATAATTTCTAAGCATATAAACACATAAATGTCATCCTAGTTGGAGTCCAATCATCACTACACATACTATGACCTCACACATGACAACATCAACCATACCAATGCAACTTGGTCACACACACAATCACAAGCATAGACAATGTAGAAGCATAAGCAACAAGTAACCAAGAAAAAATTACCAATTCATGTTCAACATATGACATCACACAAGAAAGCATACACGGAAAATACACAAGCATGAACAATATGTGACCTAGCATAAACAAGCAATCCACATACAACATGTAACAATATGTAAACAAGTGTGCATAGACAATACATAAATAAGAACAACACACAATTATTATTGCCTTCATGAAAACATGTTGGCATAAAATTATCAGCAATTCCATGGCAAAATCACTGCCACCATGGACAACAAAATGTTGATGCAAAAACCACATACAACATACGTATGAAAAACACATAAGAAATCAACATAACACATGATCAACACACTACCCATCCAGTCCAGGAGTTGAACCATGCTTGGATACCACTCTATAACACCCTCTTCCCACATCTACCAAAGTAACCAGCCAAATAGGTTAAACATGTGATGAGAGGCTATTAATCTGAGGTTCAACCTCCTAGATGATCTTAAGGAAGTGGCCAAACCGATGGAAATAAGAAAAACACACCTTACACAACATCAAAATATTCTCCAGGAGGTAACCCAACCTCACAGACCCTTGAACCATGAGGGGGGACTAATTTTTGACACTTTTGAGCCTTAGCCATAGGCATTGCAAGGAAAGGTAGTATTTGTGAGCCTATATCCGCAGGCATGCCAAAGCAAGGTAGCATCCAAGGCCACAAATGGCCAGTTATGTGCCTGTAACTTTGGGATTTGTGCCACATTTTCAACCCCAGAGCCTAGGTCATTGCCCAAAAATTCATGAAGATTTAGGGGATGATAAATAACATTAAAAAAAAGGTAGGGAGGTAATCACATCATCAGGAAATCATATGGACCCCTCCTAGCCATGACAAACATTTCTTCAAACATGTCACAAACATTGCATCTATATATGTAAACACCATATTTAAACATAGTGGTCTCATATTTATCTGAGAATAAATAAGAAGCATTGCTCCCTTACATCATAAGCTGCAATATAATCTATTTGACCATAGATACATCGTGTATTCATTTATAGGTAAAAACATGGATAGAGCCATACATCATCACTAATAGAATATATGCTTACAACCAACATAATAACAACATAAATGCCATAGATATAACATCAATGAAATCCACATAATAACTAGTACATTTTCATAAAAAATACCAAAGGAATGAGCGCTTCATTAATGTATGTAAAAACCAACCAGAGATGGGACTTCCACGTTCCACCTGGCCATATATTGGTTGAGCCAAGTCTCACTTCAGCCAATCACCCCTGTGCCTTATTCCAAGCATGAATGTGGGATTCATAACCAAGAAAAAATAACCAAACAATAATGAATGCTACTAGAGTTATCTGTCTACACCATGAGGAATTTCAGTTCCTCCTAGTCTCTCAGGCTTTACGATAATCCACAATCTGATTTAAGGATCACTAGGCCAAAAAATAAGAAATACTCTCTAGGCCTTATTGTACATCCCATCCCGGGACTACTAGGCCAAAAATATAGAGAAAATACCTCTTAGGATTTACCGCAATCTATCCTGGATCACTAGGCCCTAAACCAAGGAAAACCACCTCTAGGATTTACCGTATATGCTACCATTCATAAGCAAGGATTCCTATGCCCACTAAGGCAACACACTATCCAACTTTACCACAACCCACCGACCGGTTCAGGCGTTAGTAGGCCATGTGTTATATCAATTCAAAGATCCACCTCACTCGTCTTTGAATCCAATCTAGTAATCTAGCTCAAACGAAGTGTGAGAACCCAACTCATCAAGGTTATTCGGAAATGACAAGGCTAGGATGAAAACATTCTCACACTTGGAAAGACCCATGGCAAGACAAAAGAGAACCACATGAAATGCCATGCATGCTGGATATAGCAAGGAAATCATACATCCAAATCAATACTTGGAAAGAATCTTGTTGTAACTGCTTGATTCCTGCTCCTCCTTTCTTGCCTTTATTGCTCAAATTCCCAAGTTCTCCAATAAATCTAAGTGTCCTAGAGTGAGAAGAGAGAGAATAATAAGGGAGATCCAAAAACTGAATTGAAAAAAGGTACCAACTAATCCCTAGGAGCCTTTTTAAGAAGAGGCCTCTATTTTCTTAATTTTCCATTATTTTACTTCATTTTACTGCTCACATGCAACCTGTGACCTTTCATCTCCCTTTTCTCCTAATTTCCATTATTTTCATAAATAAATGTGCCAAAATGCCATTTTTCCTTTCCAAAGCCTTAGCCTTAGCCTTTGCCAATTTCCTTAGCCAGAATAAATCAAATGAGCACCCACTAGGATGTTTTTCCCAAAATTCAGCTTGGAATAAGAGTCCCATCAACTATGGTTATTATTTTTAACTTTATTACATGGAATTTTCACCAGGGCTGTTACAATAGGAATATATGGGTCTTCCTCTATATGAAAGAACTATAATTGTTGTATAATATGATATACCACTATTGTGAAAACTGTGGTGGTTTCAAACATGAGAGCGACCAATGAAATCAATGGGAGGTGATGCTTTCCATTGTTTCACCGAATATTGACATGTAATGGGTGGAACAACCAAGGTACTCCTTTGATTATGGAAAATATTAATTTTTATTAGGGCTAGGTTGGTATTTGCTTTGATAATTTCATTTCCATATTAAGTTCACCCCATAACATCATAACAATATTCATATTTACATCATTATTCAACAACATAAGAAATTATATAGAACGAATAATATCATTAACAATGCAACGGAACATAAAGGAACAATAGAAGAAAAGTGTTCACACATAAAGACGTTAGGATTGGTTGGAGGCCAGAGAAAAACCCATTATGGGGAAAAACCTTTCAAATTATTCTTCTTATTATATTTTCATTTAATGATTCAAAAAAAGAGAGTACAATGATCCATATCTTCAATCATAAACCTATCCAACAAAATCAACTAATCAACATTCATAAGATGAACCCAAAAAATCTAATAACAAAAACCATGCTTTAGATGCCTACGATCAACTTTCATTGTTTGTTACCAACTACTGAACATGGCGGTCAACTGAAAAAAAATTCGGTCAACTGAAAAGCCAAACCCTAGGTCCCAACCATAAGGAAGGCATATTGTGCATGTGGATGAGAGGCTTCAAATACACAAATGAGCTAGCCTGCATGCGGTTGTAGTCAATATTTCTATGTGACATGCCTAGGTCTTGTTAGGTCTCCGTAATTTGTTAGATTAGCAAGACCAAATGTACAGGGGTAACATCAAACCAGTTTTTGGAGTCCTAGGACCTAGCCTTCCTGAACTCAGAGAGGGCTCTCTCTATGTTTGTCTGAAAAGTGTAACTTGATAGCTTTTAGGTTTTGATTTTAGGCTAGTTATTAGGTTTAGGGTTTGTTTGTTTGTTTGGTTGGTTGGGTAGGTTGTCAAGCGGAATAGATAAAGTGAGAGAGGGTTTAGCCATTGGGATATGGAGTCTACAAAAGGTCTTGGAAAGTATAACAATGGATTAGGGTGTATCACAGGGCAAATCTAACAAAGTCAAATGGATCTAAAAGCTTATGTGAATGAAATGAACATCAAGTTTGTGAACATAGTAGGTGCAAAAGGGAAGTTAAGAATCGTTTGACAAATACCTTAACAAGAATGGCCTTTAAGATTACTAAGAATCAAGAAATAATCAAAGACATGGCATACCAATAATTTCTTTGACCAAACCCTAGCAAGCAAGCATTAAGACAACAATCCAATGAACTATAGAAGGCAAGAAACTTGTAAATATTCTAGTGATCTCACCTTCAAGCTAAAAAAACATTTAAGATAAAAATATAGCAGAGATAAAAGAAGAGGGAACTCATAACTTCATCAATCAAGCTAAAAATACCTCCAAAGCAACCATTTAGGCTAAACAAAAGGGCATGGAAAATCATAAACCTCTTTAGCTAAACCTAATAAGCAATACTCTAAAGTAAAAGACCTTAAAAACAATGTTTAAGTAATAGCAAAGAGCAGGGCTAACCATGAAACTAAGTGGGTCTAGAGAGCAACTAAGATTTCTCTAAACTGACCTAGCAGAGGAAAACATAGAAGCAATAGAGAAAAAACAGAGCTAAGGTGCCTCTAAACAAAATTTCTTAGCCTAAATTTTTTTTCCTACTATAATATAAAGATGGAAAAAAATGATAACATAAGAAAACAAGAACTAAATAAGGAACACATCACCATTAAATATGATCATGAATCCCGCAAGTGAGCCTTCTCCATTGTCAAGCAAGTCAATCCATCCACAAAAACCAAAGCCGATTTCTCTTCAATCTCAAAGTCTATGTATTACTCTCAATAATCATACAACATGTAAAATGAGGCCTCAATGCTGTATTTAACAAAAAAGAAAGACCAAAACCCTAACTAGGGTTTCCAAAATGTCATAAATACATCATAAATGCTAAATTTTTCCATTAAGACCATGCAAGGCCCAAGGCACAAAATATCTAATGCAATAAATGAAAAATAACTTCTAACACCTAAATTTGGAGTGATTTGCCCAAAAAACCAAAAAATAACTATTTTCAATAAATTTTTGTCTTTTGTTGACTTTGAAGGCAAGGGCGCAACATTGAGGTCGAAGGGCGTAGTGTCTGCATCGGAAAAATAGGTCACCTTGCAGCTATGTTTTGAAGGTCTTCCCTGTGTCGGAATGAGCTCTGTGATATATCGTTGGAAATTTTGTTGAGTCTAATTTAAAAAAATGCCCTTGGTTTTTTGATTGGACTTAATTTACCTATTCAAAAACCAAATCTTCCAATATTGCTAAGGGTGCAGTGCCAGCCCTAAAAATAGGGCAGAAAGGTGTTTTTTTGCATGTTTTTGACCCTTTTTGGGGACCAAAACTACTCCAAATGATATAAAATTTGGTGTGTGTGATGTAATTGGAAACATGAACCCAAAAATGTAAACCACTCCTCAATAAAGTGCCCTAAAAAAGAGCGCAACGCCCTTGGCCCTCCAAAACAGTGAAAAACCAAAATTTCCAAAAACTTGCCAAAATTTGAAATTATATTCCTCATGGGGTTTGGGATGCCTATAGGGAAGCATAATATAGGATCTGAAGGTTTTATTTGTTTTTTTCCTCTTTGAGAGCTTGAATTTTAACAAGGGCTCTTTTGAGCTTGGCCCTTGCAATTTGATTTCTCAAGGCATAGTGCTTGGCCATCTTCTTCTGAAGGCCAAGGTCTCTTTGTGTATTTTCCAGTTGATCCTCCAAGTGTGTATTAGCCCTCTATAGCCAAGGTTCCCGATCATACTCTATCTCCATGGAAAGCAGCTCACTTGGAATGAGCTACTCTGCCAATGCTGTTTCTTTCTCCTTCTCCTTGGCTAAGGTCTTTCTCAAGCCCATTGTTCTTAGCCTTCTCCTAGACAACTTCCCTTCTACATCTTCACTTTCATAAAAAACACCCAAGACCTCATCAAGCCTAACCTTGGTCCTTTCATCTTCTTTTCGGGCTCTGATTGCCCTGACCTCATAAATTTTCTTTTGTGCCTCTAGCTGCTTGTTTTCAATCTCATAATAATGAATGACATTCCTAGCCCTAGCTAGATTTTCTTGCAAATCTTTGATTTGGGCATCTTTACCTTTGAGCAACATGCTTGAGATCCTTGCCTCATTTTCATCATTTCTGTCAACATGAATGAGTTCAAATTCTTGCTCAGTCTCATGTTGGTCTTCTTCCTTTTCATCCATGACCTTCTCTTTGCCTTGGTCAAGCTTCTTGGTTGAAGAAGAAGGCATGGCCCCTTGCCTCTTGAGGGTAGTAAACACATGCCTACTTCCCCTTTGGTAAGTTAAAGGAAAATATTCAAATTTTCTCACTTTAGTGTCTTCACCATTGCTGCCATCATGACTGTCATTGCTCTCTGATTCAATGTTTTCTTCTTTGCTTCTTTTAGACATGATGTCATCATCATCATTGATTTATTGGCTGGTCTCATGGCTATTAACATGGCTGTTCTCATCTGTCTCCATGGTCTCTGCCTTATCACTGATATTCTTGCCGTCATTATTATTGTCAACATCATCATTATCATTATCATCATATCCACTGATATCATGGTCATCATGATTTCTTCTCTCTTCCTCATTTCTCTTATCTAATCCATTGATTTGTGTTTCATCAGTGTCATCATGGATTTTTGACCTATTGTCTTCTTCTGCCTCACTGATATTTGTTTCACTGATATCAACCTCATTTTATTATTCTTCACTGATATCTGCCTCCTCTGACCTATTGCCATCATGGCTCATTTCCTTGCTGCTTTCTGCATCTTTGCCCTCACTGTTTTCTACGCTGCTTTCACCACTGTCATGAGGCTCACTGTTTTTTGACTCATGGGCATCTTCTTCATTGGTTTCTGCATCCTCACTATTAGGTTTCATCACCATTTTTCCCACTGTCTTGACTGTCACCATGGCTCTTTGTTTCACTGCCATGTTCTTCACTGCCTTCCTCCTCACTGTTGTTTGCCTCATTTTTGTGAGCCTCACTGTGATCTTCACTGCTATCATTGGCCTCACTGGCCTCACTGTTTGATTATTCATTATCATCTCCTTCATTTTAATTTGGCTGCTCATTGTCACTTCCTTCATTGTCTGATGCATTGTGAGAGAGTGATGAAGGAGGGTTGTCCTGAGGTGAAGGGATATGTGTAGATGGTGAAACATGTTCAACAGGAGTTGATGGAGGAGTAAGGATAGGAGGATGAGATGACAAGGGCACATTTTTCTGAGGATGGGGTTGTGGGTTTGTGAAAACTTCATGGGCAATGAAAACCTCCCATGGAATACCATTTTGTTGCAATTGATGCATCACAACCATTTTGATAAGAGAGTGGTGAAAGAGGCTCTGCATTGCTGTGGATGGTCTCTCTTTTGTAAAATAAGACATTTTTTTAATACTCCTGTAGAGGTAGTAGGGTAGATGCAACATCTTAACCCTAGTAAAGTGCATGAGCAACCTAATGTGATAGGAATAAAGCCGGGGGAATCTTCCTTCACATGTGAAATATTTCATAATGACCCTCATCATGGGTGCATACCTCTCAAGAAAATGTGAGAAAGGAAATATGGATTTATTGTAGTCTTTGTATCTGGGTTTAAGGAATGGCTTATAGTAGCTCATGTATAAATTGGCCTACTTGAACCATTTTTCACCCACACTAGGTATCCTAGTGGCAATAACAATGACATCTGAAGACAACTCAAAGTTTACCCCTGCAAGGTTGACTTGTTTCTCATGTAGGTTAAGTATGAAAAGTCTAGTCAGCTCGAGGTGATTCTGCACCTACTGTACTTTCTCACAAAATTCATAGCAACCAACATTTTAGAAGCAGGAGACAGTTAAGGGAGATGCATTTAGCTCCATTGTGTTTAGTGGCTCAAACCTTTTGATCCTCTCGCCTTTATGTTGATGCCTCCTTGGCACTTGTCCTTCCTCACCACTACCACTGTCACCTTCCCTTGACATTTTGATCACTGCTGCTTTGAAAACCATAGCTCTACTTATCAAACCGATATGTAAAAGGTAATGGAATGGTGGTAAAAAGACAGCCTTTTACAAGTGAGTGAGATGGATGAGTGAAGGTGTAAGTATATGAGAATGAGGAATAGGCAGATAATTTAATGATAACCCCTGCCGATATTTGTTTTAAAATCTGTCTTTTGACTTGTGTTGACTGATACCCTTAGTAGGTAGATGCATGGGGCTTAAACAATGTTCTTAAGCATGAAACTTAGGTTTTCACCTTAGGGTTTCCAATTTGTTTTAATTTCAAACCATAAAGATTCTTTGAGGAAGGTAAGGCATCCACTTACCATTTAACCTTGCTTAAAAGCCCCTGGTGGTAGCTTTGAAGAGATTTGAGTTGAGTTGAGGGTCTGCAGGGTGTGGAGGCCCTGCTAGATAAGTGTGCGGTGCCCACGTGAACAGGTTGTCGGCAAACCTGTAGCGCATTGTGCCAGGCACATAGTGTTAAAAGCTTTTTGTCGGGCCTCTCGGGTGATTCGGGCAAACACGCAGTGTGTTTCCAGGCACACAACGCCTACCTCTAGGCATGCAACACTGAGGAAATTTACACAGGAGAAATGCCCAAGTGCACAACGCAGGGAAAACTTGCCCGAATTTGACATGAAAATTCACAAGTCTTTCTCCTTGACTGCTCTTGATATTTGCAAGTGAACAATGAGCTATATGAGGAACAAAATGACCTTTTATAATTTAGGAAATTAAATTTAATCTCTGCAAGCCCACTGTCCTAATGTTTTTTACTCCCTTTTCCTTTTCATTGACATTTATTTGACTTCTTACTTGCAGGTGACTTAGAAAGATGAAGTTGATCCTCTGTTGTTGCCATTATGCATTTCAAATCAACCTACACCTCTTCTAACTGTCCTTTTACACTGTTTGTAAGCAGGTTTTCTCAAGTGATAAACTTAGACTCTCTTTTGGTTTCTTGAGGCATGAAGAGTTCATTTGAAAATTTTGTAATGAGTGCACAGTGACATCTCCAAAATCCTGTATGATTTACACCATGAAAATTTTAGCATTTTCACCTTGGCTGACATTTAGGAAATTTCTGTCCCTTTTGATCTTGTAAAATTGACATATTCATTCTGACACAACAGCAACCTTAAAATCATCCTTGGTTTCAACCTTGGAATTGAACATCATGTTTTTCATCCCTTTGACAACTGCAGCTTTGTAAGTGTTTGAGATTATGAATTTTGACCTTCTTGTTGCTCCTTGAAGCATAAAAAGCTCATTAAACATCTATGGGAGAATTTTGACACATTAATACCTTCATAACTATCCTTTGACATGCACTATGGAATTCAAAATAATGCCTTTTACCTTCCTTGGCCACTTCTGATTTGTAGGTGCCTGAAATGATAATTTAAACCTTTCTGACTGATACTCTTTACCTCCTATTTCTATAGATTTTGTTGTTTGAGTCACAAATTTGACTTTCTTTGACTTGTTTGTTTCCTTTAATACTTTCACTTAGTAGATGTTATGAGAACCATGAAGTGGCTCTTCCCTTTGATCTTTGAAGCATGCTAAATTTACCTTTGACAACCTTAGGAACTCAAACACAAGGCAACACTTTCCAAGACCCCTTCTTTGCTGGCATCATTGATTTTTAACCTCCACTTTGCTCATCTAGGCATGGAAAACTCATTTTTCTCAATTTTGGGATCTGATCACAGTGGTATCTTTAGAGTCCTTCTCTGCTGTCATCATGGAGTTCAAACCATGCCTTTCAGCTTCTTTAGCCATTTTCCCAAGACCCTAGGTGTTTGAAATGCTTGAAAACAATTATCATTGTTGCTTCTAATTACTCTATAGCCCTTTCAAGTTCATTCATTTCTATATAGTTCACCTCACCTTTTTCCGTATTTCATCTATAATTTCTGAAAAAATTCTCTTCATGTTTGGTTTCTTGGTGTACCTCCAGATTATTTATACATTTGATCCCTGCTTGGCACAATGCTAGACCAATCAGGCTCAAAAACCCTAATTCCCCTTAAGACCAAGTGCTTCTTGTCTTTCTTGCTGCAAGATGTATTCTTTTAGGAACATACCAGTCACCTTATCAATTTATTTTATTGATTGACCTTTTGACATTCCTACAGAAATTCCAATTACATTTACCCTTTGTAGAACTTGAATTTTGATAAGGTAGTCTTCTTTGGAGACTTTCAGGTCTTCTTTGGATAACCATGTGTTGATATTCTATTACATCTGAACCAGATTCTAGCATAGGAAAAGCAGTGCTTAAAACATCAATGATGGCCTTTAACCATGTACAAACCCTAATTGACCTAGTGGGGGAATCCTTTGACCTGCTCTTTGACTGAAAATTGGCTTGGAGTCTTCAAATGTAAAAACAAAGTACTGACAAAGTGGTGTATTGAAGATCCAAAATCCAATGTACTTGATTTATCTAAATACCCTACAGATATAGTTATGGGCAAGGGAAAAATAGAGTGATGAGGTTATAGATGGGAGAAAGGGATGGAGATGAGTGGCACAACCCCATAAGGAGTCCTTTAGGAGTGGCAGGGTGACCATGAAATGGAAAAATGGTAGAATAGTGAAAATTTTTCAATAAGGATAATGAAGGTAGTGAGATTTCTAAAACTCACAATGTTCAGGGAATTTTTTTTTTAGAAATCCATAACCAATATTTAGTCATCTACAGATGGTAAAAATTACTGATGACTAATAGGCCTAAGACCCAAAAACCCTAAAAAAAATATGCGAGCTTCATGCCCTTTAATTGCACCTTTGTGTGAACCAATTCCTTTGAGGACCTGCCTTGGACCCATGCAAACCAAAACAAAGATAGATAATAGAATAATGATCCAAGATGATTATCCAACTGAGGTTGAGTTCACTTGTATTTATAGCCTTCCAAGGCTGTCCAATTTTCTTTAGGGATGACATGAAAACATATGCACATGTGGGATTTTAATTCAAAAATACACTTTCCCTTGCCCAAATTGAGAGCTTAAATAGCAAAAATTGGTCCTATCGAAAAGAGGAATCTCATCCCATAGTTGCAATTTTCAATGAGTTTCCAAATTAACACTCCCTCTCAGCTAGGGGGAAATTCTAACTGCCTCATGTAATCATCGTAAGAATCCTATCATCAAATCATATCAAATCTCAGGTATCTCGTCATCAAATTTCATCATTTATCATCTCTGCTCATATGTTTCTTATTCATTCTTATCTCTTGATTATCCCTACTCATATGTTAAACATTATAGAATATAAAAGAATAATAATTTGATATCGAAGGGGAGCCTAAGCTACCACCCTATATTCATCAGGGAGCCACTGCTTCCACCCAAAATCACTTCCAGTGGGGATCCCAATGCTACCATCCAAGAAACATCAGAGAGCTTATCCTCAGGGAGCCCTGCTAAACTTGTAACCACATCAGGGAGCTTATTCTCAACCCATAACCATATCAGGGAGCACATCACAACTTGAAACCACATGAGGGAGCACATATCAACCCATAATCTCACGGGGAAGAAAAACATGTTCAAACCCATATTGAGTAATAGGTCATATGAGGGAGCACATCTCAACCCATTTTATTTCCCACTGATATTCCAAACAATGAACCTCAAGAGTAATGTGGTAGAAAACCTGCATCATAATCCAAACCTTGATGAGATATTTGACATACTAAAAGGTAACGATCACAAGCCCCCAAGCCTCCTCAACCCGTTGGCCAGATGGTGAGGGACAATCCAAAAAATCCCAAATTGTGGGTATGATGCCAACTAGGGCATACTCTGCAAAGACCAAGATAGGGTAGAAACATCTCCAAACATGTGGGTAATAGATAGGGTAGAAACCTCTATGACCATATTATCCAGAGATCCCTCAACCCTAGGAGCCCTACATCTCAATTACTAACCCTGGGAGATTAGATAAGGGGGTATATTTGGATCAATGTTCTCAATCAGTCTTAATATTTATAGATATGAAAAATATCACTATGCTCATACTTGGTATCAGCTTAATCATCATGTCACAATAACAAGAGTTTCATGTTCATGTAGGACATCAAAAATATTATATCATAACAAAATCTATATTAAAAAATGGATACCTTATTCATCCTCCCTCTCATAGAGGTGACAATCATAAGCCTAATCTTGTTGTATATAACAACATCTGGATGAAGATATCTCAGTCCCATCTATATACGAGATTCTATGCCAATCAAATCCCATTCAATATTATCGCAATGTATATCCAAAACCTGCTCAAAATAGCTCCCCAAATAGTTTCTTCACCATACCTCACATTTATTCATGCTAGCAACATCGTACTCAACCTCGGTCGTGATTAAAGCTACAGAATTCTCATCCAAAAATATCATGGTAGATATCATACTAAAGCAACACCCATACGTGCTCATATTATCAATAAAAACACGAAATAGCATCAATACATCCATGCAATCACATATCTGTTCAAGAATGTAACTAGGTTTGGTCTTCATTCTTAATGTATTTGTCAAAATAATTTATTATTATTATTATTATTAAATGACTTATTAAAGCATGGGTTTCATGTTTGGCTCATATTTAGATTAAGGTCGCAATTGTGGACTTCTAGGTTAGTCATTACAAATCTAAATTGACTCAATTTGGGATTTTAAATTATTTAATATAGGTTATTTATTATTTGGTCAAAAGGCCCCTCCATCAAGTCATCTTCTTCAAGGTCATCATCCTCAGTCTCTCTAACAAACTATTCTTCATAAGCAACCTTCAATTTGGCATCAAATTATCTACAAGACAACATACTCAAGTTGGATCAAACAAGAGACACATCTCTTCACTGGGACATGTCGGCCTATTATATATGAGAAAAAACCATAAATACCAGTCTGAGTACCTCACTCAAGATCAAAAGTTTGGATCATCTTCTCTAGTTCGATTCATTTCAGAAGTTAATAAATTACAGGGGTAGTAATTTCAGATCAAGCTGTATAATCTCAGAGATAATATTGGTGTGATTTCAATCATGAAATTTCAATATTACTACATGTCAACCATAGTATCATTTCAATGCTACTGCAGAAAGAAACTTAGATGCCTTGGTGATATATTAGTGCTACATGAACTCGGTGCTACTCCAGTCAATGCTTATCATAGTAAATATTTTAGTGTAATCAAGATGGAAGAATATTTGGGAGGAAGATCTAAGAAATGATACCTTCATGTTATTGTAGTAATGAGGATGGAGTTTTTGTGCAAGCAAAGGAGATCTAGGTGTTAACACAATGAAGGGATGACTTGGTGGAGAGAGAGTATCTAGTGAGGGTCTTGGTTGTCTCATCTTGAATCTACTGAAGGAATAATGTTGACAAAATTTTCCCCAAAGAGTGGGGGTTTTCCCTGGAATGTGCCTAAATCTTGTGTCTTCTTCTATTTTTTCATTGGAATTACTCTTGATGATAAGAAAATATAAATTGAAAGAAAATATGTTAATAAAAAAATATCGCAAGACAATGGCATAATAAGATAAATTAATTAATTTCCATTTCTCTAACATGGTATCAAAGTTATGGTCAAAGGTTAAATGGGAGTTTGAAGAAAGCTCGCCCATCTTTGAAACAATGAAAGGATTTGTTTGCATCAAGGTCAAGATCCCTAGGGAATTTCTGGGCCAAATACTCTGAAGTATCTTGAAAGGATGAATAGAAAATTTCAATGAGCTAGTCCATTCACCATATTAAAAACATCAAGTATGAATGAGAGAGAATTTTGAATAACTCTAAAATTTGGATCACAGTACAGTAATATAGTTCAGATATCCTTCAAGAAGATAGTCTTGGTACAGTCATGATCACATTGACACAGTTCATATATTTTCCTCGGTGAAGTAATACTCTTATAGGGATAAATATGTGGTGTAATCACATGAAAAATTTTCCATGAAAAATTTCAGAACCATCATAGTTCAACAATTTAGATATCACAGGTGTGCTCTTGGTATAATTTCAAATCACAGTTTAGAGGCAAGTTTTTCCTTTCACAAATTCAGTACTACCACAAGAATATAATTTTGGTGTCGCCAAAGGAACCAAGTTTTTGTTGCTTTCACAGATTTTGAAGTGTGAAAATATTTAAAATTTGGCATCCCTATAGAAAGAAGAGTGACACCTCAGTCTCAAATCAATACAGTATTGAAACTACCTCTATTCGATGCTACTAAAATGGCCTCAATTTAGTGTTATTAAATGACCACAGTAATCCCAACTCGGTGATACTTTAGTTATGCTCAAGTAATAAAATTTATATGTACTAAGGCATCACTATGGTTATTGACATATGAAGTATTATATCATGCTTTCCACTTATTGAAGAAATCAAACTTGATACAACTAGAGATATATCAAGGGACTGCGATAATCATACTAGCACAAGGAACCAACTTGAAGAAGTCACTACTGTAGGATCTAAGAAAAAATAACCAAGTAATCATGTTACTACAACAATTCTAATAAGTTATAAAATCAAAGGTATGTAGCGAAAAAGGTACGCATGTTCTTGAATTTCTAGATTTATAATATATCTAAAAATCCTTGGTTATAGCTAGTCTAGGGTAAAAATTGTAATCCTTAGACAATATAAATATTAGAACCATAATCCTCATCTTATAGAAATATAGGATGTAAAGTATAGGTCCTTTATTAAAATAAGGAATAACTTCTTATATGATTCCATCCTCCATGGTTATCTAATTTAAGGAATTAAATATTGTTCTTGGTTTCACATGGTTTTTCTTGAAAGTATGTATTGCAGGTATATAAGACCATGAATTAAACTTATAATGATCAAGGAAGGCATCATAAGAATTTTTTTTGATAAAAAAAGGTATGTCTTAAAATTATAAATATTTTTTAATTCTCTTTGGCAAATCCTCTCTACACTACTAACACTTGTTGTGACTAGCTCTCTTGAATCTTAAAAGATTCTTGTTTGGGGTGATTCATCATCTGATGATTCTACCCACCTTATACATATCTAATTTTATGCATACAAGAAACCCTAAGAGGTTCTCCGGAAAAACCATAACCTAAGCATATGTTGATAATGTGTGAAACCCCAAACCTTTTTATGGTTATTAATGAAGAAATTGTTGTACTAATTGATATATTGATAATGTTGTGTTCGATATTTTGATATGATAATGGAAGCTCTAACATATTAGGGTGTAAATGATGTTGTTCAAAATATCAAACCTTTGAAGCTTTGATAGAATAAGGGTTTTCCTTGTCATGAACCAAAACCCTAGGTTTTGGTTAGGTCTACAATAAAAATCCTTGTTATGAAAAGTCCTAGGAATGAAACCATAGCTATATATTTCTTTGATTGGATACCTAGCTTACTCTAGTTAAATGTATGTATGATATATTAAATAGTGTCTAATCATATGATGTGCTTATGAATTATGGTAATCTCTTATAAGTATGTGTTGATCAAATTTATAAAGATCATAAGTTCTAGGGTTTGAAAATCAAAGTTCTAGGATGATGTTGGAGAATTCTAGGGTTTATAACTAAATCCTAGTAATGATTAAATTCTATAATATGTGTATTAATATGAATCGATATAATTTTTTTGAGAATTTATAGATGGAAAATATAGGGTTTACATCAAACCCTAGTAGAAGTTATTCAAAGATGTGTTTTGATGGTCAATTTAAAAATCTAGGGCTTGCAACTAACTCTAGTGGAAGTTGGTCATATTAATGACTAAGTTGTGATTGATTTTGATTGATTCTAGGATCCTTGTGGGGATTCTAATATATATGAGCTTTGAAATATAATAGATACCTTTTATTTTGACTTAAATCTAGGGATCGCTATATGACATAACTAATATTCTGTCATCTTGATTTAATTGCTAATGTGATTTAGGGTTAGTAACAAACCTGGGATAGAAGTTGAAGTAATGGATTATAGTCTCTTGATTGATTATGTAAAGTCTAAATGCTTCTTCTACTATAATGTTTTTGTTATGACTAACTTCATGATTCTACATAATTGGTTGTAATTGCTATCTAAGTTATCTAGGTACATCATATTGGTGAAGAAGCCTCTAAGAGAAGTTGATATGATTAGAATTATGAGAGGAATGGAATCCATGAAGGATTCTCTAATACCAAAGGAAGAAGTTAATCTCCCTACGTTAAGAGGGAGCCTGGATAGAATAAATCTCCCTAGTTAAGAGGGAGGGTACAACATAAGTCTTGGTTGGAGAATATATACTGGAAGAAATGTTTCTACATGTGAAGTAGGGAAAGGAATATTCTCTGAAAGATTTAACTGATATTCCTACTGAAATTAGTTTGAGAGAAACATCAAAAAACCGAAGGTTTTCTTTGATTATATATACTTGAATGTGTATTGTTGATTAGGGTTATGTTTGTACAGGTGAAAATCTTGAAGGTTTTGATAGCATGTTGGTTACCAATTAGTTTCATTGGAGATATTGGTTATAATTCATCTGTTGCATCAAGGGGTGTTGAGGCTTTGTGAGTGAAAAATTTCCTGGAAAGACATTGGGCTGACACTTTAGGTTAATTTCTAGTAGGGAGGGTGGCATCGGGTGGATGCACACCTAGCTCCCTGGGTTGATGGTTTGTAAGTAATCCTGATGGTACTTATAGAGGTTGAAAGCTTTAGTCCATCTTAGTCCCACTTAGATATATTTCCCTGGTCATGAATCTATTCCATGGCATTTTTGTGCCTAAATTGTTGAGAGACCAAATGGATAGATTGATATGGTCAGGAATCTAGTCCATGGCATTGCAGTGCCTAAAATTATTCATAGATAGAGTGAAATATTCTGTGTACTTATTTTATATATGAATACCTCCCTAGTTAAAAGGGAGTGTTGATGAATGTAACTAGGTTTGGTCTTCATTATTAATGTATTTGTCAAAATAATTTATTATTATTATTATTAAATAACTTATTAAATCGTGGGTTTCATGCTTGGGTCATATTTAGATTAAGGTCCCAATTGAGAACTTCTAGGTTAGTCATTACATATTTAAATTGACTCAATTTTGGATTTAAATCATGTAATATAGGTTATTTATTATTTGGTCAAAAGTCTCCTCCACCAAGTAATCTTCTTCAAGGTCATCATCCTTGGTCTCTTCAACAAAATATTCTTCATTAGACCCTTCAAGTTAGCCACAAATTATCTACAGTACAACATACTCAATTCGTCTCAAATAAGAGACACATCTCTTCACTAGGACATGTCGGCCTATTATCTATGAGAAACAACTATAAATACGAGTCTAGGTACCTCGCTCAAGCTCAAAATTTTGGATCATATTCTATAGTTCAGGTCATTTTAGAAGCTCAGATATTATAGGAGTTGCAATTTTGGATCAAGCTCTATAATCTCAAAGATATTTTCGGTGTGATTTTAGGGATGAAATTTCAGTGTTAATACAGGTCAACCACAATCTCATTTAAGTGCTACCACAGAAATAAACTTGGATGCCTCGGTGCTATCTTAGTGCTACATGAACTCGGTGCTACTCCAGTCAATGCCTATCACAGTAAATATTTCAGTGTCATCAAGATGGAAGAATTTCGTGGAGGAATATCTCATAAAGAATGTCTCTGTGTTATTGTATTAATGAGGATGGATTTTTGGTGCAAGAAAAGGAGATCTTGGTATAAGGATATCTTAGTGCTAACACAGTGAAGGGATTACTTGGTGGAGAGAGTGTATAGTCAGGATCTTGGGCGTCTCATCTTGAATCTACTGAAGGAATAATTTTGACTGGGTTTTCCCCAAAGAGGGGGTTTTTTCCCTGGTATGTGCCTACATCTTGTGTATTATTTAATTTTTTCATTGGAATCACTCTTGATGACAATAAAATATAAATTGAAGAAAAAAATGATAATAAAATAATATCATAAGATAATTTCATAATAATATCAATTAATTAACTTCCATTTCTCTAACAATATCATAGGAATAATATCTCCAACGATAAAAAATTGATCATTCCATTCAAATATCTCGAATGGTGCTAAATGACAACTCAATGTGTATGAAGCAGGTCAATCAGGTTTTATGAAAAATGCACACACACACACACACACACACACACACACACATATATACGGTTGTTCACAGGAAACATAAATTCTTGAATCAACTATTGGTTTCCAAGTTAGGTTCAACAATATCTCTTCATAACTTCTTGAAATTCAATAGGAGTGTCTAAGTATTTCCACTTTTCAAAAAAATCTTCAATTTATTCACGATGTATATTTCTTTTCCAAACTTTAGAAAGTAATTTTTCATGCCATGATTATTCATTTTTAACTTCAAAGGCCAACTCCCTCTTAATTTTATCATCAGAGATTCATTACCTATCAAGAATAGACCATCAACATATAAAACCAAAATAAAATTCATACCTTGGACAACCTTTGAGTAGAGGTTTGGGTCAGGACATCTTCCTAGATTCACCAGGTAACTGTCAATGTAGACATAAAAGGTTTTAAAAAGTGTAACTAGGTTTGTTATTCATAATGATAAGTAATTATGATTTTATGTAAAGAATAAACAAGGAAAATAAAATGTATTTATTATATTACTTGCATCATGGGTTTCATGAGCAAGAGTTTTATAGCTCAAAGACTTCTTCTTGATGTCTTTATGATTTTTTCATCTTATTATAAATCTAATTAGATTCAGGTAATTGAAGTCATGTTACACTTGTAAAAGGACACATTTTTCTATGTAAAATTTATACTCCAAGACCTTGTCACTAGGCCTATCCAAGTCGGCCTAAACCCTATGAATATCCTCCTAGATGATGTTGGCTCTCCTACAAAGATCATGTCGGAATAGAGATAGAAAGATAGTCACTATATATAGCATGACTCAGCCTCTTTCTAGCACATCGATTTCGATCAATAATTTCAGAGAAATAGTGGGAAGAAAAGGACTCCAACTAGTGCGTGGAAGAAGGAATATCATCAAAGGAACAAAGTTTATATGTGTATCTATGTTTTGGTTATACTCCTATATCACATATCTCAGAGAGGTCGAGGCCTATTACAGCGTAAGGGAAGCTTGTTTTAGGGCTTAAGGCAACAAACAAAAGAGACAAGGAAATAGGTCGATAAAAGGAGCATAGTAATCCGAGGAAGGAATCTGAAGTAGAGAAATAAGAAACCAAGGGAATCTTTGTCTAGGTCTGGAACATCAAGGAGATCGAGACTCTTCTTGTGTATGCCGAGAAGTGTGGTGCAGTATGGTGCAGAAACGAGAGGGATCAAAATTCTCAAGGAGAAGCGAGAAGAACATCTCAAGGAGAAAATTTAAGGCTAGTGACAAAGGTATTGGAGTATACTTTTATCAATGGTCTTTTTCATGGTCTTGGTACTCATCAATTGAAGGTCTATAAGAAGATTTTCTGATTGGGTTTTCCTCTCAAAGAGTGAGAGTTTTTGGCCTTGGATTACAATCCTAAATATTGTGTATCTTGTGTATTTTATAATTGACTTGATTATAAGAACATAATAATGTAACGAAGAAAAGATCTAATAAATAGGCATAAAGTAAATCACAAGTAATTATTAAGAAGAGAAATTTTAATAAAATCCCTTAATTTCTCAACATGGTATTAGAGCTTAGGTGTTGAAGTCAAAAGAAGGGCATCTATTCAAAGAGGCACTTAAGGATCATTTTTCAAGAAGACATGAAAGCAAAGTGAAGGATCTACATTGAAGAGTCAAAACCTATATCTAAGGAGGAAGTCTACATTCAAGAAGAAGTTGGTGAAACCCTCCAGTCATCTCATGAGACCACAAAGACCTTACTCAAATTGACTGACTTATACATCAAGCTCCTCCTTATAAAGGCAATATCAAAGGTGTGATATTAATCTTAAAAGGTTCTAAATATATATCTCTCTTGTTGAAGAAAATTCAACATTATTGAAGACATCGTCCATCTATCCCTGATTCATCATAAAAAATATAAGATGATCTACATTCATATAACACTCTTGGAGGAAACTCTCTTCATCAAGAAGAATTATTTCAACTATCCACATCATCATCAAATTCAAGTAGAAAGAAAGTGAAGAAGAAAGCATATACACAATTAATTATATTTTTGACTTCATCTGGACCTATAAAAATGTCTTTTTGCAAGGAAAGCAACAAATTGGTTGGGGCTTCAAACTTTCTTGCATTGAATAAAAGGACAAATATAAATTTAAAGTCATGGACCATATCAAAGGGTCAACAACTCTACGTTCAAAATAAGATACTAAAGAACATTCTAAATTCATTAAGGGAGAAGTGAGATCCCAGATGATTCTTATAGAATCCATAAAAAACTCTCTCATTCCATATGTATCAAAACTAGAAACTTCAAAAGAAATATCTGATAAATTAGTGGATCTGTTCTCTGTGAGTACTGTAGGAGAATTAATATCTCTAAGGAAAGAAATATACAAAATAAATTTCTCAAAAGAGGAAGGAATAAATTCATATTTCATGAATATCTCTTAAATACGAGATCAACTACAAGAACTAGGATAAGTTATGTCTGATAAAGAAATGACCACAGTGGTACTAAATGCTCTACTAGAGGGATGGAGAAACTTCACTTTAAGTATATATGGTAATAAATAAGCCACACCATTCCAATATGTATGGTCTCTATTTATGATAGAGGAAATCAGGTTGAAAGAAAAAGTTGGTATGGGATCAAATGAAGAAATCAAGCCTATGCTGCCATGTCAAGTAGAAAGGGAAGATTTGGTAAATTTGGTCCTCAAAATAAAAAGAGGAATATGGATAAGATAACATGATATGGATGTCACAAATTGGGGAATTATAAAAGAGATTGTCCTAAAGCTAATAATGACACGAGTAAAATGGAAGAATCCCATATCATTGGATAAATTGAAGAACAAGAGACAAAGAAGCCTAATCAATAAGAAGTGAGAGATCTCTACTCTGATTGAGATAATATTATTCACTATAAATCATTTGTCGGTTGAAAAATAGTAATACAGGAAGCATTGTAAATTAAATATATGAATCACATTAGAATTGGAATCATGATACAAGCATTAAAATAAGATCACTTTTCATAGGAGAATGTCTGAAAGAAAATATGTTACAATCATGTTATGAAATAAATAACTCTTGAAAACCTCACTTGAAATAACATTCATGGAAGAAAAGATAGTCATCTAGGTCAAGGCTCGTCATTAATTAATCATGGAAACATGTGATATTAGGAATATTTTCTAAATGGAATCCTCTTTGGATTCACTGTTTTAGAAAGGAAGAAAAAAGTTTCATAAAAAAATATAACTTGTAGAATTCAAGGGATTAGGATATGATGACATATTGATAAAGTATGTCAAGAGAATGAAGCTATTTCATTCTAAGGAAAACTGCTAGAGGAAATTTTATATGACTCAATAGAAAATATGAGGTATATATATATGCGTAAACTCGTTATTATGAAGTCATGTCATATGGTTGCAAATAGTATACTTCTATCTTTAGAAGTATAATCGAAGGAAAAAGAAATATCCTCCTATGCAAAGGTTTCCAAAAGGAATGGTTCACACTAGATAAAATCAACATAACATATCCTCATATGGAACATGAGGTGGTTGAATAAAATCAAGGAACTCTGATCAGAAGCTCCTGGGAATGAAATAAAATGTGTGTAAAGAAAGAAAGGGATAGATCGTAAGAAGTAAAACCATAGTAAAAACAATCAATATCCTTGAAGACCAAGAAAACTTGACTAGAAGATCTCTCGGAAAGATATGGAGACTTTGATGGAAGTTTTAAAAATATGGAGACCCTTAACAATGCATATCTTTGGGAGATTTGTAAACATGTATGAAGGATGTTGATACCTACAAGAGTATTTCATGATGGAATACCATCACAAAGGTAATTTTGATATAAGTGATCATATTTATAATTGAATAACATTTGGATGAGCTTATGCAGGGTTGCCAAAAGGAAGTATATGTCTTCCACCATTGACAACCATATGGTAGGATGAAATATCCTTGAAAGAAATATTGTATGGAGATAGAAACATGACATGAAGCAAGGTGAGATGAAAATAATGATGAATCACTCTTCGATGGATTGATGACATGACTCATGGATGAAAGTGATGGATGGTTTGTGCCCTATGAAGAGATCCCAAAATAATAAAACTCCATAACAAAGAAGAAATACATGAAATTGAAGAAATATTTTCTTTAGAGCAGCTAGATGTCCCATTATTTCCTGAGTAGTTGTTGTAGGTCCCTGATTAAGAGGGATCCTGGTAACAAGTTTCTTACTTGCAATAAACTTGGAAATTCCTAAGCCAAGAGGGAGCTTAGGTACATTCCTTGCATAGGAATGAGTACATTCCTTTATTTGAATATGTCCTCCCTAATTGAGAGGGAGAGATAGACAAATCATTCTGTTTATAGACAATCCCTTCTGTGGACAGAAGTGATCTCTCTATTCCTAAAAGGAGGATCTAGAAAAAACCTAGACAAATACATACAAATATTCCTATCTTATTTTAGAAAATACAAAATGAGACAGATCACCTACCTTGCTCTGTTGTTATCACTTCTTTGTGTCTTTTTCCAAATCCTCTAGTGCCCAAGTTCAATATTATTTATGTATTTGTTGAGGTATGCCTACAAGAATGATAAAACCAAGTTCAATATTATTTATGTATTTGTTGAGGTATGCCTACAAGAATGATAAAACCAAGGAAACACGAACATGGATATCATAATACATTCCAAAACAAAACATGTAAAAGATTAGAGAGTAACGCTCTAAATGCATAATCATCTACACATTTATGGAAGATAAGCACATCATGTATTATTATTATAAGAAAATGAAGCTTACAACCATTTGTGCTATGATGTTGGAGGCCACCTTCGGGTGAATTTTTGAATCCTCAGCAAAGAATTCATGCACTCCTTCTCCTTAGAATTTTGGCAGAATTTAGGTAAACTCAAGCACTAGAAAGGCAACCAACAATGACAAACCATTTTGGGAAAGCATGGCCTTCATTTATAGGGAAGTTGGAGAGGTTAGGGATCCACAAAGGAGGGAGCAAGGTCCATATATTAAGGGTAATATCCCTAAAGCTAGGATGAAAGGTATAAAATGGGAGCCTTCAACCCAATCCTCACCCAACTGTTACCAGACTTCTGTTCTCGAGGCTTCTAGTAGAAGAATATTTTGCTCCATTTCTGCAGAACATGTGTGAAGAGGACCAGTTCACCTTTTCTCTTTAATTCTCATGCCGCCAGCACTATACATAGGTCATGGTGAAGGAGACAAACATGAGGTTATAACTACAAATACCGTGATGGGTGTGAAAATAGGGTTTGCACAATATTTTTTCATAATGGCTTCAAGGCATTTCTCTTTTTGGTATTCAGGGATATTTCTAATCATGTTTTGCATAGTGAAAAAATTGATCACTTTCTATCACTTTGCGACATTTGGGCAAAGATATACAACTTAGGGCATGAGACAAGTAGTGCGAAAAAATGTTGTATAAAATATTCCCCCTAAAGCATGAAAGCAGAACTAGAAGTGATGGCTGAAGTGCTTTATAACTCATGGCAAGGACTTCAAAAATCACCATTAGGAGACCTGAAAATAAAACATAATATAATACATATGAAATCTTTGATATATGCTCAATAACATATATTTGAGCAGAAAAATAAAAATAAATGGATTCACAGGATGGTCACAGGCATCCAACTGAAAAGGAAAATGAATATGACTATGAATTCACAGTATGGATGCAACGATTTGACTAAAGATATGCATGTGTACAAACAACAATACTGAATATCGCCTCGCAGCCTGGACCTAAAGAAGGAAATCCAGGGTCTTCTGTCTTGACCCGACCAAAGTATGAATCTAACCATGTGAATAGATGTGTTAAAGTCAAACATGGAAAAAACCACCTGATTACTCGCCAATGAGGTAAACCGTTAACAGGCACGAGAGAAACCACTAATAATGAAAATGGATCTCAAGGTACAATAAAACAATCTATGAGTTTTAATAATGAAGCTAAAGTTGAACACTCATATAATCAGTCAATCAAAGGAAAATAATGTGAACATGTCTTCGAATGTGAAGAACCTTCCATTGAGGCATGTAAGCTCCAAGGTATTGAAAGTGGGGTTTCTAGATCATCTTCCTCAATAATGAGTTGGAGTCGATAGGAAGTGATCCATCAAAGGTGGGCCATAATGTTTCCACATCATCGACATGAAACAAAGGACCTTGATGAAAGTGATTTAGGATTGTAGCAGAGAAACTCAAATGAGGTATAAAAGGTTTAAATTTACAAACGAGACTCTCTTTAATATATCAGAAACCCGACTCTGGATGTTGGCAACTTTTTACTCAAAATGAGATCAATGGTCATAGTGACATTAGGATATGATCTAATTAGAGGAAAATGGATTTCCCAAACCTAGGAAGGAAAGTGACGAAGAGAGGATAACCCAAACCCGACACGAGATGCAGATAAGTGTCATGTTCAAGGGCGACATGTTTCCTTTGATACATAATACAAGATATGTTTACTTCAAATTTTCCCCACTATTTCTAGTGAGTACCTCTTTATTTTTTGTGGCAAGGTTGAAGAGGATAACATATGCTTAGTGTGTAAGTTCATTCTTAGGATGAATCCATGTTAATAAGTTTAATGAGCCCTAGGAAGGATTAACTCGATCTCATCATGGCAACAATTCCTTCGTCATTTAAGTTTTACGAGTTTGATGGAGGGGAAAATCGACATCTTTTTCATGTTTAAATAGGAGGAAAATAAAACTCCAAAGGTCCCTTTTCATAGATAGTCCCTTGAATCTGAAAAGGTAGAAAATTATATTCGAGAGAACCTCTTAGTCATGTTTGACTAAGGTATTCCTTTTTCGTAGTTAGTCTATCTCGGCCCGAAAAAGGATTAAAATTATACTGAGACAACGTCAGTTCATTTACTTTAGGAACTAGAAATGACTAGTGCTCGACAATATTTTCATATTTTTAGTCAGAAAAGAGCCTAAATATGAATCTAGCAGGATTCATTTTTCGTTTATTTTCATGAGTCGAAAAAAGAGATAAAACAAAACTCGTTGTTTTTACCAATTACAGTCTCCAATTTGTAATGAACATGTTGCTGCACATGTGAAGTGCCAAGGAGTAATTCGACATCTAGTTTCAATGAAGGAATCTCACACTCAATAGGGAGAGTGGCTTCCAAACCATACACGAATTGAAAATGTGTAAATCCGATTGTTGTCTTGGCAGTGATTTGGTATGCCCATAAATCCAAAAAGAGCATAAGATTCCAGTTTATTTTGTGTGTCCCAATATTTCGTTGAATCACGGTGACTAAAACCTTGTTAACTACTTCAACTTGGCCATTGGCCTATGGGTAATAGGGAGTGGAGCTATCGTGACATAGCCCCAAATGTTCGGTAAGTTATGTCATCAAATAATTTCAGAAATGGGAGCCATGGTCAATGACTATGACTTGAGGAACACCAAACTGAGCAATGACATGGTTAAAGAGGAATTGCACCGCAGTTTTACCGTTTGCATTATATGTAGGCATCCCCTTGGCCCATTTAGTGAAATAATCAATGAAGACGATAATATACCCATGCCCCCAGTCAAATGAGGGTTACATTTCATGAATCAATGCCCCATTTGGAAAGGGGACCGACAGTAACAACTGGGCGTAAGGGAGCAGGTGGGGCTCGCATTTTCCCGTTAAATATTTGATATGCATGACATTTTTGGACAACAAGAATGCAATCCTTGAATATTGAAGGCCAAAAGTAACTCGCGCGAAGGATATTTTGAGTTGTAACATAGCATTACATATGATTGCCACAACCTCCATAGTGAGAGTCATTCAAGGCTTTCTCAGCTTCCTCATAATTTAAGCATTTTCGAAGAACGAAATCCACACCAAGGCGATATAAAGTATCACCAACAATGCAATAGGTTTGTGATTGGTATCAGATTCGTTGTTTTTCAAAGCTAGATGACTTTGGTCGAAAGGTTTGAGTCTAGAGATAGAGGATGATATCTCCATACCATGGATTGTGGGTGCTAATAAGGAGCATAGATTCGTCTAGAATCATCTCAGCAGATTTAGTAGTTGTGTTTGCAGCGGGAAGGTATCAAATCAATTTGGAAAAAAATGTAGAAATTATATAACATATGCATGTATATATCTAGATTCTCCTGATCTAACAATATTTATCTTCTTGTTAAATACATAATCCTTCCACTGTTAATCTTTTGCGGAAATTTAAAAAACTCAATTGCAAACACATGAAGCAATAAAAAAAATTGCACATAACACAGTTGTTTAATGGGAAAGCTTGAAGCTAAAAACCCCAACTATCATATATTATGTATCATGGAGATCATGTAACAATCTCATACAGAGCTTAGTACATCAAGCTCTCAGTACAATCAATCGTCACACACTAACATGAAGAAATATGCAAATCCATGCACTGATTTCTTGCCACCTGATATCTTGCCTCCACTGCGCAATCCCTGGTGAAGAAGACCCCTAAATGAATTTGAATTAGCCTTGCCTTGACTGTGCAATCCTCATTGGAAACTCCAGTGTGTGTGTGATGCAATCAATGCAACACTATAGTCACAACAGATAGTCCATCTCACCCTTTCACCTATCTCTCCACCGGGTCTCCCCTGGAACTGTCATGCACTGCAGTTAACTGCTGTATTTGTTCAGTTGATTAGTGAGTTATTATTTGTGAATTAATTAAATAATTAATTCACTCCACTCTCACTAGTGTATGATTCAGTTAGAATAGATACAACTAGATCAACTAAGTTTAACTCCATTAACTGAGTTAAACTGAATAACAACTCCATGAACTACTCTTCCAACTTTTTCATAACTTTGCCACTTTAGTTCTAACTGAGTCCTCCATGCATGAACCACCAGTAAACCCTAGGAATTGCGTAATTCCTTCAACCCACTGATTTTCCAAATCTGTACATTGAAATTAAGTGCTCCAAGAGAATAAGTTGATATTTAGAGTCTGATTATTATAAAGTGCTAATAATAATCAACACATCTATTTTTAGATCGGTGATCTATAAATAGAATTTTTCCAATATTATAGAAATATAATTTCATCTACTTTTCCAACTTGACCAACCATCCACAAATAGCATCCTGCAACTTCTGAAATATGATCACCATGTATAAAAATGGACTTACACCTGAAAATAGCCTGCGGGCCCACTTAGTGAAGGTGACTGATTTTCACTAAGCTTCATCATCTTGTTGAATCTCAAAAAAAGAAAGTAATTTCTTTGACTTAGCCTTAGTAAACTCTAATTCAAACTACTACAGGATAACTATCCATTTAGATTATTTTCCCTCAATAAACTGACAAGACAGAATGTAACTCACGGGGTTGCATTTAAATATCACTGTTGTTTTGCATAGAAGGATATAGTGATGAAAGAGTTGGACAGTGTGAACTGCTGCCAAATCCAACTTCTTGACATGAGCATACCGAGTCTCACCATTAAAGAGATTTCGGCTCAGGTAGTATATCACATGTTCGTCACCGGAATCATCATCTTAGACAAGTGTCATGGAAATGGTACTTCCAACAGCAGCCAAGTACAGGAAGTAATCGTGATGATAATTTGAGGGATGCAATAAAGGCATGCTGATGAGGGAATTCTTCAATGTATCGAAATATTTCTGGGTGACAACATCCCAAATGAATGGGATCCCTTTTTTCAATAAGTAAGAAAACCGTTCGCAAGATTACAGTAATTTGGAAGGAAACGACGAAGGAAGTTCACCTTCCCTTGAAAACTCTAAAGTTGATGTAAAGAATATGGTGGGGGCGGGTTTATAATGGCATCCACCTTGACAAGATCAATTCATATGCCTTGTTTGGAGAATATGAACCCTAATAGATGACCATATTTGATTCAAAAGACACATTTATGAGTGTTTAACCAGATATTATAGTGTGGGCATCATAGAAAAATCACCCAAATATGAGTCGGGAGATCGACATGATTAGCGGAGTGCGCAGGTAAATCGTCAAGGTAGTGTTGGACGATATGTTTAATATCATGGAAAGCATAAGACATGGCCCGTTGGAAGGTAGCACCAACATTTTTTAGGCCAAAAGGAAGCTTCTTGTAGGCAAAAGGATGTTTTGTGTTGATTGGTGGGAAGAATATTAATCTGGTTATATCCATAAAATATGTCCATAAAGGAAAATATCTCACTCCCAACAGATTCAGCAATGATTTAGTTGATAAAAGGAGTGGGATAGTTATCTTTAGGATAGGCTCGATTAATAGCTTGGTAATAGACACAAACACATGTAGTTCCTTGTTTCATAGTTACCAGAACAATGTTGGAAACCCATTTTGTCAATGGTATAGGATAAATAAAACTAGCTTTGAGAAGTTTTTCAACTTCACCTTTAATGGCAATTACTTTAGAAAAAAAAGAAACTGAGATGTTTTCAAAATTTTCTGCACCTCACCAATACTTGGAATAAATAAGGAATGATGATGGGTTTCATTCCACAGTGTTTCGTCAAGTGACATGAATTCTGCAATGCTTTCATCTATCAAAAAATTTTCGTCCAATGGATCATCTGAATCCAAAGAACCAAGCAGGGGGATAGAGAATACGAGTCTAAGATCGTGTTCATTTGGTTTCATAAGTAGTTGCGGGAGCCAAAATGACAGCTTCATATGTTTGTTCAATAGGGTTGAATGACATGACGTCACAAAAAATGGTCAATTTGATCAGGTTTTGGTATGATCCAAGGGTCATTCCTAGACGAGATCATGTTAACTGAGGCAACATTAGGAGTAGGAAGGGAAAAATTTCCCATTAAAGAGGAGTCTTTGAGAAGACACACTCCAATACTTTTGTAAGGAATAATGGATTTCCCAACATATGGCACATTACTAGATGAAGAATCAACTTAAGAGAAGGTGAGCTAGTCTACCGTGAAAATATTCCCTTGATGAATAAAGAGAAGTAAGAGAAATAAGGTAGAAACCACAGAAACCATTGCGTGAGTCTAGCTTCTTCCAAGTAGAAGGTTATAATTTAGATTAATGGTTTTACCTTCTAACTAGATGGTTAAGGCGCTGAGAATACCATACGGACGGAAGCCTCTGCCATCAAAATTTTCTAATGTATTCGGGGACTGGCTGAGAGGAGGGGAAACAAGGGCTTTCCAACATGAAATGGAAATTATACATGTGGAGTCTCCTTCATCTACAATAATCCTATGAATATTCTTTCCCATAATGACAACTTGGATGAGAAAAGAAAGTTGAGGTGGTAGGCGAGGGACATGGTTTTCAAGATCAAAATTAATCAAATTGGAATTCGTATGATAAATTCCTCCTATGTTAGATAGAAAATCCTTCCTTTGTGATGGATATGTCTGGAGGGCTTTCAAAGCCGACAACACTAAGGGTGCCTGAGCTAAATCTTCTACAATATTGTAGTTTTGAGAAGCTCGTGCATTTGGATTATAGGATGATTCTATAGAACACCTTTAGGGGGTGGTCAGATGGTGGAATAATCTCTAGGTTTCTCAATATGGAGAGGACCCGAATTGGGTGGAGTGGAAGCATAAGGTACATCAGTGACATATTTCTCCACTTCAGGCCTATCGGGAGTTGGATAATCTTTTGATCTGGTGGAGACAAAAATGGGTTTCGAGCCACTAATGAAAATTTGAGAACTTCTAGAGGCTTGTGTCTGAGGTTGATCTACCAATTTTGTCTGCTGAGATGGGAAAGGTTCTTTTAGCATAACTAGAATTCCCAAAGTGACTTTCATAAGTCGAATCACATCGACACGATGGGGACAATCCTTGGTGTAATGATCTTCATCACATATAAGACAAGGATATTTATGCTTGCGTTTTTACAGATCATCAGCTGATGACCTTTGGGAATCTTGTTTGGGGGTATCTGGTTTAGCTTTACCTTTACACTTATTTTTACCTTTCAAGGATTTTTCTTCCGCGATAGATTGGACAGCATTCACCTCAGAGGTTTTACCAGGATTTTTAGAATTGTTCAGAGCATTAGAGGTAGCAGCCGCTGTATTAGATTTAAATTTCGTAGAAGTAGTTGAAGCACTACTAGACTGTTGATCAAAAGTTCCAATAACACCATCGAAAGACGTTGAATCAAAATTTTTATAAAACACAAGAACAATTGAAGGTCACGAGGCACCGAGTAGAAAATCATATAGTGTGCCAGATTGTGAATAAACCAAATCCAAATACTGGGCATGGGAAATGAATTTTTCTTCAATTACACAACCACCCATAGCTATGTCCTTGGAAATAGGAGGGATGAATGATTTAGTAAACCATATTGTAAAAAGCTAATTCGGGATATCGAATTTGATAAGATGAAATCTCCTTATCCATTCATGAATGTGATCATCGATATGAGTGGAGGTTGTACGATCTAGAGATGTTAAAAGATGGGTTCTAGTCTCATACCGAATAGGAAAATGAAAATGAGTGAGAAAATCCATGGCTAAAGAGTTTAAATCTTTGAATATACCTTGAGGAAGATCGATGTGCCATTTAGTGGAAACACCCATTAAAGTGCATTGGAAAAGAAGCAATCATCGATCCAAGAGTTAGAGGGACACCAAAGGTGATAAGTCATAACATGTGCTTGGGGGTCTTTTGCAGAATTTCCTTTAAACTTGGAACAGTCTCCAGAAATCTTTGTTGGAACCGAAGGCCAATACGACATATGCCGTATTGGGTCATTTGTGAGCCTTGACACATCCCAGAGTTCCAATGTAGCCAAAAATGGAAATTAAGGATTATATGGGGTATAGGGTCTATGCTAGGCACCTATTTGAGGGTCCCAACCCTATTGATACTGGTTATTCCCCCATTGGGGTTGGTTTTGACCATAAGGACCATATTTCCCCCACTGTTTTTGTAAAGGTATTTTTTGATAAGGGCCTTGTTGAGGCCACGATTGTTAATAGAGTCCTTGTTACAGTTGTTGTTGAGGGTAAGGTCCATGTTGGGGTTGTTAATAAGGCCCATGCTATGATTTTTGGTAAGGGTAAAGTCCATTTTGGGGTTATTGATAAGTCCCCTACTGCAGATAAGGTCCTTGTTGCGGTTGTTGGTATGGACCTTGCTAGAATTACTAGTAAGGAGTACCATGCCTAAGACGATACATTCTAGATTGTCCCAACGAAAGGTTAGGACCATACCACATTTGAGGACCTAACTATGGATTGGTCGAAACACCCAATAGTGGATTTTGAGGTCGGTGAACATATGGTTATTGAACGTATGGTTGTTGAACATATGGTTGTTGGAAATTAAGTTGTTGGTAAATAATTTGAGTCGAGAAGGCATGAGGACCTTGGAAAGGTTCCCCTGTGACGGAACTTGCCATAGATGAAACTAATGTTTCATCAAGGTTAGCAACTGTGGGATGGCCTGCCCCTGATGTGGGTCCATGGTCCGCATAACTTACACTAGAAATGGAGGTACATAAAGTGGATGTGATTTCCCCCCAAGAATAGATGAATTCATACATTGTCCACTTAAAGGAGGAACCGTGATTATGGTAGATATGGTCAAAGGAGCAGAAGTTCCAAGAGTAACTGAAATTTTACCCACAGTTACTATAGGTTGGACAAAGGGTTGTGAAGGTGTAGCCACATTTGAGACAAATGAGTGAGAGGTAGGAGTAACACCAGATGACCAGATAATATTATGGTAAAGAGATGTTGCCTTGGAAGTACGTGAAACAAGACTTCCAAGAGTAGTATAACCTGGCAGGAGTGAAGATGCAACATGAACAGAAGATACATTCGTTCCACTTCATGAATCATAAGGAGCAGAAACATAAGGAAAATTTTCCAGGGGAAAAATAGTTTCAGGATCGAACTCCGGGGTGTGAGTCATAGAGGTTTCCATAGGAATACTCTGGGGTGTATTTTCAAATGGATAATTGTTTCCATCCATCACCATGTAATAGTATGAGATGTAACATGAGAATAAACCAAAGGAATGTTTGGATTGTTGAAAGGATTGTAAGTACATTGAGGTGATATCAACAAAGGTTTCGGATCGTAAAGCAGATTAGGAGGAAAAACCAAGAATTGTGATGTATGTTAAGGACTTTCTGGCTCAAAATCCTCAAATGACAAAAGCCGCTCTTGAGGAGGTGGTCGAGAAGCAAGTGGTTGAATTCTTGGGAAAATACCATGTTTGAAACCTTGAGCTTCAATGGATTCAGGTTGAATATGTGGAATCTCAGTATGGACTCCTTGTGGTGTTTCTTTAGTTTTAGAATATGGAGGGGATGAGTGAGGTGAATTTGGTGCATTTCACAACATAGGAATTGAAGGTTCTGCCATGATGACCTTTTCACAAAATCAAAAAAAGGATACAAGTGAATACTTTGGCTTAAATCAAATTTACAATTAACCAATCATAATGAGGTAAAGGAGCGATGCTTTTGGAAAGATGTTATACCGTGGGCGATAAATTTTAGAAATTAAACAACAAAATAAATAAAAAAGGGTAAGTTAGGAAAAAGGGATTACCAAGTATCCGTGATCCACAGAATACCTCCTGGCGAACCAAGAAGTATGGCAGCTAATCTCCCTTAATGTTTTTTTCGATGTACCATGTTTATAACGTGACTGAGTCAGTTACCTATGGCAGGATAACAACCTAGTGGGTACTCCCAAAATATATGTGACGGTACATGGGAGCGCAGTTTGTATTAGTGTTGTCAAATGTGTAACCTGTTAGTGTCAGAATATGCATTCTACCATTAGTGATCAATATCACTCTTTTCATTCCCATTTTAGGTGTCCCACTCTGAAATTTTTATATCATTCCATTAGGTCATGCTAAATATTGTTTCATTGATGGTATCCCTACCCAATAAAACCTCATTCTCCCTCAGAAAATCACATTTTCTTACTCACCTTCATGTATTCTTGATCATAATAACACCTATGAAAAGTTCATTTCACCATGTCTTGTCTCAGTTAAAGTCAACCATAGAAGTCATGTCATTCAAGGTCCCATTAGGTCATTAGGTTTCATTGTTCAAGGTCCAAAAATGCACCATTTCATTTGCATAAGGTCAAAAAAGTATGAGAGTGATCCCAATAATGTCTCTTTACCATGTAAAGATGACCCCCAAGACGATTTCCAAAGTTGTAATTTGATTTCAAGTGTGAGTTTAATTCCAAGATGTAATTTTTATTTATTCAAGTAATTTTATGTCAATTCAAATGTTATAAGTATTATATCTCCCAAAGGATGCCAACTCAAAATTCCACATGCCAACACATAAAATGTCAAAGTGAAAGAGTTTTTATTTCATCAATTGATCAAATGCCAAAGGAGGTTGTTGTTTCCCAAAGGTGCCCAAGTCATCATTGTTCACAAGCACTAAACCTTAATTTCCTCTCCCATTAAGCTAGGGTTTGCTATGGAAACGATAAATTTAAGCAAGGAGGCATACAGTAGGTCATATCAGTAATTATGAGGTCATTTCAGCTCATAAAAATCAGGTCTCCATCATTTTTTGAGAAGTCATTCCAAGAGTCAAGTCATATGCCACTCATAGGGTCGGTTTTTTTTCAAACTATGTTTCTGAAAAAACAAAGATGAATTTGAAAAAAGTGAGAGATTTTTTTGTCAATCATAGGTCAAGGAAGAAAAAACTCCTTCATATTTTACATAAGTGTCATGGTTTTTGAGAAATTTCAAAAATACAGGTAACACGGGAGAGTTGCTGCACTTCTAGAGTGACATTGGGAAAATCAAGTTTTCTCATAGATGTAGTGTCCAAATCACTTGCATGATAATTAAAATGATAAATAGACGAAGAGATATTTGGAATGAGATATCTTGAGCTCAATTTGGAGTTGAGTAAGGCCTCCAAAATTTTCCCGCAATAGAACTCTGCATTTCTGCACCCTCATTCAACACTTTTTTACCAGTTTTGGGAAAATTAAGTTTTGACAAGGAAAACGAACTCCAATCATAAAACCAAAGGTATATTTAGAAATTATACTTGAAGGTATTTCCAATAAGATATCCTGGGCCCAATTTTGACACTAGTAAGGCCTCCAAATGTGGTCTTCAAAACAACGTTGCTTCTGTGTTTTTAAGGGTATTTTTTGCACAGTAAATTTTCCTAAACGCGTAGCGACCTGGACGCTACGCTCTTTTTTGGGACCTCCAAATGACAAATGGCCACTACCAGTAGGTTTGTATTGATGAGGAAATCAACCCTAGAATGTTTCAAAGTTTTTGGAGGAGAATTGATGCATCAAAATCTCAAAAAACCATCAAAATTTCATGTTTCTACCTCTAAATCTGCTTGGTCGCTGCGCATTTACCAGTCTTGGGAGAATAGGTTTTTGACAGGGAAAATGAGCACCATTTTGAAAAATGGAGTTAGTTTTGGTAAATAGACTCAAAGGGATTTCCAATGAGATATCATGGAGCTGATTTGGACACCAGGAACGAATTCAAAATCAGCCTTGAATAGAGGTCAATTTTTCTGCCTAAACGCTGCATGTTTCAAAAGAAAAATGTATTGTACATATTCTTTAGAAGTTTTTGAAGTTTCACACCAGTTTGTCTTTTATTTTAGGAAATGAGGAATTTACTTATGTAAATGGTCAAGATGAATGTAAATGTCGTGTTTTTACTTTTACCTAGGGTAAATACATTAGGTAAGTCAACCATTTGAGGTGTAATGAATCAGTTCATTAGAGATAGGAATGAGACACTTTTCTTGTCGTACACCCTAGCTGTCAGTTCAACGTTTTATGTAATATCTCCCTAATCTCATGAATTCTACCCATATGGATGAGTGGAGGAGGTTTTGAGATTTATTTAGCTTAGATCTTCACAGGAGTCAAGGGTTGGAATCATTTTCGATGCTAGTGTATTGATCAAGAACCGGTTTGGCCTAGATATTAATAAAAAATTACAGCTATTTCCATTGGATTGATGTGGTATGAATGTTTGGCATAGTTTTTTCTCTGTGATAATTTGTATGAATTTTTTTTAAGCTCATAATAATTTCATGTCTATTATATGATAAATTTCAAGTTTATAGGCAAAATACATGTTTTTCATGCTTTGTTTTGGGAAAATTTTCATAATCTGTCCATTTTATCCAGTTTAGGAAGAACTCATCTCCTATGATCTTCCTAGCTCCTCACTAGTCTTAAACCATCTCACAAAATCACCATTAAGTGTTGAGCCTTCTACCTACCTTGCCCCATCGAATGGACTGCAATTCCATCTCAATTGCGCTAACCTAGTCCCCTTGACCTAATCCTCATTCAGTGAGCCCAACCCCAATAAAAAAAAACAAACCCATACATTTCATAGCTAGCCTAAAACCTTTTTCATCCAGCCCTCTTGGTTGTGATTTTTGTGGAGAGAGCCCTCTCTGACTTGGTAGGGCTAGATACCAAGTCAAAATCTTGCTTTGTGGTTACCTCTGTTGGGATTCCTTCTTCAGCCTTGGGAATCTAGCTGAGTGATAACATACTGGCGACATTTTCGGGGAATGAACGGATAAATATTAGATCTAATTGTTGATGGTAGACAATGGTCAGATGCATATGAAGGCTGAAAAATTCACCTGCCAACTCCAAATTAATGTAAAGACTCCACTGGAGGATCGACCTCGCCGGCAAGAAAATGGAAGAATCTCACATAGAGGTCAGGTATTCAAAGTGGAATTGTATTCAAGATGTAATAGGATTTATTGTAAACTACTTATTTTATTTCCCTGAAACTATCTTGAAAGTTTTCCAGATTTTTTTGTATGAAAAATATGATCAAAGTTTTGATTTCGCCTATTTGAAGAGTGTAACTACCGAGTTTCAATTTGATTTTCAAGATCAAGACCTCTTACCTGAAACTTGTGCATATCATTTTCAAGCTGATGAACCTCAAGAGATCAAGACTGATTCTATAGCTTCTGTACATACTCCTACACCTAGTAAAATTCTAGATAGATATAAACCACTCATCTTACCTCTTATACTCCATGCTTTCCGTGAAAATTATTACAAATATCTTCCTAGGTTTGATGGAGAATATGGAAACATTACTGCTAAGAAACACATTCATAGTTTTGAATTTTTTCTCAACCTTTTTGAGGTTGATGAAGATTATGTTAGTATCAGGATATTCACTCTATCTTTGCAAGGAGAAGCCAAGGAATGGTTAAAAAACTTTCCAGTTGCAAGTATTTTTGATTTCCATCAATTTATGAAAGTATTTCTTGATAAATGGGTGATCAAGAGAAATCATTTTCTGAATTTAGAAGAATATGATAATTTGAAAAGGCAACCAGGATAAACAATGCAAAACTTTTCAGCTAAATTCAATCAAGTATACCATTTGATCCCTACTGATATAAAATCGCTTCTTGGTTCAACTCTGTTACACTACCCAGATGCCTTTGATCTGGAAATGGAATTTTGATTGAGAGAAAAGGACATTAAAACACTTGAAAAAATCCAGGACAGTGCAATAGCTGTAGAAGCTAATTTGTTGATAAAAAGATTAAATTTGAAAGTAGAAGAAATGGAAAACATAGAGAAAGAATGCTTGACATCTTCAGAAGTGAAGCTCGACATTTTGGTTAGTACAGTAGAGAAAATGATGCACAAGATCAACATGAAAGATAAAATTGTTGTTCAAGAGGACCATATCGCACTAATTTAAGAAAAAAAAGTTGTTTATCTGAAACATTTTCCTTCCTATCCTAGTTATCATAGATCTGATAATGATTTTATGTATGCATTAAGGGACAATAAAGAAATCAGTTTTATAGATCAACTTGTAGAGGAGAGATCTGTAGATCTGATATGCATGCTTGATGACATTCTTCCTTTTGATGATTTACCTAAGTATGATCAGTATGACGAAAATTATGTTATCTAAACAGAAGCTATTCTTGCAGAGAAATCAATAGCTGATTTGTGGGAGAAGGAAGTTCAGTTTTAGCAGCTCAAACATAGGGATTAGCCGATGCATATCAGCTATGGCAGTGATGAGTAAAGTGTAGAAAATTTGGAAGTAAGTGAAGAATATTTTCCTCTTTGTTTACTTCATTTCAGTTCATCAAAGATAAATTTCATGCAATCAGAAATCAGCAGCCATTAAGATTTGGTCTTGACAATCAAGAGGATAATGAAATTCTCGATCAAAGCTCCTTACCCTTGTGTTTCTCCTCATTTGTAAAAATAAGAGAAAACTATGAGAAGAAAGATAAGTGAATGGTCAACATTATAAATGATAAAAATGATCCTGAATTGGTTGAGGAAATCATTTTCAACATAAAACCCTCCTTATATCTAGATTTGCAGCCCTCAAATGCCATTGAATGTCAGGTTGCAGATGAAGGATTGAGAATTGAAACATATGATCAAACGATGAAAGATGATTCTGTACCATTATGTTTTCAAGAATTTCAATTTTTAAAGGAAACTTTTCATAATGTCTCTAAAGCAAAAGATGAGAAGCCTGTAGAAAGTCATGCAGTCTTATTAGAACCAATGGAAAATAGTTTGCAACAGTTGTTGAAGTTTGCAACAAGAAACAGTGAAAGTGGCATCTGGAAACATCATCCTTGATCCTAGTGAAAAATCAACACCTACATTAGGTGGGGCCCACATAGGCTATTTTTAGGTGTATGTCTATTTTTATAATGGTGAGCATATTCTAAAATTAGCAGGAGACTAATTCTAGATGGTTGAGCAAATTATATCTTTAGATGAGTTTCTATTTTTAGAGATAT
The DNA here is from genome assembly GCA_034641835.2 of Pinus albicaulis. Lineage (NCBI taxonomy): Eukaryota > Viridiplantae > Streptophyta > Pinopsida > Pinales > Pinaceae > Pinus > Pinus albicaulis. The sequence continues at coordinate 765,723,188 of CM076570.1, forward strand.
GGGCGAAGTCTATTTATAGATCGCAAATCTAAAAATAGAATGCATGTCGATTATTATTAGCCCTTAATAATAATCAGACAATAAATAATAACTTATTCTCTTGGAGCACTTGATTTCAATGAACACATGTGGCACATCAGTGAGCTGAAGGAATTACACAATTCCTAGGTTGGTTGGTGACTCATGCATGGTGAATTTCGTTATAACTGATTGTGGCAGAGTTGTGACAGAGTTGGAAGAGTAGTTATGTGAGTTGTTATTTAGTTTAACTTAGTTAAGTGAGTTAAACTCAGTTGCACTAGTTGTAACTAGAGATACACTAGTGAAAGATGAGTGCATTAATTAGTTAATTAATTCACAAGTAGTGTCTTACTTGCAACTGAATAAATACAATAGTTAACTACTTGCATGTCAGATCCAGTGGAGACCCAGTGGAGAGATAGGTGAAAGGGTGTGTTTGACTATTAGTTGTGACTATAGTGGAGCATTAAATTCATCCACACACACATTGGAGATGCTTATGAGGATTGAAAAGTCAAGGTAGGAGGCAATGATTCATTCAGAGGTTCTTCTTCAGCAAGGATTGCACAGTTGAGTCAAGCTGTTAGGAGATAGTAAATTGGTTCATGTGTGAACAAATTTTTGTCTGACAGTGTGAGACGATTGTATATTGTACTGAGAGATCTAAGAGCTGAGCTTTGTATGAGATTGTTTCATGATCCATTGATATGCATAATATATGATAGTTGGTATTTTTAGATTTAATATTTCTCGGTAAAACATCTTGTGATGTGCACTTGATTTTTATTCATGTGTTTTGCAATTGGAAATTTAATTTCCACAAAGAATTGAGTATAAGGATTATGTATTTAAAAATGGATTTAATTCTTAGATCAGGGGAGTCCGATAATATACATGTTATTGTATTAAATTTCTACATGGTATTAGAGTAGTGTTAATCACTGAAGATCACAATATTGAAGCAGTGCTGAGTTTTGTTGGTGGAAACAATTCGAATTTGCTGCATGAAATTCTTGGTGTGACAATTGAGTAAATATCAAAATGGATTTCAATGGTTTGTGGTTGGAGTATGCACTCAAGGGTAGCGCGAATTAAATTTCATGGAAGGATACGATGGAGGTGGTGCTTTAAGATAATGGCTTTAAGGAATTCATCGATAGTGATATTCCTAAGCCCACTTTGACGGATGCTGCAGTACTTGACGCATGGCAAAAGAAAGTAGCAAGGGCGAGGAGGATTCTGTTGGAAAGTGTGAAAGACCATATTGTGTCAAGAATTCATGGGAAAACCAATCCATATGCTATGTGGAAGGCTTTGACAGATCTTTTCCAAAGCAAGAATGACCATAGGAAATTGGTTCTGAAGGATAAACTTAGAAAAATAAAGATGGAGAAGAACGACACTATTCCGGTATACTTAAAAAAGTTTGTCCAATGCAGGGATGATCTTGGGAGTGTAGGAGTAAGTGTTTCTGATGATGATTTGGTGAGTTTGGATCTCTTGTGACTTCCTAAGAGTTGGCACAGTTATGAAGACTCTGTCAACAGACGGGGAAAACTGCCGAATTGGGAATGACTGTGGTCGGATCTAGTGCAGAAGGAGTTCAGGTGGAACACCAGAGATGGCTCTTCATCAAAGCATGATGATGAAGAAGACTTTGCTTTGGCTTCCAAGGCGAAGAAGAAGAAGGGGACAAAATTCCATTCAAAACTTGAGGCCGACGAAGATGGCAAGGAGCACAACATGTCCAAAGTGAAGTGTTTTCATTGTCATGAGTTTGGACATATTGCCAAAAATTGTCCACATAAGAAGAAGAACAAGATAGATGTTGGAGCTATAGCTGGTGAGGCCCTTGCCTCACAATTTGATATTGAATTCTCATTGATCGCATGCATGGTTTCTAGTGCATTTGGATCGAGGTGGTACTTGGATAGTGGTGCTTCCTTTCACATGACGGGAGATAAGAAACTTTTCCAGTGACTTGGAGGAGAAATATCTCTAGATGCATATTGAGTTGGGCGGCGATGGATGATACAATGCGACCGAAATTGGTACCATTACCTTTTAGAGGGCATTAGGTAAAATCTTTCATTTAAAAGATGTTGTGCATGTTCCAGGTTTAAAGAATAATTTAATCTTAGTCGCAATGTTAGAGGATAGAGGCTATGATGTTGTCTTTAGTGAAGGAAAAGTTTTCCTGCGACACAAAGCAACAGGGCAAGCCAAGAAGGTTGGGATTCGAGTTAAGAATCTCTACAGACTTGAAGTAGTTGGGATTTCTATGGAGCTTCCTATTGTTTGGAAGTGTGAGAAAGCCATGCAATTGACGCTTGAGAGGGAGCAGGATTTGCATGCAGGTAAGAGTGAACCTCGGGATGTGGAGCACGCACAAGATAAGGATCATGGAGTGGGAGCAACCACTCATGCAGAGAAATTTTGTGCTTGATGGGCAAAGGGATTGCATGCAACTATACAACCAGGTGAGAGGTGGCGACATGCATGAGTAATCCTAAGAATAAATTTTTGGGCAGGATTCATTGAGATGGTGTGGAGCTCATGAATTTAACTTGGCTACAAGATGCCCACAGAGTAGCAGTAGCATGATTAGTTGGATTGATGCAGTCAGATCAAAGTGACAGTGTCTGATACTAGAGCGTAGATCAGAGTTGACAACAAGTGCAGAATGCATGGGTGCAGAGTTCAACAATGCAGTGGTTCCTGAAGACATGTGCAGTAGCTAAGCAGAAGTCAAAATACTTTGATGACATATGCATTATACTAATTGAGTTGTTTGGAGGCTATTCAGTTTCAGAATTGTTGCATACAAGAGTTTTAGGGTAGATGCATGGAGTTACAGGGCGCTTGTAAAGGTTTCAGGGTGAATGCATGGAGTTGCATGTCGCATGCAAGGACAATGCTTTCTTGTTGAGAGGGAGTTTTGAAGTTTGCAACAAGAAACAGTGAAAGTGGTATCCATAAACATCATCCTTGATCCTAGTGAAAAATAAGCACCTACACTAGGTGGGGCCCACACAGGCTATTTTTAGGTGTATGTCTATTTTTAGAATGGTGAGCATATTCTAAAATTAGCAAGAGACTAATTCTAGATGGTTGAGAAATTTTTTTCTTTAGATGAGTTTCTATTTTTAGAGATATGAGAAAATTCTATTTATAGATCGTAAATCTAAAAATAGAATACATGTCGACTATTATTAGCCCTTAATAATAATCAGATAATAAATAATAACTTATTCTCTTGGAGTACTTGATTTCAATGAATAGATGTGGCACATCAGTGAGCTGAAGAAATTACACAATTCCTAGGTTGATTGGTGACTCATGCATGGTGGACTTTGTTATAATTGATTTTGGCAGAGTTGTGACAGAGTTGGAAGAGTAGTCATGTGAGTTGTTATTTAGTTTAACCTAGTTCAATGAGTTAAACTCAGTTGTACTAGTTGTAAATAAATATACACTAGTGAAATATGTGTGAATTAATTAGTTAATTAATTCACAAGTAGTGTCTTACTTGCAATTGAAGAAATACAACAGTTAACTACTTGCATGTCAGATCCAGTGGAGACCCAGTGGAGAGATAGGTGAAAGGGTGTGTTTGACTATCAGTTGTGACTATAGTGGAGCATTCAATGCATCCACACACACATTGGATATTCTTATGAGGATTGCGCAGTCAAGGCAGGAGGTAATCATTCATTCAGAGGTTATTCTTTAGCAGTGATCCAAATCTTGGGGCGAGGCCCCCAATATCTAAAAAGTTGAAATGGATCTGACAAGATCTGCAAAATTAGAATGCCAAAAAAGAAGAGAGAACACAAAGAAAATAAAACCACAAAGAAACTTGTTTTATTAAAACAAAGAATAATTGTAGAAGCTACATTGTGGCAGACAATTTGTCCTTTTACAAATTGAGGCTTGTTATTTATAGCCTTTTTTGAGTCACAATACCATGTGTAGATACCATAGGCCAATACTATTAGTAGATACCACTTACAATACCATGGGTAAATACCATGTGTGGATGAATACCATGGGTGGATACATACCATGGGTCACTTACAATACCATGGGTGAATAAATATCATAGGTGGATGAATACCATGGGTCGATGCCATTTACAATACCATGGGTAAATTCCATGGGTGGATGGATAACATAGGTAGATGAATACCATGGGTTGATGCCATTTTCCATTCGGATCATTCCTCCCTCCTTAAGAAGCAATGGTCCCCATTGCATGAAGTTCCCTCCTGAGAAGCCTTTGTTGAATATGAAGAGCCACTGAAGAGAAGGCTTTTGTATGGTTAACCTGGTTAACTACATAATACGTATTCGATCATGTGTTCACAGGATAGAGATACTGTAATGCTTGTGATATTTGTGATATTCGCGATTATTAACGACCCTGTAAATGGACTTCGATGAAATGTGGGTTTGTGGATGAACCAAAACCATGAAAAACGAAGATCCGAGGATAGAGATACCCTGTAATGCTTGTGAACAACTGTGTTACTAACAATGTGTAGCCTAGCAAATGGACTTTGATGAGAAGGATTCTGTGTGGTTGACCCATAACCGTGATGTTGATTTTTGATGAAGTAGCAGGTGCCTAAAAAGCTTGGGGTGGGAGGGCACGTCTCCAAATAACCCAAGCTTGATCTGACTATGGTGAAAGCCGGTAGATAATTGGGCAGAGTGCCTACTAAAGCGGGGTGAGAGGGCACGTCTCCAAAGGGAACCCGCTCCGAATGTTGCTCCAGATTTAAAATGAGCATAACTCGGTCAATATAACTCAGAATATTTATTATAACCTATTTTTGGAAATGGAATGATCATTCTGCATCATCTCATGTGTTTAAAACCACTATATGAAGACTCTGGACTCTCATATTTGCGTTGGAACTGTCACGTCGTCACAAAATTTCTGAAAAAAAATAGTTGATTTTAAATCAACGATAACTCCCACATCCGGACTCCGATTCGACCGATTTTTTTTTTGAACTTGGGTGATTTTTCAAGAGAAACTCAGATATATCTCCATTTCTCTGAAATTTTGTACTAAAAACTGCGAAAAATGACAGGAGAGCCGCCGTCCATGAATTGTCGTCAGAAAAATTGCTTCAACATTGCTGATTTTGAATCAGCGAGATCTCCCTCATCCGAATTCCAATTTGGCCGATTTTTTTTTTTAATTTGAGTATTTTTTCACAAGGAATCCAGATCTGATCTTTTTTTTTGCAAATTTTTCACCAAAATTTTCAGATCTGATCTAAAAACTCGCCGCCCAAAAACATTCATGGATTTTGCTGAAGATTGTTGCAAAACATTGAAACTGAAATATGTTTCAAACCCTCATTCCCATGGAGGCGTAACCTGGCTCTGATACCACTAATCCAGATCTTTGGGCGAGGGCCCCAATATCTAAAAAGTTGAAATGGATCTGACAAGATCTGCAAAATTAGAATGCCAAAAAAGAAGAGAGAACACAAAGAAAATAAAACCACAAAGAAACTTGTTTTATTAAAACAAAGAATAATTGTAGAAGCTACATTGTGGCAGACAATCTGTCCTTTTACAAATTGAGGCTTGTTATTTATAGCCTTTTTTGAGTCAAAATACCACGTGTAGATACCATAGGCCAATACCATTAGTAGATACCACTTACAATACCATGGGTAAATCCCATGTGTGGATGAATACCATGGGTGGATACATACCATGGGTCACTTACAATACCATGGGTGAATAAATATCATAGGTGGATGAATACCATGGGTCGATGCCATTTACAATACCATGGGTAAATTCCATGGGTGGATGGATAACATAGGTAGATGAATACCATGGGTTAATGCCATTTTCCATTTGGATCAAGCAGAGATTACATAGTGGAGGCAGGTTGTCAGAAGACGGTAAATTGGTGCATGTGTTGACAAATTTTTGTATGACAGTGTGAGATGATTGTATATTGTACTGAGAGATCTAAGAGTTGAGATTTGTATGAGATTTTTTCATGATCCATTTATATAAATAATATATGATAGTTGGGGTTTTTAGCTTTAAGATTTCCCGGTAAAACATCTTGTTATGTGCGCTTGATTTTTCTTCATGTGTTTTGCAATTGGCGATTTAATTTCCGCAAAGGATTTAGTAGAAAGATTTAGTATTTAACAGTGGATTTAATTGTTAGATCAGGGGAGTTTGATAATATACATGTTATTGTATTAAATTTCTACAACATTCTTTTCAAGTTTTTAGGTGTATGTTTATTTTTAGAATGGTGAGCATATTCTAAAATTAGTAGGAGACTAATTCTAGATGGTTGAGCAAATTTTTTCTTTAGATGAGTTTCTATTTTTAGAGATATGGGTGAAGTCTATTTATAGATCACAAATATAAAAATAGAATGCATGTCAATTATTATTAGCCCTTAATAATAATAAGGTAATACATAATAACTTATTCTCTTGGAGCACTTGATTTCAGTGAACAGATGTGGCACATCAGTGAGTTGAAGGAATTACGCAATTCCTAGGTTGATTGGTGACTCATGCATGGTGGACTTTGTTATAGCTGATTGTGGCAGAGTTGTGATAGAGTTGGAAGAGTAGTTATGTGAGTTGTTATTTAGTTTAACTTAGTTAAGTGAGTTAAACTCAGTTGTACTAGTTGTAACTAAATATACACTAGTGAAATATGTGTGAATTAATTAGTCAATTTATTCACAAGTAGTGTTTTACTTTCAACTGAAGAAATAAAACAGTTAACTACTTGCATGTCAGATCCAGTGGAGACCCAGTGGAGAGATAGGTGAAAGCGCGTGCTTGACTATCAGTTGTGATTATAGTGGAGCATTAAATGCATCCACACACACATTGGATATGCTTATGAGGATTGCACAGTTTAGGCAGGAGGTAATCGTTCATTTAGAGGTTCTTCTTCAGCAGAGATTACGTAGTGGAGGCAGGTTGTCAGAAGACAGTAAATTGGTGCATGTGTTGACAAATTTTTGTATGACAGTGTGAGACGATTGTATATTGTATTGAGAGATCTAAGAGCTGAGATTTGTATGAGATTGTTTCATGATCCATTGATATAAATAATATATGATAGTTGGGGTTTTTAGCTTTAGGATTTCCCGGTAAAACATCTTGTTATGTGCGCTTGATTTTTCTTCATGTGTTTTGCAATTGGCGATTTAATTTCCGCAAAGGATTGAGAAGAAGGATTTAGTATTTAACAGTGGATTTAATTGTTAGATCAGGGGAGTTCGATAATATACATGTTATTGTATTAAATTTCTACAACAGTATTTTCAAGTTTTTAGGTGTATGTCTATTTTTAGAATGGTGAGCATATTATAAAATTAGCAGGAGACTAATTCTAGATGGTTGAGCAAATTTTTTCTTTAGATGAGTTTCTATTTTTAGAGATATGGGAAAAGTATATTTATAGATCGCAAATCTAAAAATAGAATGCATGTCAATTATTATTAGCCCTTAATAATAATCAGACAATAAATAATAACTTATTCTCTTGGAGCACTTGATTTCAGTGAACAAATGTGACACATCCGTGAGCTGAAGGAATTACGCAATTCCTAGGTTGATTGGTGACTTTGTGGTAGAGTTGTGACAGAGTTGGAAGAGTAGTTATGTGAGTTGTTATTTAGTTTAACTTAGTTAAGTGAGTTAAACTCAGTTGTAATAGTTGTAACTAAATATACACTAGTGAAATATGTGTGAATTAATTAGTTAATTAATTCACAAGTAGTGTCTTACTTACAACTGAAGAAATACAATAGTTAACTACTTGCATGTTAGATCCAGTGGAGACCCAGTGGAGAGATAGGTGAAAGGGTGTGTTTGACTATCAGTTGTGAATATAGTGGAGCATTCAATCCATCCACACACACAGTCAAGGCAGGAGGTAATCATTCATTCAGAGGTTCTTTTTCAGCAGGGATTATGCAGTGGAGGCAGGTTGTCAGAAGACAGTAAATTGGTGCATGTGTTGACAAATTTTTGTATGATAGTGTGAGACAATTGTATATTGTACTGAGAGATCTAAGAGGTGATCTTTGTATGAGATTGTTTCATGATCTATTGATATAAATAATATATGATAGTTGGGGTTTTTAGCTTTAGGCTTTCTCGGTAAAACATCTTGTTATGTGCGCTTGATTTTTCTTCATGTGTTTTGCAATTGGCAATTTAATTTCCACAAAGAATTGAGTAGAAAGATTTTGTATTTAATAGTGGATTTAATTGTTAGATCAAGGGAGTTTGATAATATACATTTTATTGTATTAAATTTCTACAACAGTCTTTTCAAGTTTTTCATGACCCAATAGCTGATGTGTTGGATAATATCTGCAGTAAAATTCCTTCTCCATTAGCTAAATGTGAGCCTGAAAAGAGAGTTAATATAAAATTGATCCCACAGCCGACTTCATTGTCCATTTTATCAGGAGTCTCATTACAAATCTCACATGGACATTTGCAGCCATATCAGGAAAGTAAGGGTAAAGATGAAATTCCATATTCAAGGTATGAAGACTACCTAGAGCTAATCAGTAATGTATTATATGGAATGGAAATTAATCTGCATTCCTATGAAGATCCTTTTGCAACATCCTTGAGGTTAGCCGGTGGGCCGATGCTTTTTAAATTTCATTAAGTTTCAATATGATTTCAATTTTTCTTGGGAGTTGCCTTTCAATAGTTCTCTCTTCTTGATCATAACCAAGCACTTGCAGAGAATTCAATTAGCAGCTAGAATGCTTACATGGTTGCATTGGCTATTCCATTTCACTTGATTAGGTAATGAATGGATCAATTAGATTAGGTGTGTTGAATAAGCTCAATTCTGAGCATTTTTTTTAGTTTGTCAGTTTTGTTTTAATCTGAGTCAGTTCAGCCAAATTTGAGTCAGTTTCATTTAGTTTGTGTCATTGAGTTGTCAAAATAGTTAGTCCTGCATTTCAGTTTTAGTTATTTTTTACCATATTGGCCCAATGGAAGAGGGACTGATATGCAAATCCCAGAGATCTGGAGTTCCTAACACCTCTTTCAGAGATGCAATCCCCAATAAGGCCAATGTTAGTGTCATAATATGGATTCTGCCATCAATGATCAATATCACTCTTTTCATTCCCATTTTAGGTGTCTCACTCTGAAATTTTTATATCATTCCATTAGGTCATGCTAAAAATTGTTTCGTTGATGGTAGCCCTACCCAATAAAACCTCACTCTGCCTCAAAAAATCACATTTGATGACTCACTTCATGTCTTCTTGAGAACAATAACACCTATGAAAATCTCATTTCACCATGTCTTGTTTTAGTTAAAGTCAACCATGGAAGTCAGGTCATTCAAGGTCCCATTAGGTCATTAGGTTTCATTGTTCAAGGTCCAAAAATGCACCATTTCATTTGCAAAAGGTCATAAAATTATGAGAGTGATCCTAATAATTCTCTTTACCATGTAAATATGACCTCCAAGACAGTTTCCAAAGTTGTAATTTCATTTCAAGTGTGAGTTTCATTCCAAGATGTAATTTTTTTTTATTCATGTAATTTTATGTCAATTAAAACGTAATAAGTATTCAGTCTCCCAAAGGCTGCCAACTCAGAGTTCAACATGAAAAAACATAAAATGTCAAAGTGAAAGATTTTTTAGTTCATCAATTGATCAAATGTCAAAGGGAGTTGTCTTTTCCCAAAGGTGCCCAAGTCATCATTGTTCACAAGCACTAAACCCTAATTTCCTCTCCTACTGAGCTAGGTTTTGCTATGGAAACAGGAAATTTGAGCAGAGTAGGCATAATGTAGGTCATATAAGTAAGTATGAGGTCATTTCATCTCATAAAAATCATGTCTCCATCATTTTTTGAGAAGTCATTCCAAGGGTCCAGTCATTTGCCACTCATGGGGTCGGTTTTTCTTGAAACTATGTTTCTGACCAAAAAAAGATGAATTTGACAAAAGTGAGAGAGGTTTTCATCCATAATAGGTCAAGGAAGAAAATAATCCTACATATTTTACACAGGTGTCATGGTTTTAGAGAAATTTCAAAAATACAGGTGCCACAGGAGAGTTGCTGCACTTCCAGAGCGACCTTGGGAAACTCAAGTTTTCTCATAGCTGGAGTGTCCAAATCACTTTCTTAATAATTCAAATGATAACTAGACAAAGATATATTTCCAATGAGATATCGTGAGCTCAATTTGAAGCTGAGTGAGGTCTCCAAAAGTTTCCTGTAACAACACTCTGCATTTCTGCACCCTCATTCAATCCTTTTTGATCAGTTTTGGGAAAATTAAGTTTTGACAAGGAAAATCAACTCCAATGAGCTATCCTGGGCCTAATTTGGACACCAGTAAGGCCTCAAACTATGGTCTTTAAAAAGACATTGCTTCTGTGTTTTTAAGGGTATTTTTTGCACAGTAAAATTTCCTAAACGCATAGCGACCTGGACGCTACGCTCTTTTTTGGGACCTCAAAATTACAAATGGCCACTAACAGTAGGTTTTTATTGATGAGGAAATAAACCCTAGAAATTTTCAGAGTTTTTGGAGGAGAAAAGTTCTATCAAAAGCTTAAAAAACCATCAAAATTTCATGTTTCTGCCTCTAAAACTGCTTGGTCACTGCGCGTTTACTAGTATTGGGAGAACATGTTTTTGATAGGGAAAATTAGCACCATTTTAAAAACTATAGGTATTTTTGGAAACAAGACTCAAAGGTCTTTCCAATAAGCTATCATGTAGCTGATTTGGACACCGGGAATGCATTCAAAATCAGCCTTGAACAAAGGTCAATTTTTCTTCCTGGATGCTGTGCGTTTCACAAGAAAAATGTATTTTACATAGTCTTCAAAATTTTTTGAAGTTTCACTCCAGTTTTAATTTTACTTTAGGAAATGAGGAATTCACTTATGTAAATGGTAAATATAAATGTAAATATCATGTTTTTACTTTTACCTAGGGTAAATATATTAGGTAAGTCAACCATTTGAGGTGTAATGAATCAATTCATTAGAGATAGGAATGAGTCACTTTTCTCATCCTACACTCTAGCTATTAGTTCAGATTTTTATGTAATATCTCACTCATATCATGAATTCGACCCCTATGGATGAGTGGAGGTGGTTTTGAGATCTGTTTAGCTCATATCTTCACAGGATTCAAGGGTTGGAATCAGTTTCATTTTGCTTTGTGGATCAAGAAGACTTTGTATTCAGTTTTGGCCATTAATACAAGAAGAGTTGCGTCTATATTTATGGGATACCTGTGGTATTAAATGTCCTTCATTGTTTCCTCTTTAGTTACATATGTGTGAATGTATTTTTCATTTCCTTTCCATTTCTACGATATGATCTTTTATAAGTGTGAGATTCAGAATTCATGCTAGTCATTCTCTCTTTTGGATAACTGGTCATAATTTGTTTCATGCCTTTTGTTTGAGAGAAATTCGTATTCTATGCTTCCCTCAGCCTTCTTACATTTTTTGAACCATCCCATAACCATTCTCCTCAATTGATTGACATTGTACCTACCTTGCCCCATTCATCCCTGCAACCCTTTTTGTCTCTTGCCCTAACTTAACCTTTCCATGATCTATTTTCATTATCTACTGATTTACCCAACCAAACCAAAAATAAAAACAAACCCTTGTACTCATTACCTAGCCTAAAACCCAAATTTATACAGCCCTCCTGGCTATGAGCCTTTTGGAGAGAGCCCTCTTCGGCTTGATAGGACTAGCTATCAATTCAAAAGCTTGGTTTGTGGTTGCCTCTGTTGGGATTCCTTCCTTAGCCTTGGGAATTTGGTTGAGTGATAACATATCCATTTGATGAGAGCATTCCCATATACTTATCATGCATGGATTGCATTTTATATACCCGAAATTATTGGAGAACAGTCCTATACACTTCCATACGTGGAATGGGATATCACCCCTGTGATGCAAAGTAGGAAATTAACAACAAATCCTATGTTTAAAAACATCGGGACACGTCTCTAGCCTAGACCTCTAAATGTTTGTGTTAATTTCAAATGCTCCTTAGGAAAATTGAGGTAAATTTTAAGTTGATCTTGATTATAGTTTCAATTTCAAGGCTCAAAGAAATGCCACATGAATACCTATAATGCAACTAACATGAGAAAAAAATTCCTTCATTTCAATGAATGCTATCTAGTACATGGAAGAGTTTCAAACAATGATGAAGAAATTTTTTTTATTCGAATTAGATCTTCATTTTCACTATCCCAATTCAATTGAAAACATTAAAATATGCAAGCCATGCAATGTAATCTAAATACAATTTTTTTTTTGAAAACTACACAACTGTAGTTTATGCACAATTTCCTTTTTTCATTTTGATGATCAATAATGCACTCAATTCACTTTTCGATGAAATTTGAATATACTAAATGCACTTTCCAATGAAAAATAATTCACTCTATGCACTTTTTAGTTTTTCAATCACTAAAAATTGCAATCAATGTCTAATGATAATCACAAAAATGACTTTGCAAATGCAATGTAATATAATGCACTCTTTACGTAAAGAAAACTTTTGAGATAAAAAAAGTAAATGAATGCAAAAAATCAATTTATTTTGTGGAATGAAAAATAATTAATGATGCTTAATCGATTTAATGGATTCAAAGAATGAAAAATCCAACCAAAAATCCACTTTTACCACTTCAAGTATGGGACAAACTTGTTTACACCACAAAGAAAATGACAACAGAAATAAAAAACTAAATGCACACAAAGTAGGAAAATGACCTCAGAGATCAGGACACACTAGGATTTTTAGCATAAACATAATTTTTTCTCAAATACACAGACCAACGTGAGAAAAAAGTGAGAACCAGGGGTTCAAGAATGACTGTTTCAAGGAGAATCAATACCGACAGTGTGATTGTTTCTGGCTAAAAATGCATTGCTAGAGGAATTCTTGGGAAAATCAATAAAAAATGAAGCAGAAACCTAGACCTAACACTCTAGACCATAAAATACTCAAATTACAAAGTCTAAATCAATAAAAATAAAATATTACTGACTGGTTGGCCAAACTAAGCAAGAGAACCAGATGGACAAGGAGGGCTGAAAAGGCTATAGGCTGCCCAGTGTGGTCACCACTTTTTTGTACAGTCAATTCCTTCTACGGATAGAATCGATCTATCTATTCCTAAAAATAGGATCAAGAAACAAACTAGACAAATACACACAAATATTCCTAGCTTACTTTAGAAAATACAAAACGAGATAGATCACCTACCTCACTCTGATGTTATTTCTTCTTGTCTTTTTCCAAATCCCCTTGCGCCCAGGTTCAATCTTCTTTATGTCTCCATAGATGTATGTCCGTAAGAACGATCAAACCAATGAAACACTAATATGGATATAAAAGTGCATTCCAAACCAAACCATGTGAAATATCATAGGGTAACACACTAAATGCATAATCATCTGCACATTTATGAAAGATAAATGCATAATGTATTATTATTAGAAACAAAGGAAGCTTACAAAAATTTGTGCTCTAATGTTGGAGGCCACCCTCGGGTGAGTTTCTGAATCCTCGCCAAAGACTTCAAGAAATCCTTGGCCTTAGAATTGTGGCAGCATTTAGGCACATTCGAGCACTAGAAAGTCAACCAATAATGACCAACCATTTGGGGAAAACATTTCCTTCATTTATAGGGAAGCTAGAGAGGTTAAGGATCCATGAAAGAGGGAGGAGGGTTCATATCTTAAGGGGAAGATCCATAAAGGTAGGATAAAAGGCCTGAAATGGGAGCCTTCGACCCAATCTTCACCCAATTATTAGCAAACTTTCGTTCTCGAGACTTCCAGTAGAAGAAGCTTCTACTCCATTTCTGCAGAACCTACCTGAAGAGGAACAACACGCCTCTTCAATTTAATTATCATGATGCCAATGCTATACATAGGACATGGTGAAGGAGAAAAGCATGAGGTTCTAACTACAGAGACCACGTTGGGTTTTCATAGGGTTTGCACAAGCTTTTTGCATAATGGCTTCAAGGCATTTCTCTTTTTGGTCGTCAGGGATGTTTGACGAGCCTCTAAATTAAACATAAATTAAGGTCCATCTAACCTTTCTTAGGAACATAAAATATATATTAAATCTCTCCTTCTACACTAAATAAATTTTTTTTATGCTTTATGATTTTATTATGAAGGTTTAGATATAATTTCATATTTGTGCCTAATATTATTTCTTTTTGAAGGGTATTGTGAGAATATTGGGCAGATTATGAAGATTTTGAGAAGGAGATAATTTAGGAACTTGCTCCATACTACCTGAGGATAAATATTGGAGAATAAATGAACAAAATATCATGAAATAATTGAGAAATTATAGAGATATTCTAGAACTCCGATGATTGAGAAAATCTAGGAGTGTGTTCCCTGTCATTTACTGCAAACTCCTAGTGTTGGGAAGAAGATCCACTATTTGAGGGATTTTGGAGGGGAAAGCTTCCTTCTTTCAAGGGAAATCCTTCCTTGCCATTTTTTTTAAGTACCAATTCTAATTGGCCTCTAGGGGCATGCATTTTTTAGTCTTATTGTGGAGAAAACTTGTTTACTGGCAACTCCACATTCTTTTCTTGCAAGGATGTACTTGGATTGATTCAATAATGAATATTGATAAAAATTTTAGCTTCTAAGGCTTGGTTTCTTCCATAAGAATCTGATTCCTCCTTGGTCTTGGCCATCCTATTATCCTCAAATCCCTCTTGCAAAATTTATATATGTTCTTTCACTTCTTATTCACATGCATCTCTTATTTCTATTTTGCATATTTTTGTATTTAGTATTGTTTCTTTTCTTGCTGTAGGATTTATTTAAATGATTTAAGAGATTTATTTTGAAGGTTTTTTACATGTTCAAAAGCATTATTAATCCTTATAATAAATTTATAATGTCATCTTAATCATTAAGCTACTTGGATTTAGTTACTAGTTCACGAATCTAAGATTTCTAGAAATGCCTTGTAGCGAAATAGTAGTAAATTTATGCTATTTTTTAGAAGCGGTTAATGAGATCCATTTGACTTGATTACACTTGTATTAGGTAATAATAATTTTAAATATAATAATAAAAATCACCCCATTTCAGTTTCACTTTATTAGGTTAGGCATTTGATAGATTAACTAGCTCACTAGTTCTTGAATTTCCAGATTTTAGAGTAGTTAATTTTTGTTATTTTTTTAGCACATGTGAACAGGGGTATTTTTGAGTGATTCCACTTGGAATGGAGACATAAGGCATAATAATTAATAAAAAAAATTTCCCATCCCATTTTCATTTGATTTACTTATTCATTCGATGAGTTATTTTCGAAACAAACTTTCTTGTAGCAAAAACAAAGTTTCCTGTAGCACTCTTGTAGCATTTGTAAACTCGACCAGATTTTCTCCCAAAGGTTGGTTTTGTCTCTTAGGCTTGAGTCATGACCACTAGGATCTAAATACATGATTGAGGAAGAATAACACATTCATTTTCTCAAATTATATTAGGTCTTTTTATTTGAATTCATGATCTAGGATTTCAATTACAAATTGTTTTTCTTTCCTAGGATTAATTCCTTTTCAAAGCAACACTTCCATTTCTGAAATTAGTTTAGGATTTGAATTCATAATATTCAATCCATTACATAATATAAAAAAAATAAGGACACGTTGTATGTTGCACACATAGTTTCGATACCTCTTAAGTTTATGCAGACATAAGAGGAGTTTACCATGCTAAGGCTCATCCCTTTTACAGCGCCGTTTCTAAAGGAGGTGTCAAAGTATGCCTTTTTTTCTTCCCTAGTTGATTCGTTTCTTTTCTTTCTGCAAAAACAAAAACAAAAAAACTGCATTAGGCATATTTCATTTCAAAACATAAAATTTCATTAGGTAGCATATATATATATATATATATATATATATATATATATATATATATATATATATATATATATATATATGATTCTCCAACAAGGCTTCATTTTATCAGGTAGTGCAGTGAACATCATATCACTTACTGCCGAGGTAGAAGAAGAGGTGGCGAGAAACTGCTAATTCTTTTGGATGGAGATTATGAAATGAAGAAGATCCTCTTGGATTTCTCATTCAAGATACTGTTGTCAGTGTGCATATGAAGAGCATCCCTCCATGTTTCCTTCCAAACTTCCATGGTATGAGGTCAGAGGATCCAGAAACCTTTCTCTTTGAATTTTAAATACTTGTAGATCTTATGGCTACTTATCACACATTCAAAAATTTAGATTGTTTCCTACAAAATTGAAGGATAGAGCTCTTAAATGGTTCATAAGTCTAGGTATTAGTTCAATAAGATCATGGAATGATATGAAAAAGATATTTCTAGAAAAAATATAAAGATCATGATGTTAAAGAAGAAATATTTAGAATGAGTAAAAAAAAAGATGAGATCCTTGAATATCTAATAGAGATGTTCATGTATAATGTTAAGAGGGAAAATTATATCATTTAGGATTTTACACACTAAAAACCCTCTTACTTAGAACAATTAGGGATGAGTGGATTGATCTCCTTGATCTCATGAGTAAAGGAGATGTATACCAATTATCAATTGAATAAATTTATGAAACATGCAAGTGCATATCAAGAAGAAGGGCAAGAGTAAGTAAATTAGCATAAAAATTGGTAAGTCAACATGAACTTGGAAAATTTTCTTGATAACTTTAAAACATAAATTCTTAGCAATCTAAGTGAACAAGTAGAAATGTTAAGAATTCAAAATGAGCAAAGAGAATATGTTGATATTTGTGTTATCAATGCAAAATCATATGATACTAAATATTGTCCATCATCAGCAAGGTTTAAGGAATTTTACCAGGAATACAATGGAGCAAGTCAATCACCACAAAAGCTATGTTATGTATCTTCAATAATACCATGGTAGCCTAGTCAACTTGATATGATGCAAGGACCTAATTCACAATTTCAAGCTTATTCACATCCATCTCAAACTAATTGGAACACACTCTTTCCTTGGAAACATTGGTCATCTCAACCCCAAAACCAATTTTGGCAACAAGGTTGGCAAGAATCTTATGAGATAAATCCATAATATCATCCTCAATATCCTCCATACCCAACTCCATGTTATCCCTCCCATCCACCTCCACCACAAACAAAACCTCAACCACATCCATCTCATAGATCCACTCCCACTCAACTACCTGTACCAACATTTCCAAACCCACACAATAAAGTATCTCAGCCCATTTACAATGTTGAGGTACAATACTACCAAAAATATCCTCTTGATCTAAATGGTATTCATCTTAATTCAAGAAAGGTATTGCAAAAATGATATTTTCTTGATTTCCTTGAAGGAAAACATCTAGAAGAAGAAGACTCAAGTGAGGAGAACAAAGAACCAGGGGTTGCACTTGAAGAAGAGTAGACATCAGAATTAGTTATGGAGAAAGTTCCCTCGTGTTTACCATCATTTCCTTGATGTGTTCAAGAGATTAATCAGAAAAAAGAGGAATATTTGAATGTCATGGTAGAAGAGGACTTCCAAGATGATCCAAATCAGCAAGTGGAACATGGGTATCACAACCATATTGAAATATGGTTCCAGACAGTCATTAAGCTACAACAACATGCTCTTCTTCAACAGTACTTGTTATCATCCTAGTCAAAGAAGATTCAGGTACATGTCAAAGCACGTATTTCAAGTGTACACGTAATTTTATCTGTCATCTTGATGTGCACATGGCTCCATTGGAAGTATTCCTATACTTGAAAGAGGTTTTGTTTTTTCAAGTAGAGTAGGATACAAAAAAAATAAAAAAATGGAAAAAGAGAAAAAAAGGAAAAAGAAAAAAATCTTAGGTGAACCTCTTTTGAGGCGCTTGAGATTGGCTCACTAATTGAAAACCTCCATGAGGCAGTTAATGAGTTGAAAAAAGAGAAAATAAGAGAAAAAATATCCTAAGTGAAACCCTCCTTTGAGGCGCCTAGGCAGACCTACTAGTTGAAAACCTCATTGAGGAAGCTAGTAGGCCTAAAGAAAAAAGAAAAAAAAGTGAAAAAAATGAAAAGGAAAAAATATGTTTTCTCCATGTATCTCTCTCTAATGAATGCAGGTGCTCTCCAACCTTTGCAAGCAGTCAAAAAAAAAAAAAAAAAAATTGGCACCAAAAGAAAAAGTTGGTCAAAACCTTAGTCAAAGGAAGTCAAACTTGGAATTCCTCTTCCTTTTCTTAGATGCTCCAAATAGGTCATGAAAATCCATCACCCTCATCCATTTCCAACATCCACCCATAATTTCCAGGCTTTTCTCATTCATTTTCCTCGTTGTCCTAAAATGCTATAGGAAAGCATGTTTTTGCTACAAGAAACTCCTAGTTTTTTGCAGAAAATTATTTTTATTATATCTCAAAAACCATGCATCCATTTTCATATATGTTTTAGGAGGATATGCATATATATGATGGTAACATGCTCAAGAAATTTTGGAAATTTCGCATGCATGCTTTGTGAGAAATCAACCTCCATCACCTACATCCATTTTTTATTTTTCTCGATATTCGTGTATCTAATGGCCACAATTTTTTATGGGATGGTGCATAAGGATGATATTAATATGCTCAAAAAAATTTAGGTCAAGTTTGCTACAAGGGGGTTGTTTAGAGAAGCCTGTACAGTCACATCAAAACTCACCATCAATTATTTTTTTCACCCACGGAGCAGAAGATCCATTGACCTTGAGAATCATGAAGCCATTTATGAAATTGAGAAGAGCACACCCCCCTTAGGAAGCAGTACATCCACTCCACCAGCAGAAGAATAAACATTGGGAGAAGACTGCACACGCAAAAACCTTTATTACTCAAAAAAATTATCATGCTATGAAGACTTGTATAGAAACAAAATTGTCAAATACGACACTCAAATCGTGAGCATCTCAGCAACAATATTTTATCTAGGGATTTGAAGCATAAAAAACAACAACAACAGTAAAAACCCTGGAATACCTCCATATTCAAGGGTATCAACATTAAGACCTCAAGCATATTATCGCATGCAACTTCAAGATCATTAGTAGCATCTTCAGAACAACCAAAGGCAGCTTCAACGATCATATTAGCAACCTCAATATCACCTTCAAAAACACATCAAGGGTAAGTCTCAGGTATGCAATAATCTAAACCTTTCTTTGAATCTATTCTAGCTTTAAAAATCATTAAAAGTGTGAGAAGGAAAGTTTTTTATAGCCAAAATCAGTAGCAGAGCAACCTTGGCCTTATCTACCAATTAGCTTCACTTTTCCACCAATACACACACATGTGGGAGAGGAACAAGACAAAATTAAAGAGGACTTGGGAAGGTGGGTAGTAAGAAATTATTTGTGATGGAAGACAAGGAGTTCCAAGGGGTAACTGAGGGCAAACTCATTTAACAGAAAGAGAACTCTGAGTTTTATTTTGCATGCAGTGAAAAAAAAAATTTCTTAGGAACATAAAATATATATTAAATCCCTCCTTCTATACTTAATAATTTTTTTTTATGCCTTAATATATTATTATGAAGCTTTAGAGATAATTGCATATTTGTGCCTAATATTATCTATTTTTGAAGGAAATTGTGATAATATTGTGTAGATTGTGAAGATTTGGAGAAGGAGATAATTTAGGGACTTGGTCCCTACTAATGGAGCATCAATATTGGAGAATAAATGAACAAAATATCATGAAATAATTGAGAAATTCTGGAGAGATTCTAGAACTCCGATGATTGAGAAGATCTAGGAATGTGTTCCGTGTCATTTACTGCAAACTCCTAGTGTTGGGAACCAGATCCACTATTTGAGGGATTTTGGAGGGGAAAGCTTCCTCCTTTCAAGGATAATTCTTCCTCATATTTTTTTATAAGTACCAATTCGAATTGGCCTCTAAGGGCATGTATTGCTTAGTCTTATTGTGGAGAAAACATGTTTTCTCGCAGCTCCAGTTTCTTTTCTTGCAGGGATGTACTTGGGCTGATTCAATAATGAAGATTGGTGCCATTTTTAGCTTCTAAGGCTTGTTTTATTCCATAGGACTCTGATTCATCCTTGGGCTTGGCCATCCCAGGAGCCTCAAATCCCTCTTGCACAAATTTATTTATGTTCTTTTCACTTCTTATTCACATGCATCTCTTATTTCTGTTTTGCATATTTTTGTATTTAGTATTGTTTCTTTTCTTGTTGTAGGATTGAGTTAAATGATTTAAGTGAGTTATTTTTCAGGCTTTTTATAGGTTCAAAAGCATTTTTTATCCTTAGAATAACTTTGGAGAGTCATCTTAATCATTAAGTTACTTGGATTTGGTAGCGAAATAGTAGTAAATTTATGATATTTTTTAGAAGAGGTTAATGAGATCCATTTGACTTGATTCCACTTGTATTAGGTCATACTAATGTTGAAATTGATAAAAAAATCACCTCATTTCATTTTCAATTTATTAGGTTAGGCATTTTATAGATTAACTAGCTCACTAGTTCTTGAATTTCCAGATTTTAGAGTAGTAAATTTCTATTATTTTTTTAGCATGTGTGAATAAGGGTATTTTGGAGTGATTCCACTTGGAATGGATACCTAATGAATCATAATTAATAAAAAAAAATTCCCATCCCTTTTTCATTTGATTTACTTAGTCATTCGGTGAATTATTTCCAAAACAGACTTTCATGTAGCAAAAACAGAGTTTCCTGTAGCACTCTTGTAGCATGTGTAAACTCGACCAGATTTGCTCCCAAAGGTTATTTTTTGTCTCTTAGGATTGAATCATGACCCCTACGATATAAATACATGATTGATGAATAATAAAAAAATCATTTTCACAAATTAGATTAGGTATTTTTATTTGAATTCATGCTCTTAGGATTTCAATTACAAATTATTTTTTCTTTCCTAGGATTAATTCCTTTTCTAAGCAACACTTCCATTTCTGAAATTAGTTTAGGCTTTGATTTCATAACATTCACTCCATTACATCAGATCAACCAAAGAAGGACACATTGTATGCTACACACATAATGTCGATACCTCTTAAGTTTGTATCAACCCCGGGTTGATAATTAAATTTTGTAGCCTTGGGAGTTGCAATATTCTTGTTGAAATACTCATGCTCATCAATGTTTATGATCATGTTTTTTCATAGTGAACACATTGAAAAATTTTCGTCGGTTTACAACATTTTGGGAAAATATCGACAGCTTAAGGCATGAGATAGGGAGTGCAACAAATTTTTTTATAACACATTGTGTCCTTCACCTAGGAAGATAGAATGAAGGATTGGGTAATCATTTGGCATATGATACTATTTGAAGATGTATTAAGGCATCCAAGATAAAATTATTCATGGAAGGACTAATATTATTTGAGGAATGGGAATCCAAGATAAGAATAGTCCTGTACATACTCTGAGAGAACCTGGGTGGGGTATGTTCTGAAGGAGACAAGAATGAAGGTGTCTATTAATCATTGGTCTCACCAAAATTGAGATCAATATCTCATGGAGAGATGGAGTTGTTAATCAATGCCTTGCTATGTAACAATGTTGGTTGATATGATGCTATACAGATGAGTTACCAATCTGATTCTTCTTATGATATTATTCATATTGAGAACGACCTAGTACCATTATGAATACCTCCCTAGTTAAGAGGGAGTGTTGAAAAGTGTAACTAGGTTCGATCTTCATAATGAAATGTGATTATGATTTTATGTAAATAATAAACAAAGGAAAATAAAAATTATTTATTGTATTAATTGCATCATGGATTTCATGAGCAAGAGTGTTATAGGTCAAAGACTTATTCTTGATGTATTTAAGATTTTTCATCTTGTCATAAATATATTTAGAGTCATGTAAATGAAGTCATGTTACACTTATGAAAGGACACATTTATCTATGTAAAAGTTTTACTCCAAGACCTTGTCACTAGGCCTATCCAATTCGGCCTAAACCCTATGAAGATCCTCCTAGATTATGTTGGCTATTCTACAAATATCATGTCGCCCTAGAGACATAAATGAAATAAATATATATAGCATGACTCAGACTCTTTGTATCACATCAATTTCGATCGAGACCCTTCTTGCGTATGCTGAGAAGTGTGGTGCAGTATAATGAAGAAAAGAGAGGGATTGAGATTCTCAAGGAGAAGCGAGAATAGTAGCTCAAGGATAACATCGAAGGCTAGTGACAAGGGTATTGGAGTATAATTTGGTCAAGGGTCTTTGTCATGGTCTTGGTAGTCGTCAATTGAAGGTCTATAAGAATAATTTCTGATTAGGTTTTCCTCTCAAAGAGTGAGAGGTTTTGGCCTTAGCTTACAAGACTAAATATTGTGTCTCTTGTGTATTTGATTATTGACTTGATGAGAAGAAAATAATAATCTAATGAAGATAATATATAAGAAATAAGAAGAAATTAAATCATAAGTAATTATCAAAAATATAAATTTTAATAAAATCCATTAATTTCTCAACACAAGGCTCGGGGAGCTTTCTTCAGATAATTCTTTCTGCAAACATAACACTTAAAAAATCCAATGTACTCAGCCTCACACAAACCAATGTTGTGCAATCAAATCAACTAAGTTAGTTTATCAAGCCTTAGATTCCAATTAAAATTCAATATCAAAATCATAAAAAAATCTTCCAATATCCTTGTGACAAACTCTTCGGGCCAAGTATCAGGTAGACCTCACATCCAAATACCAAGTTAAAACAGCCTTTTATTTACCAAGGACTATACAATCAAACTTTATCAAACCATACTTATGATCATAGCATGTCAATCATTTCTATCACTAAATATGAGTGCATACATCAAGGACAAGTCATCTAAGTTTCATCCATTCATTATGAGATTACTTCATATTGAATCACAATTGTTTATACTTCAACGAATGTGCCAAAGTGAATGAAGCTAGCAAAAAATTAATGCCAAAATTAATCACTGAAAGTGGTGCAGGGGTAACCCCGCTCCACCCACACTCCCAGTACTTTTCAAAACAAACTTAAACTGTGTGTGAATGCATTCCAAACTTCATGCCTATTCATCTCCCAATCCAGGCAATCTCATATTTTATTCTTTAACTTCTATGCTGGCAGATTCAACACTTAATTCCGAGAGTGTTAATATCTCAAATCTCTGAGATTTAAGATATTAATTCCAATCTTTATAGCATGCACTTTCCTACAATCTCACAACAACCGGATGTTATCCTTTCATTCGATAAGGGGTTTCCTGTAGATTTAATTATCCTTTACTCCAATCTCATGTTACATCCAATAACAAGGCTCCGCACACCGAAATAATTCAATGGGTATAATATATGAAAGTCTTCGCATATTCAACCATTATATATATCCCCGACATATATATTATGTTCGAACCTTATAAAGCACTGAATAAAATTAATGATCAATTCATATATATATCTATAACTCCGCCGGGCCCCATGATACAAACGCGTACACCGTACCTCTCCTAAACCCCGCGCACCTCTGTTAAACTCTGCGCACCTATAGCAAACGATCACCATTAGATCCCAAACCTCCAGATCAACGGTATACATCCATTCCTCTCGGCGTCCACAGTCGATTTATAACACACGAAGGCGCACTTTAACGGGCGGTATTTGAACAGTGGCCTAGCCACGTGGCGTATGATCAATGGAATCACTGCAAAATTATCAATACCACTTTCCGTATAAAAGTGGTGTGGAAATTACCACCCTTCAGTTCTAAACCGCCATTTCTGCTCCTGTGTCACGGTTCCGCCCCTCCAGGTTCCGGTTCTTCGTTCCTTAGGCATGGATTAAATTCATGCCTCTGCTATGGCATACACTCTCGACTATATCACTCCAGAAATTGGAGTTATGCAATCGCACGGGAACGGACTACATTGATTTTAGAGTTAGAGAACCCTTACGCATGCAGAGCATTGCCGGACTTAATCACACACAGGAATTCACGCCTTCTTCCACGCCGGGATTCATACTATAAATTATGCAGGTTCTATCCATTCACTCACATCTTTGGCTATGGGATTCGAACCCTAATTACACAGGCTCTATTACTCTTCACCAGGATGCATACATATTTTTCTACACATAATTTATTCAACAAAGTGGACATACATTCACACATGAATTAACTCTCGGAAGCACAAATATACTGAACATTTCTTACTTACAAATGAATTGAGTTACGATTATTAACTGGCCAGGTCTTCAATCTGATGGCCTTATTCCTTTCCTATGCAGCTCTCTGCAAGTACAGGTGCAGGCCTGTGTAGCCCTTCCTGTGCAGGTCTGTCCAGCCTCTATCACAGAGGTTTATATGTATACAACTACAAGGAATCGATTCAATTCCTTGATGACTCACAGACTCTTCAATTCCTACAAATACAAATTAAACTAACTTCCAAAACTGACTATCTCTTCAGGTGCCCCTTAATCATACGGTAGTTACATTTTCCTTTTTAATTAACTAGAATAACCCGACTATGGATATTTACATAGGGAAAAAAAACATAAGACCCCTTCCTACATTTATTTATGTACAAAAATTTTCTCGGGTCTAATTCTCCTGCATCAGACTCCCCAGGTTCAAATGATTCATGATCTCCTGATCATGTGCTTCATCTTTATCTGCCTGGATCCCATACTCTGCTCTGCAACTGGTTATTTGTTAAAGCATTCTTCTTCTGCATTCCTCCTGGCTGCCATACCTTGTGCTGTAGCTTTCCACTTGCTATTTCCTCACAGCCAGTGACTGTCTCTTTCTTGCTACTTCTAATTCCCTGCTTCTTTGCTGTTATTCTCCTCTGAGGCATCTTCTGCATCAGTCTCCTTACAAATTCAATCTCTTTATCTAATCTTTCCCCTGACTGCAGGATGCTTGCTTCTGTTTGCTGCATTCTCATCTCTTCAGTTCTTACTGGTACCTTATTCACTATGATTACTGCCACCCAATCATCCATGTCCTCTCTGCAACGGTAAAACTTATGCTCTTCTGCTGGCAACACTTCAGCTTGTTGCTTTAGCACTCTCTCCAGCAACACTCCAAGCTGCTGCTTTGGCATTTCACCTCCTTTTCTGAATACCTTCCGCAAACATTCTTGCCATCTCCTTTGGCCAAACAAATCTTCTCCATGCTGCAACTCAAGTTCAGCATCTTCTTCTTCTGTCTTGGCAATCTTCAGCAATGGCCTTCCTCATTCTTGATTGATTCCAACTGTCAAACCAAGTTCTCTAGCCACTGTACCTTCATCTTCTGTCAGAGTGAAACTCTGGTTCTCCACTGCTGTAACAGCCCCAATAGTCTTCCATACAGTCTTCTCTTCAATCTTCTCTTGGCTATTATAAAAAGCGAAATTATCAATACCACTTTCCGTATAAAAGTGGTGCGGAAATTACCACCCTTCAGTTCTAAACCGCCATTTCTGCTCCTGTGTCACGGTTCCGCCCCTCCAGGTTCCGGTTCTTCGTTCCTTCGTGTCCATGTCCCGTCTATTCAATTTAAAATGGATCCAATGCGTCTTCGCTCCTCACTCTACAGGCTCATCCGATGAATAACCATATCGCTTAGGCATGGATTAAATTCATGCCTCTGCTATGGCATACACTCTCGACTATATCACTCCAGAAATTGGAGTTATGCAATCGCACGGGAACGGACTACATTGATTTTAGAGTTAGAGAACCCTTACGCATGCAGAGCATTGCCGGACTTAATCACACACAGGAATTCACCCCGTCTTCCACGCCGGGATTCATACTATAAATTATGCAGGTTCTATCCATTCACTCACATCTTTGGCTATGGGATTCGAACCCTAATTACACAGGCTCTATTACTCTTCACCGGGATGCATACATATTTTTCTACACAGAATTTATTCAACAAAGTGGACATACATTCACACATGAATTAACTCTCGGAAGCACAAATATACTGAACATTTCTTACTTACAAATGAATTGAGTTACGATTATTAACCGGCTGTGCCCTTCAATCCGATGGCCTTCTTCCTTTCCTATGTGCCTTCCGCAAGTACGTGTGTACCGTGTAGCCCTCCTTCCCCGTAAGGTGTCCGTCTAGCCTCTATCATAGAGGTTTATATTTATACAACTACGAGGAATCGATTCACCTCGATTGAGGCAGTACTCTTCAATTCCTACAAATACAAATTAAATAAACTAACTCAAAAATCGATCATCTCTTCGTGTGCCCCTAATCATACGACAGCTACATTTTCCTTTTAATTAACTAGAATAACCTTAATTATGGATATTTACATAGAAAAAAACATAAGACCCTTCCCACATTTATTTATGTAATAAAATTTTCCTGCCCACGTTCCTGATCGACTCTGTGTTCAGTCAGATTCATGATCTCCTGATCATGTGCTTCATCTTTATCTGTCTGGATCCCATACTTTGCTCTGCAACTGGTTATTTGTTGCAGCATTCTTCTTCTGCATTCCTCCTGGCTGCCATACCTTGTGCTGTAGCTTTCCACTTGCTATTTCCTCACATCCAGTGACTGTCTCTTTCTTGCTACTTCTAATTCCCTGCTTCTTTGCTGCTATTCTCTTCTGAGGCATCTTCTGCATCAGTCTCCTTACAAATTCAATCTCTTTGTCTAATCTTTCCCCTGACTGCAGGATGCTTGCTTCTGTTTGATGCATTCTCATCTCTTCAGTTCTTACTGCTACCTTATTCACTATGATTACTGCCACCCAATCATCCATGTCCTCTCTGCAACAGTAAAAATTATGCTCTTCTGCTGGCAACACTTCAGCTTGTTGCTTCAGCACTCTCTCCAGCAACACTCCAAGCTGTTGCTTTGGCATTTCACCTCCTTTTCTGAATACCTTCCGCAAACATTCTTGCCATCTCCTTTGGCCAAACAAATCTTCTTCATGCTGCAACTCAAGTTCAGCATCTTCTTCTTCTGTCTTGGCAATCTTCAGCAATGGCCTTCCTCCTTCTTGATTGATTCCAACTGTCAAACCAAGTTCTCTAGCCACTGTACCTTCATCTTCTGTCAGAGTGAAACTCTGGTTCTCCACTGCTGTAACAACCCCAATAGTCTTCCATACAGTCTTCTCTTCAATCTTCTCTTGGCTATTATAAAAAGCCAATTCATCTCTGCTATCAACAGCAACAATCTTTTCCTGCAATTGAGACATGGCTGTCTCATCTTCATTCAACTGCTCATCCTTGTTCTGCAACAACTCTTCTTCTTCTAAGACAACTCCAAGTGATGGATTGTCTTCTGCCTTGCCTGTCAACACAACCCCTCTATTGGTTCCAAAGCCCCAATACCCAATGGTCCCTACTGATGATTCAATCAGAAATTATTTTCTATCTTCATCCCATTGTGTCTTCTCATTCTGTAGCCCCCAATTTCGAAATTGAGGTCTTCTCTCTTGTAAGGAATCCTGCTGATTCAGCGTACTCTCCAGCAGCTCAATTTTCCCATTCCATGGTTTAAAGTCTTCCACAGAATTCTCCTTCTCTTTCAATTGACTGCCCCATGCTGTCAATTCTCCTTCAGCATCAATAGGATCTTCACTCCTCAAACATTTGTTAAAAAAAAATTCACAAGGCCTCAAAGCCTTTCCTTCTTCTGTCAGCACCTCAGTATGCTTTCCCAACTTTATTTTCTCTTCCATCAACACATCATAATGCTGAGCCCAAATCCTCAAACATTTCTTGAGACTATCAGCCAATCTCTCTTCTGCACCATCCTCTTCAAGGATGTCTTTCTGTTCCAGCTCACAAGAAGGAACTTTGTCATCTTCAACCTTCTCTATCCTTACCATCTGAACACCTTCTCTCTGTGGTTCTGTCCTCTACTCATGCCACAATCTTGGCATCTCCTCCAAGAGAACATCCTCAACATCTTCATTGTCTTCTGTTGTCACTATCTCCTCTGCCTTCATCAGAATGGAATCCTGATTTCCCATCTCTGCAAAGACTCCAGCTACCTGTCCATCATTCTCCACATGGCCATTTAACAAAAGCAGCCTGTCATTATCAGCATTGATGACAAGCTCATCATCATCATCCCCATTGAAACAATCTCCTCTACCAAATAAGGAATTAATGAATTCCTTCTGCTGCAGTGGTTCAATTTGTTCTTCATCTGAAAGATACTCATCATAATTTACTTGGCAACAGTCAACTTCATCTGTCACATTTTCACCATGTGAGCTGCCTTCATTAACACCTGCATTCACACACAACTTGTCAGTTGTAAAAACATAATACCTCATGGTCTCAATTGGTGATTTGGTCACCAAATATTTCTGTTGTTCCAAGTATTCTATCTTTCCCAGAGATTCTTCAATGGTTCCTTCTTCAGAGTCCTCAAGCTGTTCAGCCTCCAGCTTCTGGTCAATATCACAAACTAAATCTCTTATGCTTCCAATATGTTGGAAAGCAGAATCTTTCTACCACTATGCATGGACGTCCTCAAAACATTTAGCTGCTCCATTTTCTTCCTTAGTGACAAATCAGTAGTCTGTTCACCTGCTATTTCTGAAAACACACAGAATATGTCAGATGTAAGGCTCTTGGACCTCTTGGTCCCACTTGAAGCTTCAGTCTCCAAGTCCTTCTCCAAATACTCAATTGCCCTGAGTATTTCCTTTTTCTTCCGAGCATTCATCATCTGCTCCTTCTTCCTTTGTAGCCTCAGCCACTTTATCTTCTTCTTCATGAGCCACCCAAACCTCTAGATTTCTTCTATCCTTCTCTTCAGTTCATTAATCTCTTCCCTGATCTCAGTTATTTCTCTCTGCAATTCTTCATCTGTGGATTTCTTCTTCCTCATGCCATTTTCTTTGGCATCTTCCCACACTCTTCTACTATGGTTTCTCTCAGAACCTCTGCAATCTCTGTTATGGCTCTCAGTATCCATTCTCTTCTCTAGGATTTCTTCACTCACAAGCTACACTAAGCCTCTGCAACAGCAAGCTGTCTTGCTGCAACTTACCTCACCAAGCTTCTCTTCTGAGCTCCGTCTTTTGGCAAGTACTGGTCCCCTCTCTTTGGAACCTCCTGAGCACTCTCTCTGCTCTCTAGGCTTCACTCTGCAACTTTCTCAAGAACATCCCTTTTCTTCATTCATCCAACCTCAGTTGGGAATTATTTCAGGTTCTGCCACACTCTTTATGCACTTAGAATCCCTTGTTATATTCCTCTATCACTGCTCTCAAAGCCGGTGATCTACTTCTACTGAGATGTCTTCCTCAATTGCTTGCACTCTGTATTCTGCAAACAATACCTTCCAACCAGAGTTCAAATAAGGATCATCTTCTCTCGAGAACACTACAAATGTCCTCCTTATCCAGCCTCTAGTTGAATACTAGGCTCACTCTCTTACCTCTCAAGATTCCTGACTGATCTTGCTTCTTTTCTCTTCTTTTCACCTGCACTGCATCTACCTGCTGCAATCTTCTATCTTCCAATCCAGATTCTGCTCATCTGGAGACCTTCACTGTATGTCAAATAAAATCTTTAGTTTCCTCTGTCAAACAGATTCAAATATCAACTATTCTTTTATGTTTCAGTACACGTGCATGTCCAAAATAAACTTTTCAACGAGCTAATTAAATTCTAGCTCTGATACCAATTTGGTGTAGGGGTAACCCCGCTCCACCCACACTCCCAGTACTTTTCAAAACAAACTTAAACTGTGTGTGAATGCATTCCAAACTTCATGCCTATTCATCTCCCAATCCAGGCAATCTCATATTTTATTCTTTAACTTCTATGCTGGCAGATTCAACACTTAATTCCGAGAGTGTTAATATCTCAAATCTCTGAGATTTAAGATATTAATTCCAATCTTTATAGCATGCACTGTCCTACAATCTCACAACAACCGGATGCTATCCTTTCATTTGATAAGGGGTTTCCTGTGGATTTAATTATCCTTTACTCCAATCTCATGTTACATCCAATAACAAGGCTCCGCACACCGAAATAATTCAATGGGTATAATATATGCAAGTATTCGCATATTCAACCATTATATATATCCCCGACATATATATTATTTTCGGACCTTATAAAGCGCTGAATAACATTAATGATCAAATCATATATATATCTATAACTCTGCCGGGCCCCACGATACAAACGCGTACACCGTACCTCTCCTAAACCCCGCGCACCTCTGTTAAACTCTGTGCACCTATAGAAAACGATCACCATTAGATCCCGAACCTCTAGATCAACAGTATACATCCATTCCACTCGGCGTCCACAGTCGATTTATAACGTACGAAGGCGCACTTTAACGAGCGGTATTTGAACAGTGGCCTAGCCACGTGGCATATGATCAATGGAATCGCTGCGAAATTATCAATACCACTTTCCGTATAAAAGTGGTGCGGAAATTACCACCCTTCGGTTCTAAACCGCCATTTCTGTTCCTGTGTCACGGTTCCGCCCCTCCAGGTTCCGGTTCTTCGTTCCGTCGTGTCCAGGTTCCGTCTATTCAATTTAAAATGGCTCCAATGCGTCTTTTCTCCTCACTCTACAGGCTCATCCGATGAATAACCATATCGCTTAGGCATGGATTAAATTCATGCCTCTGCTATGGCATACACTCTCGACTATATCACTCCAGAAATTGGAGTTATGCAATCGCACGGGAATGGACTACATTGATTTTAGAGTCAGAGAACCCTTACACATGCAGAGCATCGCCAGACTTAATCACACACAGGAATTCACGCCGTCTTCCACGCCAGGATTCATACTATAAATTATGCAGGTTCTATCCCTTCACTCACATCTTTGGCTATGGGATTCGAACCCTATTTACACAGGCTCTGTTACTTTTCACCAAGATGCATACATATTTTTCTACACAGAATTTATTCAACAAAGTGGACATACATTCACACATGAATTAACTCTCGGAAGCACAAATATACTGAACATTTCTTACTTACAAATTAATTGAGTTACGATTATTAACTGGCCAGGTCTTCAATCTGATGGCCTTCTTCCTTTCCTATGCAGCTCTCTGCAAGTACAGGTGCAGGCCTGTGTAGCCCTTCCTGTGCAAGTCCGTCCAGCCTCTATCACAGAGGTTTATATTTATACAACTACAAGGAATCGATTCAATTCCTTGATGACTCACAGACTCTTCAATTTCTACAAATACAAATTAAACTAACTTCCAAAACTGACTATCTCTTCAGGTGCCCCTCAATCATATGGCAGTTACATTTTCCTTTTTAATTAACTAGAATAACCCGACTATGGATATTTACATAGGGAAACAAAACATAAGACCCCTTCCTACATTTATTTATGTACAAAAATTGTCTCGGGTCTAATGCTCCTGCATCAGAAAGTCACTATGCCCACATAACACTATCATCAAGTCAAATCATTAGATATCAAGTCAAAACCCTAATTTGTCATCCCTGTGAATTCAATCAATTCATAATCCAAAATCATATGAAGCATCATGTAAAATTTCTAAAGCATCATCAATCATCCAAGAAAACATGCCAAATGTTATCAAATCCTTGCAATTGCTATAAAATATTATCATACACTAGCTTCAATGGTTAAATCATAATAAAATATTGATATGCATATTCTGGTCACCTGCAAACACAAGTTTAGTCAACAAATTTACATTCTCTATAGTAGGTAAAACATATATAAATTTTTGTTGTTTTCTCCATATCTGTAGGATTGTCATATTGTTGTTGCATTCCTGATTTTATTCACAAAGCTTCAATTTTTTGACCTGCAGGCATAACCGCATGCACATGTTTTCTTTCGTGCAGTTGGAGGCTTCTAATTGTACTGATAAGATTTCTTCCATGTGGTTGGGGATTAAACTAAGGGAAACCCTCTCTTCTCATACCAAAACTTGCTGCAAACTAACAACACCATATATTTAGTCTATTCATGTCCATACATCATACTTCAACAATAAATAATTTTCTATACATATGATAAATAGGTGTAGGCATATTATGAAGAGTTTCACCCTATGAATGAGTATCCATTTCAGTCATCATAATTCAATTCATCAACCTATATATCATAATATTATCATGCATCAACAAAATTTTTAGATCATAAAATCAAACCATATCAGGTTCTAAAACATATATCCATCATGGCCATAACATGTTAACATCAACTTCTTCATCATCACATATGAACATGGAATAAAATTATCATAAAGGGTTAGAGTCATAGGGAGGTTTATAATAATACTTCAAATATTATAATCACTACATAACTTCTTTATCATTAATCATTGATTCAAGGAATCCATTTTTACCAGATGTCATAATTACTAAACAAACCAGGGTCAACAAGAAGATCTTGAATATCAATCTTATTGTTACACTTATATCATCATTTTTATAATGGTAATAAAAAACACTACCAATAGCATCAAGATACCAAATATAAGGATCAATGTGCTAGCCTTCTTTATGAAATCCATCATGACATTCTAAAATGAGAGATTCTTGCCAAATATCAAGTATACCAATATATCAAAAATTAATGTTCCTAGGTATCTTTTCCATGACTTAATCGAATGTAAGATATTTGTCCAATACTTAGTGCACCATCTCATCATGAGTACTATGAATCAAATCTTCTTTCATATATATGAGTCATTCATGAAGGTGAAATGCCCATCATACCTAAGGCATTACCTTACCATCCAATATTGAAACTGAAACATAACATTGAAACAATACATCATACATACCTTGTAGTATTCACATACATGTGTATATTCATATTTGACATTGGAAGTGGGAGCACTTTGTCAACTTCCTTGTCATGGGAAAATGTAGCCCTTCTCTTCCTGCACTAGCCATATTTTCCTCCATCTCATATGATCCTCAAGAAGGATCCTATTTTCACATATTCATAAGGAGGTTAGAAGTATTCAAATGTTCACATATACATGCAGGAAGTATAAGTAATAATCAAAGAAAAAAACTCAAACATGAATAGAATGTCAAAGAGATAACACAAATATAAAAGGTACTTATCTTTTAACGATAGGAGATAATATCCCTCTTGAAACAACCTTCAAGATTCATTACCATCCATTATCCATATGACAATGTTGCCTTCAATATTTGAACCAACTTTATCAGTAACCAGGCCTTAGGATACTATCCCATCTAAGGCTTCATCAAATATATCACAAGTGCTACAACATATCCATATTGACCATGCTATGATTTCTAGTTTGCATATCTCAATCCTTCGCCATAAATCAATATTTCTCCCAAACCCTAACCTCATAATACCATTTAAACCCTAATAACCAAATTTCCTAGGGTTTCCTTCAACCCATAGACTTATTTTAGGTCTCCTCCATTCCCTAGAATCCATTAAAGGTGTCTTCATAAGGGTGATATTAATGACTTTTCTTCAGCCCAAATATGATACCATGTTAATTTTTCTTAGGTCTATATGGTTCTTTTCTTTGATAATTGCATTTCGTTATTTGAATAGTAAGTTCACAACATAACATCATAACATTATTCATATTTACAACATTATTCAAAAACATATGCAACTATATCGAAATAAAAATATCATCATCAATGCACCTGAAAATAAAGGAATAATAGAAGAAAAGCACTCACACATAGAGACACCAAAATTGTTCGCAGACCAGGGAAACACCCACTATGGGTAAAACGCTTTCAAATTCTTCTTCTTATTAGATATTCGTTGAATGATTTAGCAAAAGAGAGTGCAATGATCTATATCTTCAATCATAAAATTATCCAACAAAATAAGATAATAAAATTTCATAAGATGAACCGAACAAATCTAATAATCAAAACCCTACTTCATATGCCCACGATAAATTGTCATTGGATGTGGTCAACTATCGAACATTATGTTCAACTGACAAAAACATTGGTCAACTGAAAAACCATACCCTATGTCCCAAATGTAGGGAAGGCAAGTTGTGTGTGTAGCTGAGAGGCTTCAACCACATGGATGAGTTGTCTTGTGTGTGGTAGTAGCCGATATTTCTCTGTGAAATTCCCTCCATTGAACCTTGCAATTTCACCTTCGTGCGAACTCATTCCTCCACGGACCTTCCTCAAACTTGTTTGAACCAAAAACAAGAAAGATAATAGAAGAATTATCCAAGATGATTTTCCAATGAGGTTGAGGTCACCTGTATTTATAGCCTTCGAAAGTTTTCCAATTTTCTTTAGGCTCGACTTGATGAAATATGCATATCTGGGATTTTAATTCAAAAATACACTTTCCCTTGTCCAAATTGAGTGCTTCAATAGTCAAAATCTGCTGTGAAACCAGCTCAAGAAATAGGAGAAAAGAGATATCAAGGCCTTAGAAATAAGCCACTTCGAGGGGGAAACCTCCAATACATTACATGAATGAGAAATTCTTGGATGATACAAATTACAAAGCCTCCTTTCTATATATAGGAGTCCATAGGGCCACAATGTAATCCTAGTGGGGCCACAATGTAATCCTAGCCGACCTAACAATAATAATTTAAGGGCACAATAATAACAATATGGGGGTTACAAGGGTACAATAATAACAATAAGGGGGTTACACTAACAACAATAAGGGACTATACCAGTAATATAGGGACCTAACATGCCCCTCTCCTTCAAAAAAGTGTTGTCCTCAATGCTTGAGTAGCTTTGGGTGCTTCTGTATAAAATTCTCATCCTCCCATGTAGAATCTTCAGTGGGCAAGTTCTTCCACTTGATGAGATACTCTGAAATTGATCGATTTCGTAGCTGTCGAGTTCTTGTTTCCGTGACCGCTTCAGGTTCCAATATGATTTTTCCTTCCTCATCAAGTTCGGGAAATATTGTTTGAACTGGAATATTTTCACCTATAACCTTCTTTAAGCATGAAACATGGAAAATTGGATGCACTCGTGAAGAAGCAGGAAGCTCCAATTTGTATTCCATAGTACCAATATTTTGCAACACCTTGTAAGGACCATAGTACTTTGGCGATAATTTATTATCCTTCTTAGCTTGCTTGAGAGACATTTGTTTGTATGGTTGTAGCCATAAAAATACCCAGTCTCCTACATCAAAACTTCTCTCGCTGCGATGTTGATCTGCCTGTTGTTTCATTCGATTTTGTGCCAAATTTAGGTTATCCTTTAAGGGTTGGATAACTTCTTGCTGATGCTTGATGTGATCTTCCACTACTTGAACCTTCGAATTTTCCCTTAAAGATGATGTGATGGATGGTGGATGATATCCATAAAGTGCCATAAATGGGGTCATTTTTGCTGCAGTATGGAAAGAAGTGTTATACCACCATTCAGCGAGAGGTAACCACTTGACCCATTGCGTTTTTTTATCAGATACAAAACAACGAAGATATCCTTCCAAACATTTATTTACTATCTCAGTTTGACCATCGGATTGAGGATGATAATATGAACTATGAGCTAATTGAGTACCTAGACAAGAAAATAACTCTGTCCTAAATTTTCCAGTAAAAATGGGATCTCTGTCGCTCACAATAACCCTTGGGTTTCCATGTAGCTTTTGAATTGTGTCCATACAATGTAGTAGAAACTATACTTGCTTTAAAAGGATGAGATAATGCACAAAAGTGTGCATACTTGGTAAGTATATCAACTACCACCATGATGACACTCTTTCCTTCAGACTTAGGTAAACCTGTGATAAAATCCATCGAAATCTCCTCCCAATGTTGACTTGTAATGGATAAATGTTGTAGAATACCCGGGGTCTTAATTGTCTCAACTTTATTATGCTGGAAAACCAAACATTCCCCCACAAACTTTTGAATATCATATTTAAGGCCATCCCAAAAAATTTCTTTCTTCACCCTGTGGTAAGTTTTTAAAAATCCTGAGTGTCCTCCTAAAGGAGAAGTGTGCAATTCCAAAAGAATATTTTGTTTTAGTTTGGAATTCTTACAAAGATATAAGCGATCTTTGTACCATAAGGAATAATTTTTCCAACTAAATGTATCATATGTACTAGGATCTTGCTGCAACTTTTGAAGAAGTGTCCACACTTCTTCATCCTTCTTCCATTCATCTCTTGCTTCGGTTATCCAATATGGTTGGATAATAGAAATGGAAAAAATCAATGCTTCCACCTCTTGAGAGTGCATCTGCAACAACATTTAGCTTCCATTTTCTGTAGATTATTTCAAAGTCATAACCCAACATCTTTGTGACCCACTTTTGCTGCTCTTCTGAAGATAGTCTTTGTTCCAAAAAGTGTTTAAGACTATCATGATCAGTTTTTACCTTGAAGTGTCTTCCCATTAGGTAATTTCTCCATTTCTTTAGTGCATGCAGTATTGCTAACATTTCCTTCTCATAAATAGGTTTTTGTAAATACTTTCCCTTGATTGGATGACTTTCAAAAGCAATGGGTCTTCCTTCTTGCATTAAAACAGCACCAATTCCATTTCCTGAGGCATCACATTCCACAATAAAGGTTTTTGTGAAGTCTGGTGTAGCTAAGACCGGTGCTAGGCACATTGCCTCTTTAAGGCGTTCAAAGGCCTTAGTTGCTTCAAAAGTCCATGAAAATGCATCTTTCTTCAATAATGTTGTTAGAGGTGCTGCTATTCTCCCATAATTCTTAACAAACTTGCGATAATACCCTGTTAACCCGAGAAATCCTCGCAACTTCTTTATGGTTATGGGGACTTTCCATTCCTTAATGGCTTTAATTTTGTTAGGGTCTACTTTAACACCCTCGTGAGATACAATATGACCCAGATATTCCACCTCTTGTGCTCCAAAGAAACATTTGGATTTTTTTGCATATAATTGTTTCTCCTGCAATAGTTTGAGCACCCTGTCAACATGTTCAACATGATCCTTCCAAGACCTGCTGTAGATTAGTATATCATCAAAAAATACTAGCACAAATTTTCTAAGGAAGGGTTTGGAAATGGAATTCATCAACCCTTGAAATGTAGAAGGTGCATTGGTAAGGCCAAAAGGCATGACCAAAAATTCATAATGACCCTCATGAGTTTGAAATGCTGCTTTTGGAATATCTTCAGTCTTCATTCTAATTTGATGATATCCTGAACGAAGATCCAACTTGGTAAAATAAATTGCTCCATGTAATTCATCCAATAATTCATCAATCATAGGAATGGGAAATTTATCTTTAATGGTGAGCTTATTAAGCTCCCTATAATCCGGACACATTCGCCATGATCCATCCGTCTTGTGTACCAATACTACAGGAGCAGAGAAAGAA
This sequence comes from Pinus albicaulis, assembly GCA_034641835.2. Taxonomy (NCBI): domain Eukaryota; kingdom Viridiplantae; phylum Streptophyta; class Pinopsida; order Pinales; family Pinaceae; genus Pinus; species Pinus albicaulis. Next base: position 765,760,608 of record CM076570.1, read on the forward strand.
CTTTGACTAGGTTGAATTATACCCGCCTCTAACATTTCTGCAATCATGCGTTCAATTTCGCTCTTTTGGAAGTAAGGATATCTATAAGGCCGGATGTTTGGAGGAACACTTCCCGGAATCAAATGAATAGCATGATCATGATCACGAATAGGTGGGAGTCCTTTGGGAGTTTCAAACACCTTGGAATGATTGTCCAATACTTGTTGGAGATCTGCAGGAATAGATGATTTTGATGTTGGAACTTCTAGTGAGCATAATTGTGCAATTAAGCCTCGTTGTTCTTTCTTTAGAAGCTTTGTCATGACATTAGAGCTTATTATCCTTCCTGGCTTCCCTTCAATACCCCGTAATTCGACTTCCTTTCCTTCTGAAAAAAATTTCAAGAAAAGTTCTTGAAAATTAAAAGCTACTATCCCCAAAGATTGTAACCATTGTACTCCTAGTACAACATCAACACCTCCCATAGGAATGGAAAGCATTGGACTATTCAATACATATTCCCCCATGGTTAGCTTGATATTATGGCATTTTCCACAGCAATTTATAGTTCCTCCATTTGCAACCATCACTTGACATTCTGGTGCTGGGTATAGGAAACAATTTAATTCCTTGGCTACCTTACAATGAATAAAATTATGGGTGCTACCTGAATCAATCGACACTATTACCTTTTTCTTCTTGATATGTCCTTCTATCTTGAGAGTTTGAGGAGTGGTAATTCCTGCCAGTGCATTACACGATATGGTCAGATTCATTTCTTCCTCTTCTAGGGCTGGTTCCTGGTGTATATCCTCTTCTTATTCATTTTCTTCTTCCTCTTCACAATCTATGTAAAATAATTTCTTCTCAGCACACTTATGACCTTTAGTGTATTTGCTATCACAACTGTAGCAAAGCCCTTTTGCTCTTTTTTCTTCCAATTGTTGTGGTGTCAACCTTGTAGGTTGTGGAAATCTAGGCATAGCAACACTTCCTTCTTTATAGAAGTGAGTGGTAGGTTTCCTTGTCGCCATAATTTTACATTCAATTTTTCTTGCCAACCTGAATGCCTTCTCCAATGAATCAGGTTCCAAAATGCGAACTTCATGTTGGATGTTATCCTTTAAAGTGCCTATGAAGAGATCAATCCCGTGTTCCTCTAGAATATCAGTTACCCTTATATTCAATTTTTGGAAGTCCTCAATGTGCTGCCCCACTAAACCCTTTTGTTTGAGATTTATCAATTGGCTAAAGAAGGTGTTGCTCTTTGTATCCTCATAATCTGCTATCATTTCCTCCGTAAAAATTGACCAAGTGACAATTTTTTTACGGGAGCAAAGCCATCGATACCATACAAATGTATTTTGTTCTAGATGTAAAGTTGCAATGCGTACCTTTTGTGTGTTTTGCACATTATTGAGATCAAAATATTGCTCCATCTGTAGTATCCATGTTACGGGATCCTTGCCATCAAACTTCCTCATATCCATCTTTGGAATATGGTGGTTCTTCCTGCCAACATTAGAGTTTATGAAATCACGATTATCATTTATTTTTTTCTCATCATGAGTTTCCTCTACTATCTTTTCACCATTAGGAAACATTTGTTGTATCAACTTTTTCAAACCTTCCATGTCTGCTTTTAGATCATTCTTCATGTTTTCCATTGATCTTAGCTTCCATTTCATCCATCTTAGCTTCCATGGCAACTTAGCTTCCATGGCAACTTCCATGCCATCCATATTAGCTTCCAAACCATTCATCTTATATTCCATGCCTTTCTTCAAACCATCTATCTTAGTTTCCATGCCTTTCTTCACAACTTCCATTTCATTTTTTGTTGCTCTTTGCGATAGCGAAATTTGGTGCACTTGCTCATGGACTTTTGATATCTCATGTTGCATTTCTTCGTCTTCATGAGTCATAGTAGAGCCTTCTGAAGGCTTAATGGGTGTTGAATTATTTTTAGGAGGCATTTTAGAACCCAATAATGATAGCTATGCTCAATAGGCCTTTGGAATCAACTATAACTGATTTTTCAAATAAGACTTATGCAATTTGAAAAAAAATACACACCTTTTTCTTGATTTTGAGGAGCTCGATATTGAAACTAAATTATCTCTATGATTTTCGATCTTCAATATCAAAAATTGGCCCTGAATTCACCCTCTGAATCTTCCTTCGAATGCCATAGGTTTGATCTGATTTGGATTCTTCAAGGCAAAGTTATGTCCAATCTCCCACAATGACCCAATTATGGACTGGTTCATTATAGCAAACTTGTATGACTTGCCACGTGTCACTGTTTCCTCCTTTGGCTCTCAAATGGATAGAAAAGAAACTAAAGTTCGTGTAATTGTGGCCACTTTTTACAGAATTCCAATCCGATGCTCAGAGAGAGAGTTATGAAGGTTTTCCCACGATAACCTCTTTGAGATGAAATTCGGGAGCCTGAAAAAGACCTAACTTCCACAGATCATATCTCCGAAAATATTGTGAACTAAGCTCTGAAATTTTGTGACGATGTTCCTCTGGATTTCGGCTTCGCTCTATAAAAATTTCAGCTTCTAAAACTTCTTAGAATGAAATCTATAACGCAAATTCCACGATGACCTTTTTAGGTTAAATTTAGGATCTTGCAAAAAGCCCTATCTTCCATAGATCATATCTCCGACAATATTGTGAACCAAGCTCTGAAATTTTGCGACGATGTTCGTCAGGATTTCAGCTTCGCACTCTAAAAATTTCAGCTTCAGAACCTTCGTAGAAAAAATTTTATAGCAAAAATTCCATGATGACCTATTTGGGGCAGCAAAACCCTAGAATCCAAAGCTCTGATACCAAATGTTGTGAAACCAGCTCCAGAAATAGAAGCAAAGAGATATCAATGTCTTAGAAATAAGCCACTTTGAGGGGGAAACCTCCAATACATTACATGAATGAACAATTCTTGGATTATACAAATTACAAAGCCTCCTTTCTATATATAGGAGTCCATAGGGCGACAATGTAATCCTAGTGGGGCCACAATGTAATCCTAGCCGACCTAACAATAATAATTTAAGGTCACAATAATAACAATATGGGGGTTGCAAGGGTATAATAATAACAATAAGGGGGTTACACTAACAACAATAAGGGACTATACTAGTAATATAGGGACCTAACAAAATCGGTCCTCTTGAAAAGAAGAATCTTGTACCATCATTTGAATTTGTCACTAATATGACAAATTAAGAAAATTAGTGTCGATGTTGAAAAAAATGAAGCAACAACCATCTAGAACAAATAGGGTTTTAGGAAATCCACATGAAGTTGATAAAAGTACCGAAATATGTGAGGTAGGTCAAAGGAATACTTTTTAAAGTTAGAAGTGCATAAGGAAAACTAGGAACTGCCCAAGTTTGGATTGTAAATATGGGTAGTGACAGTCAAAATAAAACTCTAGGGGTAGGCCTCCAGAGTTAGGAGGACATCCAAGGGTATTATAAATGATTGTTTTGGTTAAAAATGATAGGTGGCTAAAATATAATGATATGGTGGGAATTATTGACATTACATGATGTGAAATTAAATTTATTAAATGGTATGCGAGGTGTAATGCAAATAAAGACTAGAAACTATTTTCGGGTAGTAGACACAAAATATTGGTTAGGATCTGTTTCTGAAACAATCTTTATACACTTGCCAAAAGAATTTAAAATTCGTTTTGGGATGTACAAACATGGATACTGGTGGCCCTGTTAAATTTGGAAGCTTAGTGACAAATTCCAACCATGGAAATAGATTCCTCTTTTCGATAAGACCAATTGTTACTATTGAAGCACTCAAATTGGATAAGGGAAAGTGAATTTATGAAGAAAATCCCACGTATGTAGATATGTTTAGGTCAACCCTAACAATAAAATGATTACCCTTGGAAACCTATAAATAAAAGTGACCTCTAGCTCATTTGGACATCACCAAGCATATTCTTCTTGTATTCTTCACTGATTGGTTCACACAGGTATGAGGTTGGGAAGACAAAATAAGTTTAAAAAGGTCTGATATTACAGGGTTTGAAGCTCACATATGTTTTTAGGGTTTTGGGTTATAGTCATTATCTCATCACACAAAAAATTCGACCACATTGGATGGTTTGCATGTTCAATGGAGTGACTGGAAGCCTTTAGTAACTCACGCAACTACTCCTCCATGCAACCGAGAAGTTTGACTAAAATTTGACCATTGACCGTTGTTGACCGCATACAGGAAAAGTTGTCTTTAACATATATTGATGTTGAGAACATATTTATGAATTCTATTGATGATTTTTATTGGGCTCATTTTACTCTCCATTTAACACTTTATGAAAATATAATAGAAGAAGAATTTTTGAAGGCTTTTCCCCCTATTGGGGTTTTTCCTTAGTGTTTGACCAAATCTGATGTCTCTTGTTGATGTGCTGATTATCTCCATTGTCATTGCATCTATTGTTCTATCTTCAGTTACTTTTGAGGATTAGAAAGATTAATCGATATTGAAAATATTGCTAGTTGAAGTATTGAATTGGGTTAAAGTAATTGATATAACATAGAATAATATGATAATTAGCATGGTATCAGAGCTAAGGTGAAGGACAATCCCAAAAGGAGACAAGAATTCAAGCAGTCATATTTGGAAAAGTTTAAGCTAATATGATCAAGTCAATATGTCTTCCTTCTTCAAGGGAAAGGAAAAGTTGGGTGGTTGATCTAATTTTTCTACATGGAAAGTCAGGTTTGAGATCATAGTTGATAACAATGATGTTTTGGATTACATTTAAGGAAAGGTACCTGAATCTCCCGATAATTCTTTCTCTGTTGTCAAGAAAAAGCACAACAAAGGTGATTTAAAATAAAATCAAATTATAGCTAATGGTTTACAAGATAGTCTACTTGCGTATGTTGGCAATTTGAGAATGTCTAAAGATATGTGTGATAAGATAGCTAACATGTATGAATTAAAAAAAATTAATGAAATAATCTCCTTGAAAGATAAACTCAAAGACATGAATATGAACAAGGGAGAGTTTGTGAAATCCTACATCATAAGGATATCTAGCCTTAGATATAAATTGCAAAGAGTTGGGGAAATTGTACCTGATAGGGAATTGGTGATCATAACGGTAAGAGGTCTCCCTCCTGTTTGGGAAACCTTAATCACTACCATAAAAAAAAAGAATTTCCTCTCGTCATCTGATGAAATTTTTGGAAATCTCACTCAATAAGAATCAAGGATGATATCGAGAGGAAGGATTCAAAAGCATGAAGATGGAGAGCTCGTTGCATTCGTCACAAAAAAATAGAAGAAGAAAGGAAAAGGAGGTCCATTAAATTCAAGAAAGCCTCCACCTCGAGATACAAAGAGAAGGAATGATAGAACATCATCTCACATTGAATATTACAATTGTCACAAGAAGGGTCATTATGCTCGAGATTTCCCCAAGAAGAACTATGGTCCACACTACAACACTAGATGCAACAAACATAGGTTTGATGATCGTATAAGAAGAGATGACTGAAGGAATGATATAAATGAAAGAGATGAAAGAATAAGAAGAGATGATCCAAGTAAACATGAAGATAATTTTCATCCTAAAAATAATTCAAGATACTCTAGGTATGGAAGTAATGTTGGCAAATAATCTGAATATATTCTTATCTACACCCTTACTACTTCCTCTCCTCCTAATTTGTGGGAGAGTTGGTCGGTTGGTAGTGGGGGAAATCTCATAGGGGATAAAACCAATGGTGGATTTAAAAGTGGTTTTTTAGGTCCATGTATCCTCAATAAGTCTTTCTTCTCAATCATTTTTATTTATTTTTATAACTTTAGTCAATGTGTTCTCCAATGATATGTTGGTGAATTCTAGTTACCCATTTTCTTGGAGGTAATATGCAGTATACTTTTGATGTGGAATGTGGTGTTTCTTCATTATCCCTTTAATTATAGTGGAGGTGTTCTGGGAGCCTTGGTTTGTTAGCAATTCTCTTGGAAAACCAAACTTGTAGAGGATATTATCTCTTAAAACCTCATACACATATTTTTTTTTGTTGCTTTCATTGCCTTCACTTCATCCCACATGGTTAGGTAGTTATTGCATACAATGATGTACTTATTCTACCTAGATGATGGATTAATGGGACTAATGAAGTCCATGCACAATTTCTCAAATGAATTGAAAGACACTTGAGGTTACAAGGGTTTATCTCATCCTTCCAAGTAGGTTTTCCCATCCTTTTGCACTCATAACACTATGAAGTATACATTTTTCATCTTTGTGAATGGTTGGCCAAAATTATCCTACTTGAGGGATTTTTTAAATTGCCTTATTTGCAAAAAAATGGCCCCCATGGAGTCCGTCATGGTAAGCTAAGATGTTTTCATAAAATTGATCCTCCCTTATACATCTTCTTAGAATATTAGTAGGCCCCAATTTGAAGAGGTTTCTCCAAATCCAAGTGTAGGACAAACCTTTTCTTATAATCTTACTTTTCTCCTTTGAATATAGTTGAGGAGGGAATTGAAAATAGTAAGGAAATTTTCAAAGTTGGAAAATTTATGGGCCTAGGAATTAGTATCTATATATTAGTTATTTTAGTATATTTTTATCACTTATACCTCAATGATGTGGCAAGAGGTTATTGGTTGAATCATTAAATTTCCATATCTTTTTATTTGGAAGCTAGATTAAGGAAACATTTCTATTGCTAGAAATTTGTCCATGAGGTAGATGTAATAGTGATATTCACTTGAAAAATGATGACATTTTTAGACCCCATTTCTATAATAGGACATTGAAGGTTAGGTCAATAATAATAATTCCTTCTACCACCCTTAGTTTGGGCTATTAGGTGGATGGGGGGTTGGAGATACAGTTTATGGTCTCTGATTTGTAATTTCATATGTTAAGGTCTGTTGCAGAGTAAAAACAGAGTATAATATTTAACACTAGACCTATGGAGATGAGTGGAGCTCTAGCACAAAGTATATTAGCTAAATTTGAATATAAATATGTCCTACTCATAGTATTTGATTGAGACGTACATGATGAATACTATGATTTTTTGATTATCTAACATTTAATGCATTGACATTGCATGGGGTTTATATATTGCATCTTGAAGGGTTGGTCACCATGTTATTATAACCTTGGATGCTTGTAATTTATTTAATAATTTCAAGACCACATGCATGGTTGTGTGTATGATTTTTTGTAGTGTACTGGCACCGTTGATTAAATGGTGCGTCTTTACATACTTGGTATGAAATGTGCATGCGAAGGTTCTTATGATATGAAATATTTGTAGAAATATCTATGTTGTGTGTATATGCATAACATTGCTTTATTTTGTTGAATATTAAGTTTTTATATGTATATATATTGATTGGGATGTGAGAATACATGGTCTATATGTTATATAGAAAATATCCCTAGTAGACTCGAGGCATGGAATTTTGTGACTCTAATATAGACTGTGTGTTTTCTGATGATTTCAAGCATTATAGGAAATTTTGGCCTAAAATTTCCCATGAAACTTTCATGTAATTTCCATGTCATAATATGTAAACCAACCAAAATCCTTTAAATTTAAAATATGTACATGTAAATATTTTGGATGGGAAAGAAGAAAAACTACTTTTTTTAATTGTATTTTTCGATTATCTCTTATAGTTTTACTCAAATTTCAAGTGTAGTCACTCCTTGGATGCATAATTAAATTTCACATCCAACGAGTACCCATTATGCATACTTTTGAGAAGACCCGTAATGATAAAAAATGAAGATACATTAAAAAAATGTGTTGAATATGTTTTTTTAATGTATATTCAATTTTTATCAATGTGGGTCATCTTAAAAGTATGCATAATGAGTATTTGTTAGATGTGGAATTTAATTTGTATCCAACGAGTGTCTACACTTGAAATTTGAGGAAACCTATAAGAACATAAGCCAAAAATACAATTCAAAATAGTGGTTTTCTTTTTTTCCCTCCAAAATTCATAACTCTTATTTTATTATTTTTCCTTAGGAAACCACTTTTAGGTGATATTTCCTCAAATGTGGGTGTTTGTTGTAGCACCGAGTGTGATGGTTGTGTGTTGTTTATATACTATATTGCATACATGTACATGATGATTTCATAACTATGAAAAGTAAAAATGATAAATTTTGAAGTGTTAGATTGTCTTCTAACTAATCTTTTAAGAGTGCAGATGTCATGATTGCTATCCTTGCTAAAGAGGTTGAATTTAATTGTTGTTGCCATTCTTGGTATAGAGGCTGGATTTAGTTGTTATTGCTAGCTATGACAAACATGTTGAAATTAATTAATGATGCAATTATTGATAAAGAATTTTATTTTAAATTTGAGTAACGTTGATTCCTAAAACTTGTAATAATTATACTATGGTATTTAAAAAAATGTTGATATACACATGTCTGTAAAAAAATCGACTTTTGAAATTATGTTGAGGTATAGAATATACCTATTTATGTTTCATATTTAGAGAAATGTTATCGATAACAATTTGAAATTTGTGTATGCCTATATTTTAACATGTTTGGCACTAGCATGATGAGCTAATGAGTGAAATCATTGATTTTAATTTAAACTAACAACTGAGTGGGTGTATGATAACACATAAGAAGACTTAGTGATAGCAAAAGGAAAGGCATGGCTAGTGGAATTCAACATGGATAGAAAAGGGGAAGCTCCCCTAAAAGAGTGGGGACCTTCTAGAAATTAAAGGATGATTTGAAGAGATATAAATAATAAACAAAGAAACTTTCCAAGAAGTAGCAAGGGCTAGCTAAATGAAACTCAATGTTGAAAAAAGCATGCAAGAATTGACATCACATTCCTTATCCTCGAAAGAGGAAAATCATGCTGATAAGGCCAGAAAGAGATGTTGTAAGGTTGAAAAGGAAAGAAATCCAATGTCATGTTGGTTATGTGGGGAAGAATATTTGAAAAATGACTACCCGAACATATTGAAAAGGAAGAAGAAGTAGGGTTCATGTGAGTCGTAGGCACATGAAACAGTAACAAATGGTAGAGAAAGGGAGGGAGATCCCCTCACGAAATTTGATTTTTGTTTATACCTGTAAATTGAATCGAAAGTGCCCCACCATGGACTATTTTAGGGGGAAATGGACATTTTGAAGCTCCATAAAAAATATGGAAGCACTCAACTTGACTTTGAATGTATGCATGTAATGCATATGATGGAAGAAGGCACCATGAATATTGGGCCCATGGGGAATGGATGATTTTGGGATGTTGTATGTTTGATACAATTTTTCGTGATTGAATGTATATTTTATTTGTTGTTTGATTGTTTATTGTATGCATGGACATGCCATTTTGTTTTGCAATTTTATGATTGTTGTCATGAATCTCTTTTTCCTTTTATTTTTTCCCTCGTTTATTTTTTAGGTTTCCTTTCGTATTTCATGCTTTGGGGCAATGGGAAAATCTATTGGGTGTTAGGACAACCATGGATCTTTAGGGAAGAGATGAGTGGGATCTAACAAAATTATGGCCCAGATGAGGCCCTGCATGTAAATAAAGAGTTGTGAAAAATGGGAAAGGTTGGAGTGTGGAATATGGGCAAGAAAAAGGTCATTGTTGGAATATGTTTGAGCATTTCTCCTTAATATGACAAGAAGCATGAAAAAAGGAAATATATGTATGGAAAAAACTTATCATATGTGAATATAAAAAAAAAAAACAAGAAACACAAGTCATATGAGTTTTTGAATATTGCAAAAACATAATATCAATTAATGGTATTGATGATAGAAGTAGGGTAAAAGATAAAAGGGAAGGAATTTGCTGTTGGGAAAAATACTGAGAGGGGGGGGGGGGCGGGGGGAGTGAATCAGTGTTTAGAGCTAAATGATAAAATTTTTACTTTTCCTTTCTCTAAAACCCATACGCTACTTTCCTAAAACCAACTCACGTATACACGCGGATATACTTCATAAAACTCGCGTATATACAGAGATCTTATTATGCATTTAGTTCTTTACTTAGACCTATGCATCATTCATTCATTAGATGTTTAGTTAGCAGTAAGCATGTGCAGTAACAACAGAATAAACCATCACACATAAGCAACACACATGAACACCAGGATTTAAGGTGGAAACCCAAGTCGGGAGAAAACCACCGCTGCCGTCATCTCAGTCTTCAATATTTTATTATAAAGAAAACATCTTACAACCATGTACTAGTGCGTACCTACATGAAGACGTTGTGCAGCCCACCCGCAAGGCTACAACCTTCCCTCATGTACTCAGCCTCTCTTGGAAGGGAGCTACAACCCCCGCTTTCCGTTTACCAGCCTCTCCTGGAAGGGAGCTACAACCCCCTGCTCTCGTTTACCAGCCTCTCCTGGAAGGGAGCCACTACCCCCTGCTCTTGTTTACCAGCCTCTCCTGGAAGGGAGCCACTACCCCCTGCACTCATTTACCAGCTACCACTGGAAGGGAGCTACAACCCCCTCACTGAAGGCTTCGACCTTCAGCACCTCTGCGGACCACGTTTCATCAATTTTCATACTGGATCCAATAGCTTCCATACAACACATCTTGTAGGCCACTTTTCATCATATTTTCAGACTGGAACCACTCCACACATTTAAGCTCAGCATTCATCAAACTGACATTTATAACCCCATCAATTCATTCATTGAATCATCAACCAATCAACCATCAACTTGATCTTCAATTAACATAATCAGCAGCATATTCATCATTCAAACAACCCAGTTCTGTATGAATACATCATAGACAGATATCAGTAAAACAACAGAACAGATCAGAAATTTCATTCCACTTACTTCAGCAAAACCCTAGATTCCATACGCGCTTTTACTTCACTGAATCTGCGTATATACGCGCTTTTATGCAGACCAACCCGCATATACTTCTGTGCATTATTCAGAAAACCCTATCTGCCCATACGCGCTTTTCCTTAAGCAGACCCACGTATACACGCGCTTTTGCTGAAGCTAACCTGTGTATAAATCTGTAACTTTTCAGGACTGTGAAGCTCTTCAGATCAGATAAACAACTCAGATTTCATCCTTTACTTCAGAAGGTATTTCGCCTCATCTCAGATCTAAACATTCCATAAACAGATCTAGAAAATACATATACATTTCAGATCTAGAGATCCTTCTTCATCATTTTCTTCATAGGTGCATCATAGATTCAGATCTATCAATCAAGAACAGAGTTCATCCATGCAGATATTCCTTAGAGAGATTTATTCATTCACAACCCTTACTCATGCACCCCCTTGCACAATGATCCTCTTCTCCTTATATAGATTTAGCCTTTATCAATACCATGAGTCAAAACCACACCACTTCCGATGGTATTCCTGGACGGGATCAAATAGATAATCAAGCGCTCAATACAATGGGTCAATACCATGGTAACACCCCTGGATTTATAAATTTAGAGTGCAAATAGCCATATGTGACTTGGCATGTATATTTCCACATGCATACGCTACTTCTCCTTAACAAACCCGCGTATGCCTTGTGACATACCTTGTTCAACTTTATTCTGACACTTTCTGAGTTCCTTTCTTCCGGTACTTCTGAACTGATCTGTAGATACATCAGATTTAAATTATTAACAACTTATCAAGTCAGTTTCCATCACGAGTATCATATTTCCAACAATATCCCCTTTAACTCATCAAGTAGGTTGTCATCAACTTTATCAAGTAGGTTTCCATCAAGGACAACACTCTGCATCATATGGCAAAAAATCTTACTTCATCACGTAGGTTTCCATCAAGGACAACACATGCCAACAGTCTCATTTCATCAAGTAGGTTGCCATCAAGGACAACACATGCCAACAATCTCCCCCTTTGGACTTGATGGAAACTATGATGGTGTTTGATCACCACAACAGACAGATACATTGAATATAACCATCATCATGATATTCTCCCCCTATTCAAACACCATGCTACTCTCCCCCTTTGACATCAAGGGCAAAGGGCGGATCAAAACCAAAACAAGGTTTTTCTTCTCATGTAGAAAGAAGAGCTCTGCAGATCTGATGTGAAATGAAGTTACCATGCTCCCCCTGAGTTCATGCTGAATCTTCAAACATATTTTTTCAATGAAGTAAATGACTCTATGACCTTTCCTATCGCCAAGGACTCATACTTACATCAATGATCCAACCAAGTGGATTTACATATGTGACTCAAGTACCAAACCAAGTGGGTTTACACATTTTGACTCAACTACCCAACCAAGTGGGTTTACAAATTTGACTTCAAGTGCCCAACCAAGTGAGTTTACACATTTTAACAAGTCCTTACATGATTGAATATTACAATTTTACATCATAGGTCTCAACATGACCTTTTCATCAAATTACAAATATGACTTTTTATAACCAAGACCAAAAAGACCTCAAGAGAGAGATCATATTTCAAAACCATCATAATGCCAACAATGCATTATATTCAGCAATGCTAATTCTTCCCCTGAGACTGTGCATCCAATGCATCCTTTCCATATGACCAAAACTCCTCCTTAGCTTGTGCAACCTGAACACTTTCAACAGCCAATCATCAAGGCATCTTTACCCAATATCAGAGAATGAAACAAAAATATAAGAGCTGAAACATCAACAGAGATACCAAACAGCACTGCTACTATGCTGAAAAATGCTGACTCATAAAAAATCTGTCAGCAACTAACCATACGCGGTTTTATGTGTATTAACTCACGTATATACGCGACTGTCCTTCAGTAAATCCACGTATCTTGTTTAATTATCTGAATTTAAGCAGTTCTGATCTTTTATTTGGCAGAGACTACTCCCAGTTTCTGTCTGAGATATTCGAATGCTTCCCCGGAATTTCTGGGAGAAGATAGATAGGACAATGTAGTTGTGTTTTCAAGTGTCATCCAACAGTTGCATCATAAGCACATCAGTAACCAAACCTTCAGATTCTTTGCAGCATCAACATATTCTTCCCAAGAGGAATTATCAGACCAGAACAACTTCTTCAATAGAAAATATGTGATCTGATATCACCAAGATCTTCAAGATTTATCATGATGTAACATGTGTAGGAAAAAGGTCTCATCCATAGCAACAAACTCTACATGATCTATTCTTATCTCTGAATCATAAGACTTCCAACTCATCCATGTGTGAAAACAAAAGATACTCTTCAGCAAAAAGCAATTAGGGTTCATCCATAATCTCATCACAGGAAACCATGTATCATGTCATCATCATATGAGTATTACGAACTAAAGAATAATTAGATACAATGCCAACAATGAAATCATTATTAGTTAGACTGATGCTCCCCCTGAACCAGTACTCCTGTTCTTGAGCTGAATCACTGTTTTCCTTAACAGAAAATAACACGCTTCTTTCTCCAAAGGAACTCGCGTGTATACGCAGCGTTTGTTCACTAAACCCGCGTATGGAAAGTCAAACACAGAAAATTTCCACAACTTCATCTCCCCCTGAATTTGTACCACCTGTACCTGTCTTCTTCACATCAGATGCATTGCCAGAAATAAACATAACCAGAATTACCAAACCAACCATGGGAATCATCATACATTGCTCCCCCTATGATGATACATTACTAATCCCTATAATGTATCTCACATCATCCTGCAGTCATTATGAGAAGTAATCTTTAGAGGCGGATGACTGCAGTAGGGTCAATATTCCCTACGTTTCTGACCGGTCCTCCTTCCTTTTCCATCTTTGCTTGAACTTTCTTATTGTGTGCTGAAAATTATCCAATTTCTTAGATCTGTTCATCCTGCATTTCTTTTCTACATGTCCATATTTATTACAAGCATAACATCTTATGTGACCAGAAAAGTAAGCATAAGGATCATAGTATGTTTTTCTATTCTTTCTTCTATTGCAATCAGCCGCTTTATGACCATACTTGCTGCATGAAAAACAATATCCCTTGAAGAAACCAGAGTACCTTTCTGTGTAGAATCTGTTTGTATGTGACTGAAACATTCTTCTTCTACAATTGGCTACAACATGCCCATAATTATGACACTTAAAGCATTCATCATTATTGAATGATTTCCTTTGAGAGTTCATGATTGCTGGTTGATCTTTTGTCTCTTTCAATACTTCAGGTTTTGCATTGACATCCTTTGAACCTTTAGCACTTCCTTGTGAACTAGATTCTCCTTTAACAATTTCATGAAAACCAAGACCATATTTAACATAAGGAGACCTTTGACTACTAAGAATAGTATCCAAAATCTTAGTACTATCTTGAAACCTCAAGAGTTTATCATTTTCTTCCAATTTACCTTTTAGAATGTTTACCTCAACCTCCAATTTTTGGCATTGCTTCTTCATGCTTTCTTCGACCCTTCTTCCTTCTTCTACTTGATCATTCAAATTTAAAATTTCTTCTTTCAATCCATTTTCTTGTTCTTAAAATGTTTGTAGAAGTTCTTCATTCTTTTTGTTTGATTTTTCCATATCTTCTTTGAGAGAGATGATTTCTTCTTCAAGTCCTTCTTTTTCAAATGATTGTAGAGGTTCTTTATTCTTCTTATTTGATGCTTCAAGATCTGCTCTCAGAGAGATGATTTCTGCTTCAAGTCCTTCATTCTTCTTATTTGATTTTTCCAGATCTTCATTTAGATCATTGATTTCTACTTCAAGTCTTTTATTTCGATTGCTTCCATAATTGTACAACTTTTGATACTTGTCTACCTGTCCATTCAGAATTTCTATCTGTCCTTTCAGTTGAGATATCATCTCATTGTAGATACCGTCTCTTTCTTTAAATGATCTTTTTTGATCTTCAACTTTAATCTTGAGAGCTTCTTCTAGATCCATAACATTACTTTCACTATCTTTACCATTGCATGCACAAGAAAGTGAATCACAAGAACCACATTCAATACCTATTTTATTTTCCTCATTTTCTGCTGCACATGTTTTCTGAGAAATCTCCTTTTGAGTACCCTTCTTCTTTTTCTTCCTTGCCATGAGCAATAGTAGATCTTGGTCAAAATATTCTTCATCTTCACTTGACATTTCATTATTATCTTCATTTGCATAATAACTCTTTTCCTTTACAAATTGTTTCCCTTTATCATGATTTTCTCTATAAGGACATTTAGCAGCATAATGACCAACTCTTCCACAATCAAAACATTTGAAGGGAAGCTTACCTTTGAATCTTCCAGTACCTGGTTGGAGTCTTCTCACAAAATTTTCTTCTTCTTCTTCTGATATGTAACTTGATTCCTTGACAACTTCCTTTTCTTTTCCTTTTGCACATGCCTTAAAGGCAACTTCTATGTTTTGAGAGGGACCTTCTTTTCTCATTTCAAAAGCAGTTAGAATACCATGTATTTGAACAATAGTAAGAGTTTGCAGATCTTTCCTTTCTTCAATAGATGATACTTTTGATTCAAATTTTGAAGTCATAGATCTTAAGACTTTTTCCACCAGAGTTGTATCGGTTATGGTTTCACCCAAACTTCTCATACGATTTACAATATCATCTAGACGTAAAAAGAAACTGGCAATACTTTCATCACTATGCATCCTTAAATTTTCATATTATTATGTCTATGACAAAGAAATGTTTATGGTGGTGTAAGCAGGTATATTGATTACTAACCGAAATCCTTGGTCACAAAATTGGGCATGCATGCCACTAAGCGTTGTGCTGAGGTTCGATGAGAGTTCAGTGGAGTAGGGATGCTCTAACTATATCCAGGTTGAGAAAACCCAGATGTCTTGCTAGCTAAGGATCACTTAGTTTTGCTTGTGTTCCTAGGGCTGATAAAACCATTGGAGACTATGTTGGTTGAGAAATTATTGAGACATTGAGGCACCCCAGGGAAAATGGGATGATAATACCTTATGTAACCTTGGGGGAGGGTTGAGAACACAATTAGTCAATTTTTTTTGCTTTTTCAGTTAGTTTTCAGCAATAATTTTGGTCATTGAAGAAGTCCTATCTTGGTATGTTGCTCCTTCACATCATTTCATCACCATTTAGAGGTCTAAAGTTAGGTTTTTCATCTCATATAGGTCAATTCTGGGTTTTTAACTTCCTATGGAAAATATTTACATTTCCATTATCAAATAAAGCAGTTTGTCTTCCGTCCTATTCACAAAGTCTGGTTGAAGGAGCAAGCTTGTTTTATAGTTCGAATAAAACTCTACGTGTCACATAAATCTCATAATTTTTTGTTGTATTCATGAAGAAAGGAAAATCATTACCGAGAAAATTATTTCAGACCGCATGCTTTACGAATATTTATTCTTCAAAAATTTGAAATATTATTCGCATGACCATAGGATTCATTCTACGTGTCATCCTTTGTTACCCATCTGACACATTACATATCACTACCTCGTCATTCATCCAAGTCATATTTCATTTATTATTCTTCCTACCCCATCATTCATTAATCGACATTGTATGTTCACTACCGGTCATATCACCATTCATCAACCGCACTATGATCTAGTCCAACAGCCCGCACATGACTTTGATCCCCCCTCATCATCTGAAATTTAACGTCGAGGGGTGGGGGGGGAGAAAAAAGGGTGGTTTCATAACTTGACCCCACCACTACGTGGCAACCTTGCATAATTTCGCAACCCCCTCTCACAAAACAGCTTACCGTCAATGGACCTCTCCGAAATTCCACTTATCCGTCGGACGAAACCACCTGCTCCGCCCACCATTTGTGTCATGCCACATGGACTATGCCACTATCAAATCAATTGAATTCCCACACTTGTATAATCGTTATCCAATTAAATTCAATGATAGCTATTAAAGCTAACGTACTCACGCCTCTTTCAACGGGAACTAAACCAAAATGTTTATAAATTCATCCTAAAAAATTGTTTAAACCTTTGTTTTGTTATTCACTATGCTCTGTACAGGACAATTAAAAATTCACAGAGATTTCTAGAACTCCAGAAAATAATCTGACCAATGTTTAAAGCATCCTTTGTAGCTTTCGACATTTTTCCAATATGTAGAGCCTTATCTCAGTCTCGGCCTCTGTTTTTTCATCAGAAATTATTCCTTCACCATTCAAACAGAGCCAGTCATGCCTCCAAAGAAAAAAGGACCAGAAGAACCAGTAAGTCTGATACTTCATCCTAAAATTGACTTCCATCATATACCATTAGTAGACACAGATCATAAGATTCATGAAATCCTCTGCGAACTTGAACTGTTTGAAATGTATTGCTGGTTAAAGGATAAATTTCTTGATAAATCTGATGATGTAGGGTTGTGTGATTCAAACTTGCCTCATTATATTTTCCTCACACCCACAGTGCCCCAGAATTTGTTAGAAAATACCGAGCTTGGTATGTGCCCAACCAAAGAGCTATTATCACTCCTACATGAGAGATTTTAGTAACCATAACTACCTAAACCATAGAACAAATGATGCAATCCCCCATCACAGAGAATGCCACTCCATTTTATTAATAAGCACTGATTGAAATATATCAGAAATTGGATTTTACAAAAAGGGATAAAACTCTTGAGTTGTTTATGACTGAAAATGCTCCATTACCCAAGAAGAATACTCAATTTTCGTCATCCATTTTCCCTGAAAGAGTCAAACAAATCATCACAGTTATCTCTTACCTTCTTGGTTATTATTCATACCAGTGGGTATATAAAGCCATCATAGGATTCATGTCCATTTTCTCCACAAATTCCAAACCCTCCATCATATTTGATTTCAGTCAATTCATTGCAGATTCCATTCATGAGTAGTTTGTAAAATTCCCAACTGAATAGGTATTCAAATATGCCTCTATGTTGGTTTATCTATTTTTATATTCTCAGGGAGACAAATTTAAGTTTTCATTACAGAAATAGGATGAGGAAGGAAATCAAAAATCATTTTTTTTCTGGACTTAATTAGTGATGAAGGAACAAAATGAATATTCATATAAGCAGTTTGTAGAATTGTTTCTACATCCAGCACTTAGTTTACTAAACAGCACTACAAAACCCAGGATCAGTGAAGAAATCATAAAAGTGTTGCAACTATCAGATCAAGCCAGAACATGATATTGGTATCTCTATCAGCATTTTTTGGCGAGGTAGAATGTCTCTTGGGCATGACCCAGGTTCAAGATGGAGGCCAACAAGGTTTTCTGCAATATTCTAGCACAACGTCGGCATTTTCACCCTACTCCGAAGAGTAGAGAGTCTCACCCGAGGCGTGTTGTGACCTTACTAAGGTTAGGATCGGATCAGGTATCGAACAAGCATAACATATAACATAAAACAAGCATAACTAAGTGCTCTGAATAAGTGTAAAATACTCTGCAAATGAAAATACTCATGCACGTATTCAGAATGACAAGAATTTTTTTTAAAGTAACCCACACATTCAACTAAACCAAGAACATAGTACAAAACTCAGAACAACAACCCCAGATCATAATTTTTTGAATTAACAACAAGAGATAGTTACAGTTCTCCTTAGAGTGATTCTGGACGAACTGGTTACAATAGTATCACATATGATAGAACAGAATGAACAAAGAAAGAGAGAACAAAACGAAAAGAACGAATAGAGCTCTCCTATGGCTCCTATTCTTTGATCCCAACTGTACCAAACTTCTTTCTCCACTGGCCAGCTGCCTATTTTTCTCGTTGCCAACGCGACTGACATTTCTTCCCTCCTTTCCGCTCTGATGTTTGCTGCTTCTCCCTGATCACTGGGAGTTCCACTTTTTGTTCTACGTTGCTTCCTTCTGCCATCTGTGATTTCTTCCGCAATAGCCGTGCCACCTATTCTTCAGTTCTTTGCAACCATGAAAACTCTCTGTCTACCATGGTTGTGTTTTGCCACCTATTATCCGCAACTCAAAAACCATTTGATTTCAAAACAAGGGCCCCAACAGGCCCCGACCACATCCTATTGACTCGTCTCGAGTCAATTTTTTCATGCTACCTCAGTCTCCATCGGTCTTCTTGCCTCCGTGGCCAGTTTTATCTTCTCCCTTTCTTCTACTTGTCCAAACAAAGGCCCCAACTTGGGGACCTTCATTAGCGCTAATGCTTTGAGTTCTCGGAAGCCAGCAATGGCCTGTTGCCAGCCCTGCATGAGCAGGTATATTTCTATAGTGACTTGGGCGACCTCTTTCTCCCTTGATACCGTCGACAGCTTACCAAATACATTATTAACCTAAATTTTGGCCTCAGCGGCCATTTGTTGCATTTCTTGGGCAGTAACCTTCATTGGTTGCCTTAGCTCTTGGAGGGCTTGTTTGATTGTTGCCGAATGTTCCTCAATTTGTTTTATCTTGAGCTCTAGCTCTTCCGCTTGAGTGCACAATTGGTCAAGTCCATCGAGTTCGGTAGATTCCTGAATCTCCTTCGACACCTGTTGTAGTTGTGCCAAAATTGGCTGTGATTTAAAAGTGAGCAAGGTTGAACACTCATGTAGACCCTTCAGTAGGTCATACGCTTCCCTTTGTTGGAAATGTTGTCATTGATGGCAAAGGAATTGGCAAAGGAGGAGCATCTGAAACAGTAACTAGGAAAAGAGAAAAGCAAAGTAGCAGAGAACAGAGGCAGCAGAGAGGAGGCAGAGGCAGCATAGAAGGAACAAAGGCAGTAGGAGACAGATGACAGTAGAATAGACAAGAAATTTTAGCTGTGTATCTAAAAGGATTTGTTTCAGTATGACATGGATAATGTTGACCTAAATCCTATTTTAGTGAGAAATTGTATGGCTCTTTAGCAGGTGTTGTGGTGTGCAATTACCTATGCACAGGTCATATAAGTGAGTCGATCAGGGTTTATAAACAGTTCTTGAATAAACCCTGTGGCAAGGGTTACCATGTGGCAAGGGTTCGAAATTAAAGATTCAGCGTATAAATTGGAGGAATTAATGGTTGCGGAGACATGATGGTTTTGAATGTAGCGAAGATTATAATTGCGATGGACCGTAGTAAAATGATTAGCTTGCGGAATCAAGAACTTGAATGTGCAGTTAGAAGCGTAACTGTGATAGGGAAGAACCCCAAAGATAGAATGGCATTGTGTTGCGTTGAGGTCAGAAGGCGGAACCTGAACGCAAAGGATTCCATCAGAACTATATAACAACATTGCGGCTAGATGAAATGACACTATAACGCAGAGAAATGGTTTGGCGTTAGTAACTAGATCATGGAAGGACGTGGAACCTTGAGCGAAGGAGAGGAACCACGAGGTGTGAATAGTGACGGCGGAACCTGGAGTCGAAGAAGCGGAACCATGACCAGATGAACAGTGATGGCGGTTTATGGTTTTCATCGCACCACCTTTACACAGTGGGCGGTATTTGAGGAGTTTCGAGCAATTCCACAGGACAGAAGACGCGTGTCCCATATCAAGTTGGCAAAACCACTCTCACTGTGCGCCATTGCACATTAAATCTCGACTGAGGACCCCGTGTGATATCGATACAAGCTGTCGATCTGGAGGGAAGTCATCGGACGGTGATCATATTGGGAAGATGTGCGAAGGTTAACTTAAGGTACGGGCGTGTGTATTTGATTGATTCCGTCGATTGTATGGTGGGGCCGAGGCCTATAGTAATTTATTAAAAATGTCAGTTATTAATATAAGGGTGGCAACCTTATTATAAGACGGCGACTAAACATATTTAAGGGTTTCCATAGTCATAATATGGAAGAGGATAAATTATAAAATGCATACGTATGACTGTGTGTGTGAAATCAAAAGGAAGTTGAGGAAGACCACGTAGAGGAGAACGGGGTATAGTGAGAGCTAAACGGGACTGTGGATGTGAGTGTTATCAAGTGATATATTTAAGTGGGAAACATATACATATGCTGATATATATACTACGTTGATATTTAATATAGTGAGCTGTAATATTGCTTCGAAATTGTATTAAAACATTGATTGGGTTTATTACAAGAGCATATTATGTATTTTATGGGTCTTATAATCGTGAGTATAAGAAGCCTCCACAGTTGATTAAAGTGCCAGCCCAAGAGATTAGAACCTTGAGAGTTTGTCCAGATTCAAAATCAGCTGTTATATTAAAAAGCAGTTATATATGCAGCAGGTGCACAAAAGTACAGTGAACAGGTGAATAAACATAGGGATGAAAATGTGGGCCTAACAGAGGTAAAAAAATAATGTAGGAACTGAAAAAGTCACAGGGAATTTTTGCAGGCATGATGAACAGAAATATAAAGAACAGTCACTCAACAGCAGCAGAAGAGACAAATCCAGTAAAGCCGAAGAAAGTCCAGAAAAGGAACTGAGTGGTATTGAAATGTGCAACTGAAAATGTAAATAATTTTTTGTTTTTATATTGTTTCTGATGCAAAGGCAAGTATCCTAAGGAAAATAAAAACTCCCACTGTAATTTGTACATATTGTTATATTTTTTTAATAAGTTGGATAAAGAATTGAGAAGGCAGAAGTCAAAGAGTCATGGCTGGTCACTCAAAATTCCTTGTGGAATAAAAACAGTCATGTGAAAAACTCTATATATAATTTGATATGCATAAGTAAAAAAGGTAAGAGAGAGTAATAATATAGAGAATGAAAAGTATAGAAGATTGAGGCAGAGAAGATAAGGAAGAGAGGAGCAGAAAGAAATGCTACAGAATAGAACTGATATCTGAGGTAAATCAGCAAACACTTCTTGTGATAAATTGAGGAAGTTGGAGCTTCCCTATCAAGTTGAAGCTTGATAGCTGTCAGTTGTAGCTGACTGAGGTTGGAGCCTCCTGTAGGTTGGTGCCTGTAGAAAATTGAAGGGAGTTGGAGCTTCCTTGCAAGTTGTAGCTTGCATAATTGAGGTTGGAGCCTCCTGTAGGTTGGTGCCTGCAGAAAAATAGTGGTGAGAGGGAGTTGGAGCTTGCCTTTGCATCACAACAATAATAAGATGTGGTTTTCTCCCTTTATGGGTTTCCACTTATATCTGCTGTCTCTATCTATGTTGCCTGTGTGCTGAGATGATTTATCAAATCTGCTTAATGTTTACTGCTCTCATAATAAGTTTAATGTCACATTAATTTAATACTTGCTGCAACATATTAAGACTGTTCATATACTAAGGTTGAATACAAAAGTAAGCTGTAAATAAGCTGATGAAAATTTAAAAAGCTCATGTATGTATTGAACTGATTCACCCCCCCCTCTCAATTCAACTAAGAATTCAACACCCTTGCCGCAGTACTCAGAGTTTCCTACATCCCGGTTACCTGGTTCTATATTTCTATTATCTTATTCTTGTAAATGACCGTTGGGTCTCGTAGCGTGGGCCTTGTTGATAGTGATGCTTTTAGTTCCCTGTTTTCTTGACTAAGGTTCGAACATGCCACTCAGATGTGAATGGATCATCTGACTATGTCACTATTTGATATATCATCTGGTATCTGAGTGTTGTGAGCCGTAACCGTGGGTCAAAGATCCTGAAATACCTTTGCACCGTATATAGTTGGCCTTTTAAGTTGTCTTTCTCTATCTTCAGTTGTTTGTGCTATTCAGTAAGCATGATGATTTGTGCCTGTTGCTGCTTGAATTTATGCTGGAGTTCTACGTGAAGCCCTTCATCCTGCTGTGCTGCCCGCTAAATAAAGTTATACAACTGCGTCATTCCCTAGGTTTTCATGCTTTTAGCTCTGGAGATATCTTGATTTGGCTGTCTCTCTTGGAGAGGTTAACCGCTCGCAATGGACTTGGCTGAGTTCTCCTGCGGTGAGTGTGGCAATGTTGGTTGCGACAACGGGTTATTGAGGTTGCCCATGTTTAGCACGGGCTGCATCTGGTGAAATATCAAATTGGCTTGCTAAAATGGGTTCAGCTTGGTAGGCGAGGTTGTTGTATCTGCAGTAAAGGATCCCCCTCTACTTAAAATGTCTTGGAAAGTGACCTGCTCAATTAGGGTTTGGTTAACCTCAGGTACCAATGTTGTCTTGGAGTTAACTTCCACCTCGGTGTCCCCGTTTGTTTTACTTTTTTCTCTGACTGGGTCAGATATGTTGGTTGATGTGGAAGGTGTGCGAGTTGGATGGTCTTTAGAGGTGAATGAGGTGTGGGTCGATGAGTGGTGAGTACGAGGTGGAGATACACGGATATTTAAAAGGAATAGGGATTGAGTAGAGGTAGTTCTTGAGTTACCAAGGGTTTTGTTAATGGCTCTTCTTGGATTCGGGCTCCCGTGTCTATTGGTTGTGTTTGATCTTCCCTTGTAAGATCAACTACCTAGCTAGACATTGTAAATTTTTCCTTCCTGGCCTTTGGTAAAGATACGGGTGGCTTTCAGGCTTTACTCTTTTTTGACAAGAACTATGGTTGTTGCTGCTAGTGAATTAAACAAACTAAGAGGTATGGTCGTGACTATGGGGACTGCGATGGAAGAGGATGTGTAATTTGAGGCTTGAAATTCCGTAAACGTGGGAAACAATGAGGAATCACTTGTTAGAGTTTGAACTACCCGGTTAAAGCTTTGTACCTTTGTATTCATCTCCTTGATTATTGGGGTCAGCTGTAGTCGCGAAATTCTGGCCATCGCTTCCTCTGATGTTTCTCCTAGAAATGTATCCGGCAGCATGCCGTCAAATGAATATACGTAGACTCCGCTTCTGACCTCCATTGCTACCCCTGGCCATGAACATAATTCTGTGTGGAAATTTCGCTCATCGATTTGAAACTTCAACGGCTTCATCTTGAAGGTCAATTCTGGCACACATGATGGCCTGATGTAGGTTTTCTTATGAATAACCCCAAACCATACTTGCGCAAAATAACTGTCCAGCAAGTTTCTTGGAATTCTTTGCTGACTCATTGCGACATCCACCATCTGGCTGTACTAGAATTTGAATGCTTCCTCATTCACCTCCTTAGTGTTGGGGTCCCCTTATGATTTCCAAGGGGTGAACTTCATTGCTAATGGTTGGCCTGTTGCAACTTCTAGAGGTTTCCTGATTCCTGGAAATGTCCATTTCCACATTGCCAACACCATGACAAGATACCCGTAGATGAACCCAGTGGATCTCTTATAGTTATCCTCACAGGCTTCGAATAATTCATTAAGTAGAAACAAACACCAATTTAGTTGTGCCCCCTGGATACAGTGCTCCGCAACTGAGATGGTATCCAACGTGCACTCCCCTTTTGTGTAATGTCTCATCGTTTTTCTTACAATAAGATAGCAGGCAACTTGACTACTGGATTGTTGATCAAGTCCATCTTAGCCCCTTTTCCCCCTCTCTTGGTGTCATACTTCCTGTAGTAGTCACCATCTCCTGCTTTCTTCGATCTCTTGGAAATATTTTGGAATGTCGTGGAGATGCCTCTCCCTTCTTGCAAAAGCCTGGTTAACCTTTGAATGTCTTCCACATGAATTGGTATTCCTCTTCCCAGCCACATCGACCCATTTTCGATTATGCTCAGTAGAAACTTGGTGCACTACATCGCAGCCCCTGTAGTGCCGAACACTGGAAGATTTCTTAGGTTTATTATGGTGGATTGTTGAACATATCTGAACTCTGGAAGTACTCTTGCTGCTTCCTGTCCCGCTTCTATGGAATAATTCTCCATGTAGACCTATTTCTTCATCGTTGGAAATTGGAAGGAGTCCGTTAAGTCAGTATCAATCAACGATGCGCTATCATATTTTCCCACCAGGGAATCCATCTTTTGGACCCTTTCATCAAGCTCCTGCTCAACAACTGTTGGCGCTACTCTAGTCATTTTAGCTCTTCTCTGGTACACTTGCAGAGCTACTCCTTCTCTTTCCTTATGAATTCCTACTTCTGGATATCTCCTTTGCTCTTCTTCTCGTGATGTTTCTCTTGCTACTTTTTTAGTTTCTGGTTCTAACTTGGACTTCTCTGGCATTCTTGTGCTTTCTTTCATGCAAGTTATGTAAGTAACCGACACACATGAGGTTGATAAGACCCCATAACTAATTAATTTTCCTTGCCTTCCCCCATGGCTATAATCATGTGATTAGTTACTGGGCTGAGGTGGGTTCTGAAAAAGCTGACTGTGGCTTCGGTATTTGGGCAGACGTGATGGGTAATGATTATGGCCTATTATGGAAAATTTATTGCGGTATGGACAATGCTAATTATGGAAATTACTTCTCAAATCTCAGTAATCCTATGGACTGACATGGGTACTATGAGTCATGATGATGGAATGATGTTCGACACGCTTTTTCTATAACATGGATGACACGCTGGACACTACCCTCCCCTCGACCACAATTCGTTGCGTTGTGGTCTCTGCATCATAAATTTGAATTTTTCTTGTGCTCTAACATATCTTTATTGGGAATCCTATTTAAGCTCTTCTCGGTTGTGTTAGGGTCCTCTAAGAATAAGATTCATAATTTGGAATTGACTTATGATAGTCTTGTAAATATGTACATACTTTGATTTTTGCAAGTTGTTTTCCCATATTTTGTAAAAAAAAAAAAAAATAGAAAATAAAAAAGAGGGTAAAAGTCCTAAAAGAAAAATCAAAGGACTTAGAAAAAATAATATACCCCAAAAGAAAAAGAAATAAAACATGAAAGTGTGCAAATTCAAATGCCACTACTTTTTACTGATGATTATGGCAGAGTGTCAATAAATGCCATAATCCATGATGAGTTGAACTGCTGAATCTTGACTTGTCATGTTTAAATTTTAATGTTGTAGAATAGTGAATAAAAATTAGTCAGACAGCTTAATCTTGACTAATTAGTAGACAGGTAGAGAATAAAGATGTGCTCATCAGTTTAATCTGAGCCCTCGGATGATATAAGGTAGATTTAGATAGTTTTATTGCTTTCAAAAGAATAAAATGTTCAAGGTTGCTACCTCAAATGCACCTGTAAATGGAAGAAAAAAATGTTAGAGTAAAAGATTGGGTAGGTAGAAAGAAGTGGGAGAATCATGTAAATACTTTTCACTAGGAAAATATTACTGATTTCCTTTCCCCTATAGTTATTCTGCATTCTAAACTTCCAGTCAAAGAGGCTCAAAGCATTTCTCTGACTTCTGTTGGGACCAGACCCAAGGCTCAATGACTGTTAAGTTAAAAGTGTTGAATTTCTATGTTACTCCCTAATTTTCATCATTTACCCTTCATGCACTCATCATTATTCAAATTCATAAGTAAGGACTCCTTTTTTACTTAATGAATAATCAAATTTCCTTTTGATTAACTCCCTCCATTATACAAAGCATATAAACCCTCATAGAGCACTCTATGCTAAGTAAAAGTGGTGAATTCATAAAATGTTAAACTTCCTTTAAAAGTTTTCACTTTACTTAGTCATACAAATGTATTTATTGAGTATTCCATTTTCCCTATCATATTAATTGTTTACTTATTCTATTAAATCCTTATAAATAAACCTTATCCAAAGTATTATAGCTCCTTTTATTTAATTATCCCCAATACCCATTATTAAAATATTTTTGACGAAAGTTAAATATCCACGTGTTAAATTAAAAAACCCAAAAAAATACCCCCTTTGGTCTAAAACTAATCATATATAAATATTTCCTCCACTATAGTAAAAATACACTTACATCAGTCTATTACTATATAATAAAAATAAAATACAAAAAACTTTAAACATGTTTTATATATGTTTAAATCAAAAAATATTCCCCAAGTTTTTTCTAAAGTTTAATCTAAGCTAAACTTTAGAACCCTCATACCTTTGTAAATATATTTACCTGTCATACTTAACCCAAAGTTAAAGTGTGACTTTACCCCTTTTTCGTTATGTAAAACCTCATGTTTTATATTATAAATTAACCCATGTTAAAACCCTCCTAACCTGCCTCATGCGCGCTCAATGTGTATATAACCCTTTGTTATAAACCATATCTCATACCATAGCCCGTTTATATATATAAACTCATTCCATGTATTAAAACTTTGGTTATAATGAAAAAAATGCAAAGGTTTTATTATATAGTTCTTCGCCACTGCATACAGCTGCCCGGGTCCCACTAAACTTTCCACAAATCCAATGGAGCGCATTATTTTTTGCACTCCTAAACTAATTGTGCGATGTTTGATCAAATTCACGCGATAAGAGTTGTATTTAAAAACCGCCCAATGCAACGTGTCTTGTTATCATTCGATCGTGTTCAAAAGTCTTGAAACCACTTACCATGTAAATCCAACGTGAAACCCACTGGTTGTTTTCGCATTTGAAAACAAATCCGCCTCCCGCCTTTGAATAGACCTGTAATAAATGCTAAATATAATGGTTTATATTGAAAGGTTAGACTTCGATAAATCATTGTTTTATGCGTGATGTACATTCTCGACTAGTTAAAAGTTTTCGCCCTGACTGTTTTGAGAGATCTAAACCCCTGTTGACCAATTTCTTGCCCCAAAGCCTGAATTTAAGCACTGTTTTCATATCCGGAGCCGATTGAAGCCATCCTCCACATCAAAAAATCCAGTTTAAAGCCAAAGATATCACCAGAAACCCTTTTCGGCTATCAAGACACCTATAAATCAGGTATTATTCTGAATTCGACTTGCAAAGTTCATGATTTGAAACTCCAATCAAATGAATTAAGATACAAAGAACTGAATTGCCAATCCTAGTGTGACCAAAACCTTGAAAAAGAGGGAAAACCCTCACAAATTTGTCTCAGAAATTTCCATTTGAGGAAAGCTCATTTTTAAAGCCAATCTCTAAATTCTAGACCATTGAAAGACAAATTCCATGGTTCAAAATGGTTTAAAAGCACTCAGAAAGCCGAAAAATCCCTTTTTTCAGTCTTATCCATCTAGAAAACCTATGTTTTCTGTCCTGAACTCTTGTTAGGATTCCCAGATTCTTAAATTGTCCCTGATTTGCTTAAATTTCCTCTATTTCTACAAATTAACTACTGCAAACAGTATAATCTTGCTTATTTATCCCAAAAATGACAAAGAAGCAGACTACACCTAAAACTGGGAGTCCCAAAGCTGCTAAAGCTATGACAGTCAAGCCTTCCAAGCATGAATCCTCAAAAATAAATAAACCTACTCCAATAATCGCTACCAATACTACTGTCACTGTTAATCCCCTTCAACCTCCAATTTCCACTGAAGAAAGCATCCCTTTAACTAATTTAGATTAAAATATTGCAGACCCTATAGTGGAATTTAATCTACTAGAGATTCATAACTGGTGTCATAGTAAATTTGTGTGTAAAAATCAAGATGACCTACCTATTTGGGAGTCCAATTTTCCCAAATACGTAGTTCCTGTTACTTATCCAGCTCAAGACCTTGTCAGAGTATGTCAGCATCATTATGTTCCTGATCAGAGATCCATTGTCAATACAGATAGGGATATTTTGTTTTCCATTACAACATAATCCATAAATGAGATTGTTGTGTAACCAGCTCTAAAGAGAGAAGAAAAGAGATATTCACGCCTTAGAAATGAGCCACTTCGAGGGGGCAACCTCCAATACATTACATGAATGAACAATTCTTGGATGATACAATTTACAAAACCTCCTTTCTATATATAGGAGTCCATGTGGGCATAATGTAATCCTAGTGGGCCACAATGTAATCCTAGCCGACCTAACAATAATAATTTAAGGGCACAATAATAACAAAATGGGGGTTACAAGGGTACAATAATAACAATAAGGGGGTTACACTAACAAAAATAAGGGACTATACTAGTAATATAGGGACCTAACATGCCCCTCTCCTTCAAAAAAGTGTTGTCCTCAACGCTTGAGTAGCTCTGGGTGCTTCTGTATAAAATTCTCATCCTCCCATGTAGAATCTTCAGTGGGTAAGTTCTTCCACTTGATGAGATACTCTGAAATTGATCGATTCCGTAGTTGTCGAGTTCCTGTTTCCATGACCGCTTCTGGTTCCAATATGATTTTTCCTTCCTCATCAAGTTCTGGCAATATTGTTTGAACTGGAAGATTTTCACCTATAACCTTCTTTAAGCATGAAACATGGAAAACCGGATGTACTCGCGAAGAAGCAGGAAGCTCCAATTTGTATGCCATAGTACCAATCTTTTGCAACACCTTGTAAGGACCATAGTACTTTGGCGATAATTTATTATCCTTCTTAGTTTGCTTGAGGGACATTTGTTTATATGGTTGTAGCCGTAAAAATACCCAATCTCCTACATCAAAACTTCTCTCGCTGCGATGTTGATCTGCCTGTTGTTTTATTCGATTTTGTGCCAAATTCAGGTTATCCTTTAAGAGTTGGAGAACTTCTTGCTGATGCTCGATGTGATCTTCCACTGCTTGAACCTTCGAATTTTCCCTTAAAGATGATGTGATGGATGGTGGATGATATCCATAAAGTGCCATAAATGGGGTCATTTTTGCTGCAGTATGGAAGAAAGTGTTATACCACCATTCAGCAAGAGGTAACCACTTGACCCATTGTGTTTGTTTATCAGATACAAAACAACGAAGATATCCTTCCAAACATTTATTACTATCTCAGTTTGACCATCAGATTGAGGATGATAAGATGAGCTATGAGCTAATTGAGTACCCAAACAAGAAAATAACTCCATCCAAAAATTTCCAGTAAAAATGGGATCTCTGTCGCTCACAATAACCCTTGGGCTTCCATGTAGCTTTTGAATTCTGTCCATAAATGTAGTAGCAATCGTACTTGCTTTAAATGGATGAGATAATGCACAAAAGTGTGCATACTTGGTAAGTCTATCAACTACCACCATGATGACACTCTTTCCTTCGGACTTAGGTAAACCCGTGATAAAATCCATTGAAATCTCCTCCCAACGTTGACTTGGAATGGATAAAGGTTGTAGAAGTCCTGGGGTCTTGATTGTTTCCACTTTATTCTGCTGGCAAACCAAACATTCTGCCACAAACTTTCGAATATCAGATTTAAGGCCATCCCAAAAAAATTCTTTCTTCACCCTGTGGTAAGTTTTTAAAAATCCTGAGTGTCCTCCTAAAGGAGAAGTGTGCAATTCCAAAAGAATATTTTGTTTTAGTTGGGAATTTTTACAAAGATATAAGTGATCTTTGTACCATAAGGAATCATTTTTCCAACTAAATGTATCAGATGTACTAGGATCTTGCTGCAACTTTTGAATGAGTGTCCATACTTCTTTGTCCTTCTTCCATTCATCTCTTGCTTCGGTTATCCAATTCGGTTGGATAATATAAATGGCACAAAGCAATGCTTCCACCTCTTCATTCTTTCTTGAGAGTGCATCTGCAACAACATTAAGCTTTCCTTTTGTGTAGATTATTTCAAAGTCATAACCCAACATATTTGTGACCCATTTTTGCTGCTCTTCTGAAGATAGTCTTTGTTCCAAAAAGTGTTTAAGACTATCATGATCAGTTTTTACCTTGAAGTGTCTTCCCATTACGTAAGTTCTCCATTTCTTTAGTGCATGCAGTATTGCTAACATTTCCTTCTCATAAATAGGTTTCTGTAAATACTTTCCTTTGATTGGACGACTTTCAAAAGCAATGGGTCTTCCTTCCTGCATTAAAACTACACCAATTCCATTTCCTGAGGCATCACATTCCACAATAAAGGTTTTTGTGAAGTCCGGCGTAGCTAAGACCGGTGCTAGGCACATTGCCTCTTTAAGATGTTCAAAGGCCTTAGTTGCTTCAGGAGTCCATGAAAATGCATCTTTCTTCAATAATGTTGTTAGAGGTGCCGCTATTCTTCCATAATTCTTAACAAACTTACGATAATAGCCTGTTAACCCGAGAAATCCTCGCAACTGCTTTATTGTCTTAGGGACTTTCCATTCCTTAATGGCTTTAATTTTGTTAGGGTCTACTTTAACACCCTCGTGGGATATAATATGACCCAGATATTCCACCTCTGTACTCCAAAGAAACATTTGGATGCTTTTGCATATAATTGTTTCTCTTGCAATAGTTTGATGTTCAACATGATCCTTCCAGGACCTGCTGTAGATTAGTATATCATCAAAAAATACTAGCACAAATTTTCTAAGGAAGGGTTTGAAAATGGAATTCATCAACCCTTGAAATGTAGAAGGTGCATTGGTAAGGCCAAAAGACATGACCAAAAATTCATAATGACCCTTATGAGTTCGAAATGCTGTTTTTGGAATATCTTCAGTCTTCATTCTAATTTGATGATATCCTGAACGAAGATCCAACTTGGTAAAATAAATTGCCCCATGTAATTCATCCAATAATTCATCAATCACAGGAATGGGAAATTTATCTTTAATGGTGAGCTTATTGAGCTCCCTATAATCTGGACACATTCGCCATGATCCATCCTTCTTGTGTACCAATACTACAGGAGCAGAGAAAGAACTTTGACTAGGTTGAATTATACCCGCCTAACATTTCTGCAATCATACGTTCAATTTCGCTCTTTTGGACGTAAGGATATCTATAAGGCCTGATGTTTGGAGGAACACTTCCTGGAATCAAATGAATAGCATGATCATGATCACGAATAGGTGGGATTCCTTTGGGAGTTTCAAACACCTTTGAATGATTGTCCAAGACTTGTTGGAGATCTGCAGAAATAGATGATTTTGATGTCGGAACTTCTAGTGAGCATAATTGTGCAATTACGCCTCGTTGTTCTTTCTTTAGAAGCTTTGTCATGACATTAGAGCTTATTATCCTTCCCGGCTTCCCCGCAATACCCCGTAATTCGACTTCCTTTCCTTCTGAAAAAAATTTCAAGAAAAGTTCTTGAAAATTAAAAGCTACCGTCCCCAAAGATTGTAACCATTGTACTCCTAGTACAACATCAGCACCTCCCATAGGAATGGAAAGCATTGGACTAGTCAACACATATTCCCCCATGGTTAGCTTGATATTATGGCAATTTCCAGAGCAATTTATAGTTCCTCCATTTGCAACCATCACTTGACATTCTGGTGCTGGGTATAGGAAACAATTTAATTCCTTGGCTACCTTACAATGAATAAAATTATGGGTGCTACCTCAATCAATCAA